>VYZX01019932.1:489066-519220 GCA_013401335.1 Brachypteracias leptosomus
CTGGGCCAGTGTCTCCCCACCCTCCTGGGCAACAACTTCTTCCTAACGTCTCATCTCAATCTCCCCACCTCTAGTTTGGATCCATTCCCCCCAGTCCTACCACTGCCTGACAGCCTCAAAAGTCCCTCCCCAGCTTTCTTGTAGCCCTCTTAAGATCCTGGAAGGCCACAAGAAGGTCCCCTGGGAGCCTTCTCTTCTCCAGCCTGAACAACCCCAACTCTCTCAGTCTGTCCTCATAGCAGAGGTGCTCCAGCCTCTGGTCATCCTCGTGGCCCTTCTCTGGATACGTTCCAGCACGTCCAGATCTTTCTTGTAATAGGGGCTCACATCATGCCCGCATCCTCCCCGGCGCCCACGAGCCACGTCCTCACCAGCCCCCACGTCCTCACCAGCCCCCACGTCCTCACCACACCACTCGCCAAGCTTGGCCACTGACCAGAGCACACCAAGAAGCCACAGGTTGATCTCTACTCCCACATCCCTGCCTGGCCCCCAGAGCAAAACCACTCCAGGGCAGGGAAACGACGCAGAACCGATTTCACCACAGATACTGCCCAAAACAGCTTGTTTAGGGATGAATGTTTTGTCAAGCCAAGCTTAAAACCAACAGAAGTGCCTCGTTGCCCAAGGCCAAGCTTACCTTTGCAAGCCACGTTGTTCTCCGGCTCATAACCAGCCTTGCAGGTGCAGCGGCCGATGGGGACCATCCACTCCCCGTCCCCATTGCAGTAGAGTTTGATGGGCACGTCCACCTCCTCAGCGTTGGGGATGCAGGTGCCACGGGCAGTCACCAGAGAGGTGCTCTCTGCTCCCGTCATGGTCTCTGGGAAGATGGCAAAGTTCTGCACCACGCTCGGGCACTTCTTGAAGAAGACCCTGACGGACAGCAGAGACATACAAGCCCCATAGTCCTGGAAAGCCAGGTAGAAGCCATTGCGGGTCAGGGGCCCAAAACTTCTCACTTCTGTATTCACCTTCATCAACCTGCCCCCAAAGTCCACCTGGGAGAAGCTCTCGTCAGCAGCAATGGTGTCCACTTTGAGGTAGGGTGCCTCCGTCCAGAAGGCGGACTTCTTGGTGGCGATGACAGAGTCTGTCTCGTAGTAGTAGAGGTTGAAGGTCTCCTTGCAGGAGCCAGGGACGTTGGGGAGGCTGCTGCAGTCCCGCACGGTGAAGCGCATCTCGGTGTAGATGCGGTGAGCCCCGCGCCGGTTGATGAAGGTGGTGAGGAGCCAGTTGTTCTGGTTGGGCTCGAAGACGTTGCACACCTGGTACGTACGGATGGTGTTGAGGTTTTCGTCGTAGCCACTCACCTCTTCCCACTGCAGGAAGGAGAAGGGAGAAGTGATGAGAGGGAGGTAGAGGGATTGGTGGCAGTCTGGAGATCCCACCCACCCTGCACAGGGCTGAGAAGAGCTGAAGGAGAACCCCAAAGCCCCAGATGGAACTAGGAACGTGGTTCTGGACACATGATACACGTGCAAACCCCACCAGGGCCAGCACCAGAAGAAGTCCTCGCCCTCTTGCTCCTGCATGCCCCTCCCCATTGCTCCTAGCTGATGCTGGAACATCTTTTTAGTGGGCAATCACCTCAGCTGCCTTGAAAACACATAAAAATGGGAAGAGAGATGGTCCAGGCACCCAGAGGCAGGAGAGAAAGCAGCACACAAGGCTTCATTAAAGCCCTAGCCAGCACGTGGGCTGGAGAGCAAGCCTGACCCCAGCCTCTTAGCATGATGGGATCACTTCCCCCAGCAAAGAAAACTAACTAAATAAAACATTACCAGTGCAGAGAGAGAGAATATAGATCTGCAATTCGATTTATAGCAGGGCATTAATATAATCCAGGCTACAATTTCAATTAAGGGACAGCAGCAAACTGTGAATAGTCTATGATGGCATTAGAGTCCTACAGATAGATTTACAACCTCATAATCCATTCATTTTAACTAATCCATGTTTACAGTCTCCTCATAACAGCATTATTCATATGGCAATCTTTAAGCAGCACTGTGAATATCATGCATAATTTCCAGGAGGGAAGCTCCAGCAGCACTCATGTGTGTTTGTGCTGACATGGGGGCACAACAGCAGATGGGGGATGACAATTCACCCTGTCACATGGAGCCTTCCTGGAGAGCTGACGTACCACAACCAACCCTCCAACCTTACAGAGTTTGTCCTCTTCCTTTTTTCATTAAACAACCACATTCCTCATCTTCCCCCCCAGGCTCTCCCCTTGTAAACCACAGCCCTGATGTAAAAAAACCACAAGTTTTTATTTTGTTTTCCAAGCAGGGTCTTCTACATGCTGCCAACAGGTGCTCCTCAGCTCTGCTAGGTTTAAGCAAAGATCAGAGCTCAAGGTTGCACGATGGTGTTAAACAATGTTTACCAAACCAGCAATAAAACCTCTCACATCCACCCAAAAGCACTGCAAAAACACCTCTCCATCCTCAACAAGATATGTAGATGTAATATTCTTTCATCACCAGACATCCTGACACATGAGAAAGCTGCAAGGTCCTCTCCAGCTGAGGGAGTTGATGATGTGCCCCATTCCCTCCTGGCCTTTGCACTGCAGCCCTGTCACCCAATTAACACCAGACAAGGAGCTCTCTTCCAGCACTCATCCACCAGCACAACACTGGTCCCACTGCTTCATTGTCTTTGCTGTGGGAACCCTCCTCATCATCCTGCCCACCAGCTCCTCCACCCCAGCTGGGTGCACAGGAGGGGACCTGACCCACTATCCTCCTATTCAAGGTGCTTATCAGGGAGCCCATCAGCTCCTTCCACCGAGCATCCCCTGGGCTTTGCTGCTTTTTTTGGGGGGGTTGCAACCAGAGCCTCAAAATTCAGAGCCAAAAGCTGCAGGTGGCCCCTGTCATGCTTCAGGCACCCAGCACACGAGGCTGTCCCTGGCTGGGAATTACATCAAATGCCACTTGGAAAACCCTCGTGAGGGTTTGGGGGATAGATCCTGATGTTCCCTTGGGTATCTCTCAGGTATTCCTGTAAGTGGGCTCTGAAGAGAGGCTGGTCCCCATGGCTGAAAGCCCCATGGTGCCAGCAACTGCTGCCATCGATGCTCTAACAGCAACAAATGCATTTTTACAAAATCCCACTAAATAATTCACAGGGAGCTGAATTGAGAATTACAGCACATCCACTGGGGAGAGAAGAGCCCATGTCCTGCTGGAGACAGTCCTCAGGGACCACAGTCCCTGCTGCCTCATCTGGCATCTGTGCCCTGGAATTAACATCAACAGCCCCCCCCAAACCCCAGCACACATCAGAGTCAGTCCCAAAGCTCAGCACACCACAGGGTGATGCCATCACCCAAAGCCTGCATGGAGCCTTGGGAACTGAAGACTCAAAAGAAGAAAAGACCAACTAAATTTGGGGTCTTCACTGATTCCAACACAAGTATGTTGATTCTGGACAACCTTAGGATGCTCTGTATCCACCCAGCAGTGCCTGACACTACAGAGAAAAGCCCAGACCATGAGCAAGGGGACTTGACAGTGGAAGTCATACCCTCCAACACATGCCACAGACTGATCCTACAGCTTTTAAATAAAGGACTTGGTATTTGAACATACTTTGTGGAAGACCTAATAGATACTCTTGTAAAGGAAAAGACTGACCAGTAACTCTCAGAGGAGCAACAGTTGGATGGATGCAAGGATGGGCACAGAGGGATGCAGGGACTGGGCTGGGGAGATGCTTCTCTGCCTTACAACACAAGCTCCCTGCCTGCCTTGCCCAGGCTTTTGGTGATAGCAGCTGCAAGGAGCTATTTATACCCCATCTCCATCACCTGCACACAGCCCCCCTGCTTTTTGCCAGCAATTTCTCTGGGCCTAAATTTTTTCCAAAGCAATTCAGGGGCCTCTGCCATGCCTGGGGAGGATTTCGTGCCCACCACACGTGTGGCTCAGGTTCGGTGACAGTGAGCAACCCCATTATTTCTTTTAAGGACCTGGCCAAGCCAGACACCCCCTCACAAAGACAAAGATGGCATCCTGTCCCCTTTGGTGCCACGTTCCAGAGGCCCTGAGGACAGACCCCACTGCTGAACCCATCCCTGTCCCACCACGATGCCCATCCATCAACTCGCATCCCTTCTCCCCCCAGCTCCATCTCTCACTTTCTCTGCCAGGGGAATGTGAGTCAGGTTATTTTATGCTTCCATTCCTCAAAGGCTCGTATTATATAAAAAAAAGATGTTTTAAGTGCCTCGGGGTGTTTTGTTCCTCATTACTTCATAAAAGTGACATTAATAGCCAGGGAAGAGCACTGCCGAGTGCAATTACGGATGACGTTCCAGGTATGAAAGCTGTTTGGAGCCTGTTAATGTTTCCTAATTACAAGCCTTTTGGCACAGGGAGAGGGAAGGCACGAGTGGGGGATGCAGAGCAGGACCCTTCATCTGGGAGGAGGACAGGCAGGAGAGGAGAGGAAACAGGGATGGAGAAAAGCTCCATCTTCAGAGACGCTGGGACCAGTTCAGGGAAAGGATGCTCAGCCCTGGACCAGCCACGCCAGCCCAAGAGAGCATTGCTGGTCCCACTGCACCATCCCCAGCTCCCCACCAACGTTGTAAGATAAATAGCATGAGATCAGGGGAAAAAACAGCTGGTCAAGGGGCACTTACCCCCGAAGGAGGGTTGGCAGTCCAGCCCAGCTCGGCCGTCGCCGTCCGCGTATCCATCAAAGTCTCTGAGGAAACACAAGAAAAGGAAAGCAAACCAGTTACTCCCCAAGGTTCCAATGACATGATGAGCACAGAGCCACAGCAAAACATTTACTTGGTTTCACAGAGTGTGCTTCTGACCCTTGGAGCTGCTCAGAAATAAAGCAGCAGGTGGCCTAATACATCTAAAGAACTATGGGCAGCTTCAGTCTGGAACAAAGAGTCCAGGACGAGACTCTGCAAAGAGCCAGAATCCAGCCCATGCTGCCATCTCTGACCCTCCCGAGCCTAGAAGAGGAAAATGGAATTACCAACTAAAACAAAAAAAAAATATATCAAAAAATCTTTAAAGATTTTTTAAAACCTTTAAAAATTTTTTTTAAATTTAAAAATTAAGGAGGATGCTGCATTTTGTGGAGTCATTAAATGCACGTACAAAACCCCGTCTAAGCCCAAGCAGCAAATTTGCATTAACTCCCTGGAGGCAGCAAGAAGCTGGGTGAAAATCTCCCACCACAGGCAGAGCCCACACACCCCCAGTGCCCCTACAGAGGCTTTCCAGCAGGTCCCATCCCTCTCACAGCTACTTGCTTCACTCCACAATGCCAGACATCCCATTTTGTGCACTACATCTGTCTGGTGCCCCGAGTTGTTATTATTTGCCACAGTGGTTTCAAATACCCAAACAAAAATCACATTGTTGGAGCAACATCCCTCTGCTGGGGGTCCTTTGCTGGAGGATTTGGTGGGAACCATTTAAAAGCTGTAATACGACAGACAGTTCCCTACTTTTATTCTTTAAAAACAAGCCCAACAAAACACAACAAGAATAACAGCGAGAGCGACAACATATAGAAACAGATGGGGAGAATCCTCCAGGTTTTATTTATTTGTTTGCAGCAAGCAGACATGCAGATTAATTTCCTCAATTCTTGTGTCTCGACCAAGCGGGAGGCGCCGGCGGCTGGCAGGGCTGAACATCCCCTTTCACTCCCCTTTCCCTCCTGGTCCCCGTGGCAGCTTTGCAGCACCAGGAAAAGGGGTGCAGGCAGAGAAAGGAAGGTCAGGAAATACAAATCAGCCCAGGAACATGAACTGCTGCTTCTAATCTCTCCACACCCCCTCCAGCAATCACAAGTGGGAAACGAGGCTCCCATTAATCTTCCCACCCCTCCCTTTGCTGGCTGCCCCGGGATGGGAAGCTGGAGAAGCGTGACCAGGAACTCCACACCCTGCCATGAGAGATAAACCTTCCCAGCTCCCGAAATCCCCCACCAGAGCTGCTGACCCAGCCTGGCTCCTGGAGCTGAGTGGTGAGCAAGGCAACCCTCCCAGTGATGAAGCACAAAGGTGGTATTGGGAGCTTGCAAAGCTTCTGCAGCCCTAATGGGTCCCAGGATGCTGCTGTGACACCATCATGAGGGATTCAAAGCCCAGAGCCCATGCTTTGCACGTGCCTTGCATGGTGCCAGCCTATTCCTGCTCACAGAGGAGATGTTTCACCTCCAGTCCGTGCATGGTGGCCTTCACGCCACCACAGTATGGCCCTTGGTACAGTTTTGGTGCCTTTGTTTGGGAGAAGCCAGCTAAAAACAATGAATTCCAGCTAAAAACAATGCATCCCACCTGCAACTCCTCCCTGGCCTCCAACAGATGTGGCTTGTGCTCCACATCTCCAGCAGGTTGGTTGGAAGGGTGCCTTCTGCCTTTCCACCAGCACCCAGCCCTCCTTCCCTTCCAACAGCCCCACCATTAAACAGTCATTAATCCTCACTATGGCCCTACAAATCATCAGGAAATGTGCCCATACATCAATGCATACAAAGGTGGAAGGGAAAGGCTGTGCAAACATCTCCCAGCAGGACTCTGTGGGGAGTGATGCTCTGAGAGCCCCTAAAATGCTTGATGTCTTTCCCCCCCAGCAAAGGGGGTGTCCTTGTGCCACGCAGGGGAAACGGCGGCAGCAGAACCCAGGGTGACGCAGGGACCCAGCTCACCAAGTCCCTGTGGTAAATAAGGACATTCCTTTACAGGAAAGGCACTTCTTGCAAGGGTTTGTTCAGAAAGGATTTTCACTCCATCCTCTCCCTTCCTGTTCCATGCACTTACAGCTTCCTTCCTCCCCCAGGCATTTGTCGGGGTTTTTTTGTCAGTGAAGCAGTGACAGAGGAATGTAGTTTTGATTAACTACAGCCACGGTGCAAGGACCAGCTCTGCTCCGAGGTGACAGCCACCAGGACCCCTCCCAAAAAAACCTCACCCCTTCCCTCCTGTTCTGCTCCCCCCAAAGCCTCCACATTGTGGAAGGAAAGCAGGAAGGCAAAGCAGCAGCTCCCGAAGCGGGAGACTTCAAAGCAGCTAAATAAATAGAGAAATAAATGAATAAACTGCAAACAACCACAGAGGAGCTTTCACTTTGGAGGTTTCCGGAGTCCTAAGGGGACTGCATGGCCTGTGGCCAGGGACGTGGTGGCTTCCAAAGCTTCCACTTAGTGTAACTTGCACTTCACCAGCTCCGTGTTTCTCAAGCAATTTGCAAACCAAAGGAAAAAAGAGGGCTGAGAGCCACTGCTTAAAGCCTGACCCTCTACAGACCACTGCCTGCCCTATCTCCCAAGGACACTGCCATATAAAAGATCCATAATCTGGCAAAATAATCTGGTGGGTTTTTTGTTTGGGAATTTATTTTCAAATGGTTAAACCATCCCTTTCAGCTCAAATTCCTGCTGAGTTCACCCAAACCCCATGACTGCAGAGGTACTGGCACCAGGACTTGGCTGAGCAATTTCCCATTGACCTGGGCTATTTCCTCTTGGAGGAAAATTTGGATTTTACTTCATCTTCTGGGACACATAAGTGATGCCAAGACCCTGGGGAAACCCCACAGGGACGTTCATGGCCAGGTCACTTGGAGCTAAGGCTGCCAAGCACCCTCCTTCAACAGGGGAGTGGTTTGCAGATGCCAGTTCCTCTTGCTCCGGGTCCTCACAGAGAAAGGGGGCACAAGTTGGGGTTGCAAGCGCTCACGTCTCCATCTCTGGGCTGCAAAATATTGCTACCTACCAATGAGGTGACACAGGGATCACCACCCCCCTCAGGCACACATCACTGGGGAGCAGGCAAAGCAGGGACAGGCAGTAAAATCCCTTTGCTCTGCCTACTAACGAGGGGATTACTGCAGCCCGGAGCCTGAACACCATTAATCAGCGGACAACACACAGACACCTCTCACCTCTCCTCCTGCACTCCTCTCTCCTGCCTCATCCTGCTGTGAGGACCAGTTCTCTTTATTTGCCACCGGGTACCAATTACACACTCCCCCCGGGGGTGTCAGGGCAGGGGTACCTCATCTCCCCGTGCCTCCTGCATCTAGCACGGCATCATTAGCCACACCAGGTGGACCACATGTCACCTTTCCACCTCCACCACGCCAGCAGAGAGGTCCAGTGTCCACCAGGCAAACATAGGTGAGATGCTGCCCTCCCCTTGCCTGCTCAAGGTACTGCTCTTCCAGCAACTCCTTCCACACTCAGAGGATGCCCAGGGGATGCTCTGCCCAGGAGGGAGCTCAACACACCCCCTCGGAGAAGTCTTCAGGACCAGAGCCTCCACCAAAGGCAGCTGTAATGGCTGAAGCCCTCGTGAGGGAGAAGACAAGCTCTGTTGTGGAGAGCCGAGCTCTCTTAGAGTGAAGAATCTTCAGCTGTATACAGTAGATTTTCTTTAATGGACACATTACTTTAAACTAAGCCTTCACCATCTGTTCCAGTCCCTAATTATCAATACAAAAACAAACGTCTACTCACAATTACACTCGTAACGAGTAAAGATGCCAGCAATTAGAATGCACCAGCAGCCTCGCCGCCGAGCAGCGCATCCATCTGTGATGGCACTCGTGCCATCCAGGCAGGGAGCACTCGCTGCCATCCCGGGCTCCCCACACCATCCCCGGGCAAACCGGGCAGGGATGTGGCCAGAGACAACGCAGGATGAGCTGCATCTCAGAGGAGCAAAGGGGCATCACTCAAGTGGTGGGGAGAATGGAAGATATTTAGGGTGAGAGCAGCCAGGCATGGAGCACAGGAGCCTTCATTTCACCCCAGCTGATGCTGCCTTGCCAACAATCCTTCCCAACAGGATTTAAGCCTTTTCCAGGTTCTTCTGAACCAACCTGGAATGAAGCTGAACTTTTTTCCTGAAACATGTCTTTCAAATCTCCCCAGCATGGAGGTCTCCTGTTGAGTCATAGAATTGTCAGGGTTGGAAGGGACCTCAAAGATCATCTCGTTCCACCCCCCCTGCCATGGCAGGGACACCTCCCACTAGAGCAGTTGCTCACAGCCCCAGCCAGCCTGGCCTTCCAAATGTGCAGGGATGGGGCTTCCAGCACCTCTCTGGGCACCCTGGGCCAGTGTCTCCCCACCCTCCTGGGCAACAACTTCTTCCTAAGGTCTCATGTCAATCTCCCCACCTCTAGTTTTGAGCCATTCCCCCCAGTCCTACCACTACCCGACAGCCTAAAAGTCCCACCATGAGAAGGTGAAACTTCTCCCTGGCTTAGAGCAGCACCTCCCTACAGGCAGAGAGAGATGGAGGCAGGGAGACAAACCAACTTTCTTTTCCAGATGGCAGTGTTAAAATAAAGCAAAGAGACACAACAACAACTTTTCTGCTCAGGGAGGCCACAAAGAAAACTTCTACAAGTGTTACACTCCTCAATAGATGCCTCGGGAGCGTGGTCCCTCTCCCAAAGCAAGGAGCAGCAGCTCTCAACTCCTGCAAGATGAGAACCAGCCTAAGGCACTCGAGAGCAAATGTTTGGGCATATGCAGAGAGATGCAGGCACGTCCAAGACGACCAAGAGGAAAAAGATAGAAATTAAAGCAAAATAAGGAGAGAGGAGGCTTGATAACAACAGATGGGGAGAGGGAGATTTGGAAAGGATGCCAGCTGCTGGAAATAAGCCCCCCGAGATGCGTGGGGAGCAGAGAGGGGCATGTCAGTAGCTGAACCTTCAGAGGGAGAGGGGAGACGAGAGAGGGGCAGAGCTCGGGGCTGGGGTCCAGAAAGGCAGAGGATGCTCCATGCTTGGGATCTTCAGAGACTCATCCTGATGTGTCCTTGCAAAGCACAAAGCAAGAGACGATGGTGTCAGTGCATGGTCCAGCCCCAGGGCACACCTCCTGGGCACTCCTGGTCCCACAGCATGGCTGAAGGAGAACAACACCTAGACGATTTTTTTTCCCCCATAAGCAAAGCACCGTATTTTCCCCTCTATTTCATGCTCCTAAATGCCAAGCTTTCCTTCTACCCCCTCTTTCTCTCCTGAGAGCTTCAGCAAAATCAGCCCAAGGCAAACGCACAGCTTGGGAAGCTTCTGTCCAAGTTTGGTGACATTACCAGAGAAAGGGAACAATAGAGAAACTGAGCCAAGACACTTTATGACAAAGACTAGTGCTAAATAACATTAACTGCTATGGTGCCACGAGCTCTGCCTTCCCGTGCTCGTCGTGACTTCAAGCCAAGCCCAGACTTCTCCATGGCTTCCATCATGGCTACCTACATGCTTGTGGTCTTCATTGCATCTCTCAATGTCAATGGAGAGAAAGTCCCACAGGTGCTGGGAGAACAACTTTCAGGGTTGGAAGGGACCTTAAATATCATCTCGTTCCAACCCTCCTGCCATGGGCAGGGACACCTCCCACTAGAGCAGTTGCTCACAGCCCCAGCCAGCCTGGCCTTCCAAATGTCCAGGGATGGGGCTTCCAGCACCTCTCTGGGCAACCTGGGCCAGTGTCTCCCCACCCTCCTGGGCAAGAACTTCTTCCTAACGTCTCATCTCAATCTCCCCACCTCTAGTTTTGAGCCATGTCTGTGAGCATCCCACAGACATGGTCCAGATTCACACAAGCAAGGTTTCAATACATCCTGAACTTCAGCCTAAGCTGGGAAAAAGCAGGAACACAGTATCACAAAACATTAGGAGCTGGAAGGGACCTCTAAAGATCATCTAGTCCAACCCCCTGTTACAGCAGGATCACCTAGACCAGGTCACACAGGAACACGTCCAGGTGGGTTCTGAATGTCTCCAGAGAAGGAGACTCCACAACCTCTCTGGGCAGCCTCTTCCAGTGCTCTGCCACCCTCAACACAAGAATCTGCTGCAGGGACAGAGGTGTCAAGCTGCTGGGCACACATCCCACCCAAAAAGCACCTTCTGCAGAAGGATCCCCATCCAGCTCCTGCTCCTAATTGGGAGCTCACCACTCATGCCACGAAGGATCCAGCAGCCATGCAGCATGGCCATCTCCCAGATGGTTTAATTAAGGCCCTGGAGAGGCAGGCAGGGCAAGAGCAGGACCAGCCTCCCCTTTGATAAGCGCCACTCTCCTCAACAGTTCCCTGAGAGCTCCAGCTTCCCAAAGAGCCGCTTACAGTATCTGTACACCTTCAATCAAAAATATTACAGCAACAACTAATTACGTCCCATCATTCCCATGGCTCTCTGCCTTTAATGGTGCATTTTGCTGCTACAGAACGACGGCGAAACTGCTCCAGAAGTGCCTAACGAGCTCTCCCCATCAATCTCCCGCGGGTTCGTTATGAAGGATTACCCACCCAATAACAAACCCAGTGGAGAAGGGAGAGGAGGCACCGAGCAACAAAACAAGGCAGCGTGAAGCGTCCTCTGCTTGTATTTTAAAGGATATTGCTGATGTTTCGGGGTCTGGATGAGCCTCTCCAGGGAGAGGAGCAGCCGTGCCTGCTCTGCAAAGACATCTCAGCCGTGACACCGCCATCCACAGCCACCAGGGCCAAAAAAACAACCCTGCTTGGGGTTGGAAAGGGAAAGAATTTATGTACCTCAGCCGAGGACGAGCACGCTGTGTCAATTTGTGAGGGGATGCATTAAGCTGTGGCCGCCCAGCACAGCCCTGGCCCTCCTCTGGGATGCCCTGTCAATGGCATGGATTTCAGCAGGCAATGAAGATGCATCACAGCGGGGCGGGCGATGACTTAATGAAGCTCAGATTTGGGGGTGTTTGCTCAGCAACTATATAACAACTTTATCAATAAAGCGCTGCCTGCTGCGACTGCAGGATGAAACACTCTAATTACAAGCTGCAAACACTATCTAGATCAGGATACAGTAAATTGAAACACGCTGGCTGATGGGGCTGCAAGTGCTCAATAAAATACCTTCAATTTTTGCAGGCATATCATGCAAAATAAGCACAGACAAAAAACCCTCCACTGAGCCCCACACCTAAGACAGGCTAAAAAAAAAAGTTCAGGAGGTGATGTAATGTTTGGACCATAAGGACCAAGTCCCATTTACCAACATTCACTCCTCTCTGCAGATCATGCAGAGAAGACCCAGCCCCAGCATCTCCTCTGTGTTTTCATGCTCCGAAGGGGCTTGACCCAGCATGGGTACGAGGTGTTGGACGAGCTCAGTCAGAGCCATACAATCCATTTATCATAATCCTACTGAGGAGAGACACAGTAAATCAAAGAGACAACCTGCCTGCAAATAAATTACAGGGGAGGGAAAGAAGGGGAGAGGAATAGAGAGGAAAGGAGAGAGAATTGCAGAGGGAGAGATAAGAGAGAGGGAAGGAAACCAGAGAGAATTACCGAAAAAAAAAGCATGCATCAGAGGGAAAAAAGACAAAGCAGACCAAATCAAATACAGAGATAAGAGAGGAAAGATAGGGCTTTCAATACCTTTTGTTTTCCAAATTGTAAACCTATTTTAGAGAATTTGGGAACAAGTTTTAATCCGCCGAGCTCAAACCAGACATGAGAGGCAATGGGAACGCCTCAGGGTGGCATGTGACAGGCAACCAAGTGTAAGGACCCCATTTTCTCCCATAGTGACTAAGTCAGTGGCCAATATCATATTTTTTAGGTCATGGATACACAAAACCCACACCTACCACACGCATCAATCATAGAACATACACAAGTATTTACAGATGGGTGCAGATGCATTTGGCACCTCAAAGTCAAGCAGCACCCAGGGGTCAGAGAGCACTTTAATGAATGCTCTGGCCCACCAAGACAGACCCAGTCACCCCAAGAGCCCAGCTCCTTCCCCAGGCCACCACCAGGGCTGCAAGATGACAAGGTTATCTTTCATGACAACGTTTTCCAGAACCATGTCACGATGCATTTAAATCCTCATCTTTGCTTTCTCCAGGCTGGGTTGCCAGCAACCATCTCTGAATGCCACAGCCTGCCCTGAAAATCACCATATGTCAAGCTTGGCAGTTACTCATTTCATCCTCCAGAAAACGTGGAAGAGGAACTCAGCCACCCAGGGATGGGCAGAGGCCATCCCAGAAACCCTAACCTCTGAAAAGCTTGCAAGGCTGCCCAGGAGAAGTAGCACCCTCCAAACTTGAGGTCCACCTAAGTGGTGTGAGGTCTGGCAACAATTTCATATTTTCAGCTACTTTTCTGCAGCTCACTTGGTCAACAGCCATGCACCAGTGTTGGTTGCACAGGGTATGCTCCAGCCAGGTTGAATGGAAGCAAGTGAGCTCACCCAAGAGAGGGACATTCTAACAGGAGCTCTTCTCTCAGGAAGAGGGGGCTTGATCTTCATTGTACTATGAGAAAGTAAGGAACTGTTAAAAGAAAAGGGAGAGGGGAAAAAAGAAGAGTAGCACTTGAGATTTCATAGACAAGGGCCATGGAAGCCTAACAAGTCCAGTGGAACTGGTCTCCTTATCAATAGGGATTCCCTTGGAAATTATAGTCTCTAAATACAGAATTAGTCGACTGAAGACCGAGCTGCCATAAACATCAATAGCACCTGCAATTACAGGAGCTAGGATAAATGAAAAGGACGTGCAGCCTTCATGCCTGGGTGGACAGGACACTGGCCTGTGGGATCAGAGCAGAGTGCTCACATGTCTTACAGCTCCACCAGTGCACAGACAACGCTGGAGTAGCCACATGAAGTTCACACCAGTCCTGGCCCTCCCTTTCCCTGTGGCTCTCCTTCCCCACTGGATTTATCCTGCCTTCCTCCAGGATAGCCCTACCTCTAAGGAAAGCTTCAAGAATCAAAACATATCCTGCACTTCCCTCCACGCCATCACTTCTTCAGAGACTCAGGATGAATCATTGTCTCGGGCCACGTCCTCCAGCAAAGCTTCACACTCGCTCCCAAACCACGCATCTCCTCGAGCCCTAAATCTGAAATGCCAGCCGTGCTGTCAGAGAGCTCTCCCGACAAGAGATGCACCTGGCATCGTCCAGCTCCTATTTACTAGATCTTATTTTAAAATGTCAAAGGGATTCTGCATGAGCCACCAACATGACAGACTGCTCAGAAGGAGAGCAAGCACCGTCAGGGGACAAGAGCTGAGCGAGCGGCACCGCTCTGCCCATGCGCGCCTCCTCTCAACAGAGCCAAGTTCTTGGTGTTTCCCCCAGACACCAAATCTGGGAGAGGAGCCTCTCTTTTCACCCGACAGACCCCCCTGGCTCCCAGCAGCTAAAGCCAGACTGCTCGCTCAAGCCAGAAAATTAATCCTCCCCCCAAAGTTAGAGGCTCATAAAGAAAAACCCTATCTCTGGACAAGCGAGCACGAGGCGAGCTCGCTGGCACGTCTCTGGCACAGAACTGCAGCCAGATTGATCCTGTATTTTTTTAATGCAGCATCTGACACGTACCAAAAGCCTTCAGGGAGGCTGGCCCGTTTATTTTTCAGGTGTAAATAAGAGCTGAACAGCAGCAGCAGCATCGCTGGTCCAAAGATGCATCCTGAAGATCCTCCGCTGATGCGCTGGGGGTGCCGGGGAGGGAGAGGAGGGAAGGCAGGGGAGGGAGAGGAGAGGAGGGAAGGCAGAGGGATGCTCTGGCTGCTGCTGGAGGTGAGAGCTCAGCCCCAGCAGCCGTCAAGGGAGGAGGTGCAAATATTGAACCTCAGAAGAAGAAACTGCCAAAGCTCGTCAGCAAGCGGCTCCCTGCACCCACCTCCCCTCCCAGCACCGGCCGCTGCGCCGAGCGTCGTCTCTCTGGGTTCTGCACCATATGGAGGCAGCTCGTGAGTGCAAATGAGGCACAGAGCGTGAGAGGCAAAGGGAAATACGTCTGTGCTGCCTCAGCAGAGCTGGGAGCCTCCGTCGGGACACAGTCGGGACAGGGGGAGGCTCTGCCTGCATCCCCTGGGGATGCCTTGGCGGAGAGCCCCGTGGCCTGCCCAGCCCTCCCCACCACACGTGGGCAAAGCCAACAGGTCCCTCACAAAGGGCAAAGCATCCCATGAGCAGACCCCACTGGGGTTTTTCCACTCTCACCCCATATCCAACTGACACATCCCAAAAGCCCTGCAAACCCACCCCTTGGCTCTCCCAGCTTTGCCCAGGACTTTTTCTCCTTTTCTTTTTCCACTTTCAGGTCAGAACAGCCAATGGCCAAGATCTGTAACCATCCCGTGTCCTCTCCTGAAAATCTTCCTATCAATCTCAGCCATCTTTAAGTACATATGCACACAACAGCTGGTCTGTGGAGTAAATAACAAAATGTGTTTGCCAAGATTTCTGAAGGCCCATTCATGCAAGGTGCCACACCAGCTCTGAGGGACCACCCTTGCCTGAGGGTTTAATGTCATATTCAATGCCAGTTGGGACCAGTGACTGCTCCTCCCTGCCCCGCAGGGCCAGCAATCATCCCTTTAGATGATGCCCTTCAAGGAGGGGCTTTGGGACCCCTCTTTGCAGGTTTCTGGCAAAGTGCTGCCTGCCCACCATGCAGCACCAGGTCCTCTATTCCACCACATCCCCTCGTGCCAGGATCCGTATTCTGGGAGAAGTAAAACAAGAGCTGCTCTAAGTTGACCTTAAATCACAACGTTTTGCTCAGGACTGTGTTTTCCTGCAAGCTGTGGTGGCTGGCTGAGCTGCTGAGCGGCCACAGCTCCCACCATCCCTGGGAGGAAGAGGAGGAGGAGGAGGCTGCTGGCAGGAGGTGTTTCTTGGCAGCCAGCCTGCCCAGCACACCCCTGCCTCCAGCCCCGGCGCCTGCGCGGGTGCAAGCTGGGAAAAGGCTCCAGCATGAGGACAACCATCTGTGCACCAGGAGCTGTGCCAAGGCCCGTCCTGGGGATTATTCTTCCCCCTCCTCATGAGGACAGTCTCCTTCCCGAGTGCACGGGTAGAGCTGACTTAACACTGGGCAACACCTCACCAAAAAAACTTGGGCAGGAAGGTAAGCAAGGAGAAGGCCACCAGAGCCACCTCCAGCAGACCCTCAGGAGGTTCCTCTGATCCACTGCAGGTGAGGGATGGTCCCAGCACGGCTCCACTTCACGCAACACCAGCTCTGCTCATTCTTAAAGTGGCACCCAGTTGATGATAAACTTCCTTCCAGGCTCATCTCCATACCCACCTCTTCTCCTGATGACACTGACCCATCCTCCCTGATTGTGGTTTTCTTACTGAAATAAATCACTTTAAGTGCACGCCGCGCTCTGGGTCTCATTACCCTTCATCATCTGCTGAGCAACAGGGCTGTCAAACCCTCACCAACGCTGTCACCACCAGGAGGGATCTGGGAGGGCAGGAAGGTGGGGAGAAAGCACTCATAGCTCCATGGGGTATCAGGGGCTCCCCATCCCTCTCCTCCACAGCTTTCAGCCCCATGCACAAAAGCTCAGAAGTACAGAAGCAAGAAGGTGCAGCACTTGTGCCAAGATGGGATCATTGCACAGAAGTACCCAGAAGATGGAAGAATGGCAGGAGATACACCTTGGTGGCCAAGAGAGTCTTCCTTCAGCAAGGTATGTCCCTGCAAGGACATCTCCTCCAGAAGAAATGGCAGAAACTCTCTCTCCCCCCCTAGATTTAAAGCAGAAACACCTAAAGGAGGGGAGGAGGAAGAAGAGCCAGGCACAGGGACAGCAAGAAGGTCACCAAACCTTCTCGGGCACAGATTCTAAGCAGTGCCACATTCAACTCCCCATCACAGATGGGTGCTTCCAACTCCACGAGGTTACTCCAGATTAATCCAGAGCAGAAGATGATGGTTGTGCTGCACACAGTAAATTAAAAGCTCTGTGCCAAAACCCCGTGAGGACCATTCAGGCAATGGCAACACAAAGGCATCGTTTGCTGTCACATCATTCTGAAAGCCAAACACTCAGAAAGCAAGAAAGGGAGTAATTATGGTCGCTGCTGATCTTGTAGTGTCCACAAAGACGGGTCTGTTGTGGTTTTATCAAGGAGGGAGTGTAAGTGCTGCCAGCTTCCAGATGGCCAACGGTCCCATGAGGGGCTGGGACCTGCCTGCTATGAAAGGCCAACCCAGCTGGCAAGGAAGGAGCTGGGGCTGACACCTGCATCCCTGAGCATCAGCATGGCTTCGGAGGAGGAGCTCCTTCCCAACACAGTATTTGGGGTTTGGGGTTCCCACTGAGTACACAACATCTATGAGCGTGGCCATGGAGAAGACATGCTGCTTTCATGCTTGACACGAGGTCAACACTAGTTCTTGTCCCTCAATCTCTCCATCTCCTCCATCCCATCACAACTTCACAGGAAAACACCCCTCACTGACCCACTGACCACAGCGGGAGGAGACCCCCGGAGACACAGGAGGAGAAGACCTCCAGAGATCACAGAGTGTTAGGGATTGGAAGGGACCTCGAAAGATCATCTAGTCCAACCCCCCCACCAGAGCAGGATCACCCAGAGCAGGTCACACAGGAACACGTCCAGAGGGGGTTTAAACATCTCCAGAGAAGGAGACTCCACAACCTCCCTGGGCAGCCGGGGCCAGTGTCTGGCCCCCTCACCATGAAGAAGTTTCTTCTCCTATTGATGTGGAACCTCCTCTGTTCCAGCTTGCACCCGTTGTCCCTTGTCCTATCACTGGATGTCCCTGAGCAGAGCCTGGCTCCATCCTCCTGACACTCTCCCTTTACAGATTTATAACCATTAATAAGGTCACCCCTCAGCCTCCTTTCCTCCAAGCTAAAAAGCCCCAGCTCTCCATCACTGCCAGCAGGGACACCCGAGGTGGTCCCAGAGGCTTCCCTCAACTCTCCCAGCAAAAAATCCCCCAAATCCCATCAGCCTGGTGCAGCCCAGGCTGGAGACCCCCCTGTCCCCCCCTTCCCTACCCGGGGCTCTCTCACACGTGTTGGCACACGCCGACGGGGAGCTGCAGAAATAACCCAGGCACACAAACAAAGGAGAACAAGCCATTAATCTGGGGGAACCGGAGGAAATGAAATCATTATGTCTGCAGCTACAACATCCCGAAGAACAAATTTCCTGCCTGGATAATAAATGGATTCTTTTGTTTCACGTTGGCCCCAGCCACATGACTATCTTGGCCTATTCCTCATCCAAAACATCTTGCTGTATAAATATCCAGACGGGCTCGGGTTTCAGCTGCTAAAAATATGTTTTAATTATAATAATATAGAATAATAATAACAAAAAAAAATTATTTTTTTTTTCTAGATCTACAGGCTCCCCTTGCCTCCTAAACTACCTCTGAAGGCTTTCCAGCACGCAGGCAAGCAAATAAAAAAGTCCAAAAGTTGCCAATTACAGCTGAACAGCACAAACACAACCCTTGAAGGAAAGAGGGAGGCACTCCAAAGGCAGCCTGGAGTTAATGCCTGCAATAAATAAGCCCTGCCAGAAAGAGAAATGATGGGGGCACGGGCATTTTAAGCAGCTCAAAAGAGCCTTATAAGCATCTCCCAGCAGCAGGATGGGGACTAAGCCCACATGGCACACCAGTGACAGCTCGTGACCTCCAAACCTTGGGGCTGGGCAGGTTTTCTTCTGAGCCAGGTTTTCTTCTGGTGGCTTTCTGATGCCTCACTAGGGCTTGGGATTTATTTGTTAGATGGATGGGAAGGCAAGTTCTGGCCTCCCCTGGCTTGGCAAGGGTATTAGTGGGCTGTAGGAATGGCCCTGGGGGTCTCCAGGGATACAGACCTCTAGGAGAGCTACGTGATTTATTGATTTCAACCATGCCTTTAATCTGTAACCCCACCAGATTACTCAGTTAAAAACCATTTTTGCATAAACGTATTTTGCTGCTGATTTCAGCTTCTTTTTGCTTGCCTTCCCAGCTTTAAAAACACATACCAAACACTGCAACAAGTTCCAAAACAAGACAGGGTTTCGAATCCAAACATCAAAAGTGCCTTAATGCAAAAAGTCTAAATTGTTTGGATGTAAAAGAGAGACCTCCAGAAAGGAGCTCAAAAATCCCCCTCAAGCTGGCAGGCTGCTAGAGGCAGAACTTCCAGCCAAGCCCACCCTGCCTCACTCCAAATGAAAGATCTCCAGGAGAAGACAAGCCCATTTCAGCCTCAGAAGTTGTCCCCCAGCTGCCTCCCCCTTTTATATGGTTTTGGGGAAGGTGTCTTGGGCACAAACCCTCCTCAGAGAGGCAAACCCTGGGGTGTAGAGGACATCAAGGAGGCTTCTTCCAGAGGTTTCCACAGGAAGGTGCTTTTATCACCTCAACACTGAATGAAGGTGCTTTGGAAAGGCCAAGATTTTTTAGGGAATGGGAATTTTCTCCCCAAAATACTAGTTCAGCAGAAAATATTAAAGGGTATTAACAAAAGCAGCCCCCAATCCAGCTGCTCCAAGCCCTGCTCTCAGCCCACCACCCTGTCCTCAACCCCCACTGACTGGGGTTGTACTCGCGTCTCCATCACCCAGAGCATCCCAGAGCCAAACCCTCTTCCCTTCAATTTCCAACACAAGCAGAGAAAATTTGGGAAGCCAGCTTGGTGCATCTCGTGAGCACAAGTTCAGTTTCATTCTCCTTTGTGGGTCACCTTTAATTCCAATTCTACTCTGGGTGCTGGGGAAAGTGTCCAAACAAAGCTGCCGCCTCGCTCCAATCACTTATCGCTGCTGTTTCTTCAAGGAAGGGGAAAGGAGAAAAAAAAAAAAAAAAAGTCCTTGGAAACTAAATATTTACACACTGACATATGTTAATCCCAACAGATCCAAGGGTGGGAAGCCTATTGAAAAAAACATCCCTAATTATTCTCCCATTTTAAAGGGAATAATCTGGCGATTAGCTAGAACACTTTACTTAAGTCATCATTTATTTTTTTGGAGAGGAATAATCTCCCAGCATGTGCATACATATAATAGGAGTTGGACAAACCATTTCTAGACCCTTTTCTCACCTACAGCTGCCAACAACCAAGCAGCAAAGAACCAGAGGCATGGTGGGCAGGCAGGAGGTCATTAAATGCAACTTTCAGGATGGCATCCACCAAAGCCAGCTTGGTGACTGGTGTGTCACTACTCCCTGGACTGCACAAAGAAACCTCCTTGCTGGGAAAAAAGCTCCAAATGCCTCAAAAAAAAACATTGGTCACCTCTAATGATGCCCCAGCAAACCCCCATGTCCCTCCCAGCCACGAGCAGGACACACAGCAGGTTATGAATGCAATACACTGATTTATCAGATGCTGATGTATGAACCAAACTTATTCTCTTATCAGCCAGGAAGGTGATTTCTGCTGGGGAAAAAAAAAAAAAAAAGAAGAATCCAACTAATGGCATGTATGTGAGGATTTCCAAGGTCCCCCCTGCCACAGCAAAGCAAATAGGAGTAATCTGCTAATTAGCAACAGCCGCTGCCTTGCTCAAGGGAAGGGACAAGGTCTCCAGGATAGGGGAAAGTTTGATTATAAGATCATTTAGGAAGATAAAGCCACGTTCGTCCTGCTGCAGCCAGCCATTAAAAGTGGGGACTGTTATTTCAGGTAATAAAGAGCAAGACCTGAGGAGCAGCCTGGGAATTCAAATTTACAACTTGTATCAAATTCATACGCTGTAAAACTTCACCTAGTTTATAAGTTTCTTGCCAACTTCATAAAACATGTTTTATTATTATTGTTTTCTGACTCTCCCGCCTTAATAAAACTCCTCTCCCAGCCTGTGTGGGTGTTGCATTATAAACATTTGCACTTTGATTCATTCAAGACTGAAGAAAGCTTTCAAGGTAACCTATTAGGAATACTTTAGATGTTTCAAAGACGTCCCAGTTTCCCCCTGAACATGGTGAAGCTTTAAAGAAAGAAATAAAAGCTGCAAACCACCTCCAGAAATCTGCTGGGCTGGTGGCTCAAGAGGTCACACTTGGGAGTGACTGAGGCACAAGCAAGCCTGGTGGGGTCTGTCATGGGGAGAGAAAACCCAGGGGTAACTGGGGCACGGGGTATGGTAGGTACCCATTGCTCCCCAAGCTTCCAGCTGGGAGCCCCAGGATGGTGTCAAGTGGGTCCCACTGGTCAGAGGTGGCCAGACCTTCTCCTCACAAGGACCAGACCATGTGAAAGCACCTACATGGCACGAGGAAGGAGGAAAAAACTCAATTTTTAGACAGATACTGAACACAATTAGCTTGTGACCTTACAGTTCCCATCCATGTTCTCTCCTCCACAAGGTCAGCTTCAGCATCCATGGGTCAGGGGGTGCATCACCAGCCAACGACCAGAGCTCAGGAGGACCCTACCCAAGATGGGTCCAAAGAAAAGGCATTGATGCCTTTGGTTCCTACAGAGCTGATGCTTTCTTCCATTTCTCTGAGTGAGCTACCTGGTGTGACCCACACGGCTCAAGGAGCCACGTGTCCCCAGTAACCTCCTCCTTGATTTTATTAAACCAGAAATCACTGCTTTATAGCTTCATGTCTGCTCCCACTAACATCATTATGTGTGACCTCATCGTGCCTCTGTCGAGAGCTTGATGGGCTCTAACAACTTAGACCCCCACCCAGGCATGGACAGCAAAGGCCACACATCTCCAGGGGGTTCACCACTACAGCTTCAGCCAAACCCCCCCGGGGTGAGGAGCAGCATCACCTGCAGCAAGGTCATGCCCATCATTTCCAGCCCTCAATAAAGGATGCAGAAACTGAGCACTGCTGCTTTAAAAATAACTACCCCAGAAGCACAGGAATGGAGCAACCATGTGGTGAGGGCATCTTCATGTTGCCATGCACCACAAACACCACCCCTGGAGCAACCTTGCAGGTACCACAGGTATGTTACAAGAGGTAAAGACCCTGAACTGGCGGAAAACATGGCAGGGAATGCTTCTGGAAAGCCAAATTTTGGGGTTTTTTAAACACATTTGTTCCAAATGAAAAGCACAGATGATGCTTCATGGAGCACTCAGGGACAGAACAAGAGTGGGATGTTCTCAGTGTGTCCACCTCATTCCCAGGGAGTTTGGAAATATAAAAATATAGGTATCAGGTGAGAAAAAAAAGTCATCTCAAGCTGTCCCCAGTACCCCAGGTTGTCCCCCTCCCAGCTCCCTCTGCCCAGTAGGACCAGAGCAGGCCCCCACAACCAGCCCCCTTCTCCTCCTGCCTCCTGAGGAGGGTATTTCCTTTCCAATCCTTCTGCTGGGTCCCTGGTCTTCCCAGCCAAGCTGTAATTCACACCCCTCCGCCTCTTCCGCGGTGATTTAATGTCTTTTGAGCAAAAAAGCAATTATCCTCATATCAACAGGACCCTCACGAGGACCATAATGAGTCGGCTCCGACCCCGCGGCTAAGGAAGCAGCTGAAGCAAGTGGAGGCCTCCAGTAATCAAAGGCTCATCCCCAGCCTCTGATTGCTAAAAAAAAAAAAGAAATTTAAAAAAACCCCACTCCATAAACCTTCAATCGCTGCCATTCTCTGCTCCATCCCTCCATCTGGAGCATATATTTTATCCAGGACCAACACCAACCCCAGGTCCCTCCTGCTTTGCCACCTGGGGTGGCTTTTGGGTGTTGCTTGCTGGCTCAGGAGCTGCCCCAGGGGGTTGATCTTGTGCTCAAACCTGTTTTCCCAGGTTTTGGAGCTCAAGGAGAAGCATCACACACTTGGACCTGAGCCTAGAAGGTGGCCTGCCCTGCCCCAAGACTGGCACGCAGGACACAGCAACAAGAGGTGTCCCCGTGCTCTGCAAACAGAAATAAAATAGGAAAAAGAAGGCAAAGAGGTGGATGTTCCAGTTGACAGGAGGTTAGAAAATGTGACATCCATCTACAAGAAGGGCTGGAAGGAGGATCCAGGGAACTCCAGGTCTGTCAGTCTGAGCTCAGTGCCAGGGAAGGTTATGGAGCAGATCACCTTGAGTGCCACCACTCAAGTGGTGGAGTCACCATCCCTGGAGGTATTTAAAAGACACGTGGATGTGGCACTAGTTGTGACCTGGCAGTGATGGGTTAACGGTTGGACTTGATGATCTTAAAGGGCTCTTCCAACTAGAATGACTCTATGGCCTTGAGCTTTGCAGGACTGGGGAGGGCAGACCCAGGAGTGGAGACAGCCAGTGCTGCCCAGCACATGGACAGTGGACTGAGCTGCTCTTCCCCTCCAAAAAATAAATATACAGCCAGGCAAAGACACCCAAACCTGGCCATGCTCAAAGCAATCCAAGGAAGATGCTGGTTGGGCATGAATAAGCCAAAATTCAGTGCCCAGTTGCTGCTGGGATGTGGCACACAAGGTACTGGTGCATCAGAGGCAGGCAGGATCCAAGAAGACTTTGCAGGAGAAGATATCACCACTTTAAAGTCGTGATGAAGCCTGGGCAGGGGGAAACAGACTAAAAATGAGGGTTTCCCCAGCCTCTTGCCTATTCTCAGCCACTGCTTTTACTCACTGCACAACAAATTAAAGCTTAATCAGCTCTGAACACCAGTAACACTGTCTAGATGCCTCCCCAGATATTAAACGCTTTCCTCACTGCACTAACAAGCACATACCTGAGGCTTTACTAATTACTTGCTTGGCTATTTCCAAATTAAAAGACCACAAGCAAACAAACAACAAAAAAATAAACTTAATACTGTTAAAAAAACCCAACAAGATAAACTTAATACTGTATTTTTTTTCTCCCCTCCATCTGCAAAGACCTTGAAATGACTCCGCTTGCTTATTAAAGAACAACTTAGAAGAGAAAACAAGTAAATTAACACTCATTAACTAAAACCACTCCTAACCTTCTCCTCTTCCAGGTGACTTCTTCCTGCCCCAGAAGTGAATGGCAGAGATGTCAATAGAAGGGCTGCTCCTCTCACCCCCAGGATCATCCCACCCTCCAGGCTGAGGTTGGGAGCAGCGAGGCTGAAGGAGAGGAGTCTTCCTCAGCTGGGGCTTGGCACAGAGCCCCTTCCCCTTTGAACTGCTGCCTCTGTGATTTTTCACTGCAGGGCTCCCAGCAGGAACTTATTAAAGCCAGACCAAAGCACGTATGCTTTAATAGTAATTAGGTCACCCTGGGTTGTGGGCTTAGCAGGCAAAAAATACAATTATTTAGAAACACCAAGTTTAAATGCCAAAGAGTCTTAATGGAGCTGAGCTAATTAAACAATTTCAGCTGAGAAACTGATTAGCTAAAAGGAAAAAATAAAATAAAAAAAATCAATGATCATAGACAACACCACTTTCTTTTAACAGGTTGTTTTCTTGCAGCAATTCTCAATTGCATAAAAGGAGACCAACAACCTCTGCTAACCAAATATTATTGTAATTAAACATTCAACAGAAAGCCTCTTCAATTATTCAAAAAGACTGATAACACTTGTTTATAATTGGGGTGGTGGGAGAGGTTTCCAGAAGCAGGGATTCTGCACGTCCTTGGGCTTTGGTGGCAGATGAAAACTCACATGGGGTGGGAGGGTTGTGGCACTGGCACATGGTCCCAGCTCTGCCCACCACCCCCAACCCTCCTGCAGACACCAAACTCAGGGTAGATGGAAGATTTCCAACCTAGCCATGAGAAAAAGGGACCATATGGTCCACGCTCTTCCTGGATTTTTGTTTTTAGACCAAAAATTGAGGGGACTAATGGCCAGTTTCCAGGTTTCACACCATTTTCTGATGGTAGCATTATTCCCCCAGCAGAGAACTGGGAGGAAAAGCAGACCCTGGTGTATCATTATAATTCACTAAGCAGTATTACCATAGGAAATTACAAATTAGCTTTTCAGCAAAGGATATGGGGATATTTAGATTAGCCACAGAGAAACTACAGAACCTTCCAGTCCATTTATCAAAGCTCCAACTTCCAGAGAAATGAAACAATAATAAATATTGAGCAGGGAAAGTTCATCTCCGCTGAACACGCTTTAATAATTCACAAGTTATGGGAGATAAATAAATAAAGCACAGATCCTTCAGCTCCTACAAACACACATCCCATTTTTCTCACCATTTCTCACGATGTGACTTTGTGGAAAATGGATAGTGACCAAAAAAAAAATACCAAACCACCCACAAAAAATCAGCTGTGACTGGGAGCAACCACATGTACAACAGAGGAGGGAGTTCATCCATGTCTGCCACTTATCTGGAAAGCTGTAGAGCTGATTAGGGCAAGAGTTTACTCATGTTGTCCCAAAGGAACAGGCTGTGCTGCCTCTACCTGCTACTGGGTGGTGTTTCCACCAGCTTTGTGCCTGCTCCCTCCCCTGCACGCTCCCAGGGAGCCTCTTAAGCCACTCACTTCTGAAAAAACTCTATTTTTAGCCCCTAAAAGCTGGACTGTGCAATAACCAGCTCAGTGTCCCAGGGTCACCCAAGGTCCCAGCTCTCTCCTGATGCTGCTCTGACATTGCTGCACATTTCTGCTCCCACCAACCTCCACCAAGAGGGGAAGAGGAGGGACACCAGAGGCTTAGCTGGCAGAAGGACCCTGCATCACAAGTGGACCACGATGCATCTGAACATCTTCTGGAGTCACATTCCTTTGCCATTTCCACCACATTGTGACCTCTAAGTGGTGCACACTGGGGCTTCCTAACATCACCACCCAGCCCCTGCAAGTTGCTACCCAGCAAATATCCAGACTTCCCATTTGCCTTGCGCCAGAATTCACGCGTGCGGCGCTTGAGAGCTCCCGATGTTTGCAGAAGGAGAACAAGGTCAAATTGAAATGTGCTTTCCAATCCTAATGAATATTTGGGGAAAACATTCCTTCCCCCAGCCCTCGCTGTTTACTTAGCCTTGCTGTGCTGTTAAACAACTGCTTATACTGCCCGTGTCTGCTCCAGGCAACACACATGAGTTTGGGGGCTCCTGCATGAAGCTCTTTCCATGCCAGGGTAGGATGAGCTCATTCCCAGAGCTGGGAGAGAGCAAAGAAGCCTCCTCAAGCTGGCTGGAGCTCAGATAGGGAGGTTCAGCACACACCATGAGTCCCAGCCTTCCTCCCAGCATCTCTTCCATCAGCCTCATCCCACAGCACCAGGGACCAGCACCCCTCAGACTTTGCTGACCTCATTAGCATCAAGTTACCTGTTGCCCAAGGTGCTATTTCCCCCAAATCCGAGTATTCTTTAGCTTGCAGAACCCATCTCTGCTAGAAACATCTATTATTTATCCCCATGGCCTGGATCCAGAGCCAGATGAACACGTTCGGGCTACTTCATGATCAAACATTGATATTTTCTCCTGATTTTTAAGGCCAGTAGGTGGTTTTGACTCTGTCCTGTTGTGTCAGGAGCTGCACCCAGGATGGGCAAGAGGCCACCTTGCAAACCCCCCCGGCAGCTCTTGCCACAGCTGACAGGGCCACTAACAAACACATGGGAGCACAGGGCAGCAACTCAAGTGCCACACAGAGATGGTGAGAAGAGAGGGCAGGAACATAAATACATTTACCACCGACCCCACCTTCTCCACAGAGCTCCTTCATGGCCCTTATTTGCATGAACCATCTTCAGTGTCACATAAATACTAATAACAACCACCCAACAGGCAGGCTTTCCATTTCCAGGGCTGCTTTTCTGATCTCCCCATCCTCCCCAGCACTCATTTTCATCACTAACAGGCTCCCTGAGCCAAGCCACCAGAGCACTGTCAGTCAGACAACTTTCAGCCACACCACGTTCAGGGAAAGTGAAATGCAAGGCTTTAATTAAAGCAGAAAATAAATCCAAGACCTTCACCTCAAGGAAGGAGACCAACACGAAACTGAGATGATGGTGAAGTCGGTCACAAGATGGGTTAGAGCAGGACGGCTGCTGATTCAGGGAGAGCCACCCCACAGCCATCTCTGCCACGAGCTGAGCTGCATTTATGCATCCCAGGGATTAAAATCCCCCTTTTGGGGTTTTCAAGCACTTTGTCACACTGCTTGGCGAGCCACCAAGGTCACCTGCAACTTCAGGTCAGCAGAACCCTCAGAGACATTGGGATGTTGCCTTTCCTTCACCTCCATCTCCGAGCCCAAAGCATGAGGGAAATCAGAAGGGAGGAAGAAGACTAAGGCATAATGAGTCCGTGATAACAGCAATTAGTCAAAAAGAAGCAACACAGGCATCTGCAGTCTGAGGCCTCTTTTCCATGAGTTGACAAAACGCTTTCCCTTCAGGCTGAACAAGATCTGGGCTCACTCATCATGCCAAGAATAAGGATTTTCCCCCTAGGGTTTTTTTTTCCCCTCCTTCCCCAGATAGTTCGTGCAAGACGAGCAAATGCAAAGGGATGGCTGGCTACTACCACTTGCAAATTCCCACGCAGGATACTAGCACTTGCAAACCCTCCAAAGACTTATTTCTAGCTCCTCCTTGCAAACTGCTGTGCTCCTGGCGAAGCAGCTGGGTCAAAGGTGGAGGTCCACGTGGTGCTGGTGGCGATGGGAAGGGCGGTGCAGCGGCCACCAGCTCAGAGCCTGCTTGGCTCAGGCACCGCTCCGGCGCCTGGTGGGAGCACAGGAAGCCCAGAGGATGTCTGTAAGAGATGTGTGCATCCTGAGCCAAAACGGGAGGAGAGACTGTGCCCAGGGCAGGCAGCACACAAGGAGCAGGAGCCAGGGACGTGGCTCTCCAACCAAAGCTCCATCCCTAGTCCTCTCCCAGGCTGGCGTTCCAAAGGCCAGGCAGGCAAGTGAGAAGATAAGCATGGGGAGCAAACCTAAGTTGGATCCACCAGTCCCAAGCAGGGCTTTGCATCTCCATCCCTGTGCTCGGCTTATCGTGATGCTGCAAGCAGCAATAGAGGAGAAGGAGAGAAAAACCTGGATTTTAAAGAGCGGGCGTGAGGCGGTGGGATGATGGATAGGTGAGCAGGTAGGCAGACTAAATAGTGTACGTGGAAGAGCTGCACCAAAATGGACATCAGCACCATCTAACCTACAGACCTCTCAAACTCCGACAGCTCTCGAGTGAAAAGGTGCAATACCAGCCCATTACCACCCTCTCTCTATGCTAAATGTGATTATATTTGGTTCAGCTAACACAAGAGACAGCACGCGAGCGGCTCCTGAGTGATTGCAGGGTGTGGGAGAGATGGAGTATTTGTTCCTGTCATCTTCTTGCATCCCTCTTCCTCTTCACAAGCCAGAAAAAAAATAACAAATTACTATAACGATCCAGGTGTCCGGGAGAAAATAGTCTGCTGAGCCACAGGATTTGATAAAAACCATAAGAAAACTCAGATAAGAGACTCGACTCTCTCCAGGTTCACGTGCTGCAGGCAATGAGTTAGCAAGGTTTTATGGAGGATAAAGAGAGATGTTCACGGGCAGCACCAGCCCCAACCCCGGCTGCCTCCTCCTCCCCCTCCAACCAGGTCCAGACCCCCAAACATCTCCCCCCACCGCCCTGGAAAAAAGACTTTTTGTCCGGATGGCTGATTTGGGATGCAGGGACACATCCTTCTCTCCGCTGCTTCTGCAGCCTGTGGCAGAGCCGGGCTCCAGCCGTGGCTCTGCCTGGCTGCTGGAGAGGGCTGCTGGCAAACCCGGTCCTGCAGCAGCTCCAGGGGGACAACCAGACCCCAGGGTAGCTCAGGCTGTAGGAGATGCTTCAGCTCAGTTAGAGAAACCCACCTTTTAATCTAGCAAATGCACCCTCTGCAGCAGAAGGATCATTTAAATAAGCTCCATAAAAAGGTGTTTTCTTTATACAACCCTGTCAGGAGACTGTCGCCTTAACTCCAAATCAGACTCAATTGCTCTGCCTCAGAAATTCTCCATCCAAAATTCTCCCTTAGATCTGAGGTTTCTCCCAGGATGCTACTTTACTGCCCAACCAATTTCCTCAGCAGAGTAGAACTAACACCACTTTTCAACAGGTTCAGTCCCGGCTAGAGATGCTGGCTCAGCCTCATCCCTGGGGTGGCTCAGGGCAAGCTGGAGAGGACCCTGCATGACACACAGACAGTGACCAAGCCGAGGTCCCTCAGCCAGCAGCGATTTCAGCAGAGCCTCAAGCAGCTGACGCTGCAGATGCCGGCCAGTGAAGTGCTGCTAACAGGTCCTGCATCTTCACATGCAGCTTCACGACCAAGAGAACGTGCCTGTTTGTACCCTGCTCAGGCATCACCATCAGCATTCCCACCTCAGCTTATTCCTACAGAGATGCAGCGAGGGAGGAAGCCCCAGAAACAAGGAAAGCAAACGCTTAGGTCAGCCCAAAGCTGGTGGGCAGCAGGCAGTGCAGCAAGTGGGCCTGCCCACCACGATCACCGACGGAGGGCAACCACAACCAACACCACTCCCACCCCACTGGAGACCATCACAGCAGCATCCTGGTCCCTGGTTCAGCCACAACCGGTCTCCGGTTGGCTCCAGGACCTTCCAGTTCAGCCACAACCAGGCTCACATCAGCTAAATCCCTCCAAGGAGGGGCCAAGCAGCTCAGTTTGCCCACCAGACCCTGTGCATCATCTCTCCACAACCATAAACAACCATCTCTTGCTGCCAACAAGCGAGGGGCACATCCCCTGCCCATAGTCACTGCTTGAGCACCGGGCAACCACTGCCACAAGCCATTTAGCCAGGAAAAAAGGAGGCAACAGCGAAATAAAGGAGAAAAAAAAATATATATACAAGCAATACTTCCAAAAACCATCCACAGAGCAGCGATGCACCACCAAAAGGAGCCTGGTGGGTCCTGCCAGGCCAACCCCCCCGGAGCTGGGTCTCAGCTGCGGGCACTGCCCAGGTGAAGAGCGAGTCCCATGCCCAGGCAGGTGATAGGGATGAGACTTCACACCAACGGCTAAACCTTGATGAAGGGACAGACCCACACCTGCCCCATCGCTCCACCAACGGGCCAAGCCTCTCCTGGCCCGGTCGCAGCCAAGGGAAGGAAACTCCCTGCCCAGACCTCCCGGTGCATCCATCCTCCTCTTCCACAAAGCTGGAAGCCCACGGTAGCCCCGCGAACGGGCACAACCCCTGCAGGTGCCCCCACGGCGGCCCCGGGACCAGCCCTGCCGGGGAGGGGGGTCCTGGAGGTGTCTCCTCACCGCGACCACCGGTCCCACGCAGATCCGGGGATGGGTTTCCCGGGGAGCTAGAGCCCCCTGCCCCTTCCGCGGCCACCCACGGCCCGCGGGCGAGCCCCGGGGCTGCCAGCCCCGCGGGTTGCGGGGAGGACGGCGGGCAGAGCCGGCCGGTGCCGCGGGCAGCCCCGCTCCCGGTGCGCAGCCCCCGGTGC
>VYZX01019932.1:519277-535697 GCA_013401335.1 Brachypteracias leptosomus
CCCACGCCCCGCCCCCGCCCGCCGTGCCACGTCGTCCGAAGGGGGACGGCGCCCCCTGGCGGCCCGATGCCGCCACTGCCGCAGCCGCCCCCCCACCGCCACCGTTTCCCTCCCTCACCCCATCAGCGGGACCCTCCGATGGGGCGGACACCGGACCCGGGGAGCGGAGGAGGGAGGGCGGTTGGCTCAGGTAGCTCCCCGGTTTTGCCCCGGGAAGGGGGCTGGAGTAAGCAGGCTGGCCCCCTGCGCCCCCCCAAAACATGGCTGCCCCCGCCTCCGGTTCAGAACGCAAGTCAATGCAGAGGTCTCCTCACCCCGCACCTTCTCCTGGCACCCTCCGGGGGGCCGAGGTGAGGTGGGCACCCAGGAGCAAGGGAGCAGCACCAGGGTCGCCAACCCTCAGCATCCCTCTGCCGTCACCAACCCAATTCTCCTGCATCCCCAGGGTGATGTCCTCGTACCCACAACCCTGTAGGATGTCACCCCCACACATCCAGGAGCTATTAACACCCACAACTGCTAAAGGAGCCCTCCAGAAGGAGCCTCACTCCATCCCCCTCAACCCACGCAGCACCCCAAGCCAGCTCTGGAGCTCTGGTTGCCCTTCCCAGGGCTCAGCATCCTCCTCAGCTCCTCTCCCCAACCAAGCAGACACTTCACCCGGCACAAAGCTGCCCCCATCTCTCCCTCCTGCTTGGGTTTGTGGATCCCAGGACACGGGGGAGACAAAAAAAACTGAGGGCAGGGAGGGCAGCAAGAGCTCATCGAGATCAGCAACCCCACCGAGGTACCAAGCACTGGAAAACCATCAGCTTCCCAGTGAAAGAATGCACAAAAAAATACTCAACGGTGCCACAGGAACAAGTTTTCTGTTGCAGTTCGGCAAAAGATATTTCAAGCAGCTCCTATTCAGCTGAGCAAATAACAGAAAAAATTGCCAAGAACCTTCTGGCTAAGTTTTAAGGAAATTTGCTTTCATCCTGACAAGGCTTCTTCATTTCCTACCCATGAATATCTCAGCAATCCAGTTTACTCACTCAGAGGATCACAGAAAGAAAACTGTGAAGTAAATGTCAGTATTATTTGCATCTTTATCCAGTCTGCCACAAAAGCAACACCATGTTATTTATCTGATCTAGCACAACTCAGTAACAGCTCAAGTATGGAATATTCATGATGTACAAAGGCAAAAAAAAATAAAAATGTTAATCGTTTCAAAATACAAGAGGAGAAGAGCTGAGCCTGTGAGTTATCAAGAGAACTGCTTCAGTTATTTGGGTTTTTTTTTTTTTCCCCCAAGTAATTGTTATCAACTGAAAAACTTGCATTCAGAAAGTAACATTTGACCAAAAAAAAAAAAAAAAAAAAACTGTGTTGGGGAAAAAAAAAAAAAACAAAAACATCAATATTCTTCTGTCTTCTTTTCAGCTGGCCCAAGAGCTGGGTAAAAGCCAGCTGTGTTTGTTCAGAAAGCTTTCTGGTCTCTGAACACCAGAGCTGCACTTCTGGAGGGAGCAGCTCAGAAAAAACCTCGTCCCCACTTTGCTGTCCAGAGGGCAGGCATGGGAAGGTGGCAGCATCGTGCCACAGGGCCACTTTCTTGCTCACTTGGTGGCTTCATGGCCACCAGCTGTCCCGGAGACCATGGCCACCAGCATCACTTGAAGGACACATCAAGGACATTAGAGCTGGATGAGTTTTTGGGGCACATTTTGCTCCCTTTCCCCTGCTGATAGTAGGAGGCTTATCTCACAGCATCCTAACCATCACCAGGTCCCCACCCCAGCACCACGAGGCCACCAGCAAGGTCCCATCTCATTGAATCATAGAATGTTTCCATCTGGAAGGGACCTCTTGAGGTCATCTTGTCCAACCTCCCTACCCAAATAGGGACATCTCTACCTAGGTCACTTGCTTCTTCCCACCAGGACCCCAGATCCCAGAGCTGGCACCACCCAGAGCTGCCACAACCCTCAGCAAACATCCCACAGAAGGTAAAACCACCCCTCTGAGCCATGAGTAACCTCCAGCCCTGCTCACCAAGCACCCATGGAGGAAGGACACGGGGCAAAGCCCTGCAAGGAGCACAAACAGCCTCTGGGAAGGCTTTTGGTAACCCCAGTGAACACAACCAACCCCTCAGCTCCTGCAGCACATGGAGATGGAGGCAGTTGGCTGCCAGAATTAGCTCTGTCTTAATTACCAGCTTTGCCTTTGTTCTCTGATGATGCTCCAGGCAATGCCAAACCTCTTCTGGAGGATGGAGAGCTGGGATCCCGGTGAAAGGGAACATCAAGGGTTGTCACATGACATGGCACAAATCTCCTCAAAAATCCCTTGCGATTGCTCCCAGAACCAAAGGTGTCCCAGCCTGTGATTGGCCCCATCCTCTCCCACCACCTTCACCAGCTGCAAAGGGACCACCAGACCCTGAACTGGAACCCCACCAGACCATCCTTGTGCAGGTGGTGATCCTGCTGCAAGGAGGGTGCTGGAGGGGTCACCTCGAATATACTTTGAGCTGCCCAAGCCCTAGGAGCTTAACACCTCCTGCAACATCAGGTGCATCACCCAGAGGGTGACCAGGGCTCCTGTCCTGCACCAGAGCTACTGCTCAGCTCAGCCCTTGGGGCTCACTGGGAAGGAGAATCATGGAATCATCAGGGTGGGAAGGGACCTTCAAGATCACCCAGTTCCAACCCCCCTGCCATGGCAGGGACATCTCCCACTAGAGCGGTTGCTCACAGCCCCAGCCAGCCTGGCCTTCCAAATGTGCAGGGCTGGGCCTTCCAGCACCTCTCTGGGCAACCTGGGCCAGTGTCTCCCCCCCCTCCTGGGCAAGAACTTCTTCCTAACATCTCATCTGAATCTCCCCACCTCTAGTTTTGACCCATTCCCCCCAGTCCTACCACTACAGAAGATCCCCAGCGAGCTGCTCACTATCATAAAGGTCAAACAAGCCTTCTCCTTGCATCAGCCCCAGGGAGCCAAAGGAGCTCCAGAGGAGCCCTCCCCAGCCAGGATAAGCACCAAGCAGCCACGATGGTTTATTGTGCAGGGAGGGCAGGATGGTTTCCACACCACACAGGAGCCACCTTCATCCTGCCAAGGCTCCCAGCCTGCATTAATTGCAGGGAGCAAGCTTGCACCTACAGCATCCTCCCAGGAGCCAAAGCCTGAGGAGCTGATAAATCCTCTCCCTGATAAGAAAAGCACATTCCTTCAATTTCCCAACATTTCAGACTCATCTAGGGTGCTGCAGGTGAGACAGGTGAGCATGGGAGATGCTGGTGAGCAGCATCCAGCCCCTGCAGCACCTCCTGTGCAGGCAAACCCCCCCCCCCTCCTGCGAGCCCAAATAAATGTAATATGATGTAATAACATTAATTAGCAGCAGTAAACGCTTGGTGCATTCAGGGCACAACTCAGTGACTTGGCAGAGTCCAAACTGCTCACTGTATCCCCAGGAGAAATAACCTCACGGAGACTTTGGGGCTTAAAATACCAGAGGGGAAACTAAAGGGAGGGAGATAAGTTATTCTTCTCTTCTAGGCACTCACAGAAAATTCAGGTATCTTATCAGAGCAGGAGTAGAAGCTGGAGGAAGGACAACTCCTTTGTCATGTGAACAATTTGAGGACTAAATTGAAGCGAGACGTGAAGAAAAAGTAGGTGAGATGAAGGTTAATTTGGCAACGGGAGTGAGAACAGAGGGAGCCAGGGAAGGGAAGAGTCTATTAATTCCCTGGGCAAAAAGAGAGATGCAGTTGGAGCCAGGAGTTACTCAGAGGAACTCCCTGCACGGCAGCCAGAGATAAATTGCAAGTTCTTCTGGTGGAATATTCTGTTTATTAAGTACAGAAATAGGAGACAGTCAAGTGCCAAGTGCCTCGAAGCCTCTCAGCGCCCGAGAACGTATTAATCACTACACATGATTGAACAAAAGATGAGAGGGGGATTAGAGACAGGCTCAGGCACCACAGACCTGCAGCTTTCTCCACACTGCCACCAGCTCTGGAGGCAGGGAAGGCTCCTGCTCCTCCAGCCATGGACAGCAGCATGACCTCGCTCTGCAGGACTAGGTAAAGATCAGGGAGTTCTCCTCTTAGAGGGAAAAAAAAATATTCACTTTGATTTCCTAGACGTGATTTCTGCTTCCTGGGTTTCCCCTTTAATTGGGATTTTGGGGATGGCTGCAAGTCCCAGCAGACGTGCAGGACTACCCAAGCACAGACCAGACATGCTGCTTGCTCTGAATTTTCCCTTTTTTCCCCAGTTTCTCCATGTGGAAGAATCTCTTTGTTCCTTTTGGAGGCGGAGGATTAACAAAAGCAAATGCAACAGACAAACCCAAAACCTCCTTTGTCTGACGATGGATGATTTCCTTTTATCTGATACTAATCTGGCTTCAACTTTCATTTCTTCAGGACAAAAAAAAAATAAATCTGAAGATTAAATTTTATGCCAAGGCAAGCTATAATAAGTGACAGAAACACTCCGTCTCTGGGTCTCTGCTGGCTCTCTGAAGTCAGAACATTCACAGTGAAGAAAGCAAAATACAGACAGACAAACACTTTCAATGGAGATTTAAAATAAAAACCTCTTCTCATGTTCCCGATGCAAAAGCTACAGAAAAAAAATATGTCTCTCCTCCAAGGAAATTTCATTATCGTGAAGCAAAATGCAATTTATCTTTAAAGCAGGGAGGGGAACCTGCCACCAGAGTTTCACTTTATCACAGCACTTGGCTTGTTGCAGCCTGAGCTCTGTCCCTACTTCCAGAAGCAAACAAGAGATGGGAAGTTAAGGTGCAAGTCTACCCAAAGCAGCAGGGAGGGGGGAGAATGGTCCAGCCCACCCCATATCTGCTGCTTCAAGGTCCCATCAGGGTATATTTACCCCAAATCACACATTAGAATGCAAAAAGCTGGTTTGGATCAGGTCCCCATCTCCTGCAGATGAAAATTCCCATTTTTCCTACTCCAATGTGATGAATTTGCCATTGTCACCTTGATCAATGGTCCCATGAACACTATCATAAGGGTAATATGAATTTTTTTTCCCCTTCCCTATCACTCACAGGGTAATTACACGGATGATTGCACCCAAGGGCAAGAGCACATGTCCTGCACCTTTGCACACAGCACCTGCTGCCTTCATCAGGGCAAAATAACACGAGTTTTTCCCCACTAAAGGGAATAAAACCAATATTCAAACTACAAACCCAAGTGCTAGACACACACACAAACAAATGAATGTCTCTGCAGGCATTGCAGCCTGCCTGCTGTATTTACCATTGATCCAACAGAAGGATGGGGGTGAAGGACCTGCTGGCCTGACTGTATAGACACTAAACCTCACCCAGGGAGTTTTGCCTTGATCACTTGACTGTTTGCAAGAAGATCCTTGCAGCTGACAACATTCAGGCTGCTCCTCCTTGGGGGGATCAGCTGCAAAGACCTCGAGATGCTGCACCCTGGCTCCTGCTGCCACAACCTCCTGCTTGGGCAGCCAGGATCTACACCATCAAAACCCTGCACATCCCCAGCTCTGCTCTAAGAAGGGAAGGAAGACTTTGTCTATGCCAGGCAGGAGAGGACACACCTCCAAGGGATGGGGTAACTGCCCAGGTTTCAGCTCCCACTGCTCCATTCCATGATGCCCAAGCACTTCATGCAGCCACATCCAAGTGAAATCCTTCCAGCAAGTAGCTGGGAGAGGGATGAAGCAAATCTCCACCAGGCAAGAGACATCAAGAGGGGGGTTGAGGAAGTTTTGCATTTCAAAGAGGGCAGGGCAGACAGAGGTTCACCCAGAGTGAAGAAGGGAGCAGGGAGGTGCAGCTCCAGTGGTTCACATCTGGCAGCTGCAGAGCTCCCAGATAATTCTGCCTCTGTCCTCCAGAGAGTTCAGAGCTGGGAGGGATGCCAGACACGCGGCAACCAGGAGGGGCTGAAATTCCTCCACAGAATCCAAAACAGGCAGGCAAACGTCACGAGATCCTTCCTCCCTTCAAACAAGAGCCTCTTCGATGCTGATGGAGCCTGTGGAAATTTTTTCTTCATCTAAAGTGGAAGGGGGAGGAGAGCAGAGAGGGAGGGATGGGGTGGGGAAGGGGAAACACAGACAGCAGCTTTTCTGACCAAAATTACAGATTNAAGAGAGGGTTTAAGGAAGTTTTGCATTTCAACCTTGCAGTTGACAACATTCAGGCTGCTCCTCTTTGGGGGGATCAGCTGCAAAGACCTCGAGATGCTGCACCCTGGCTCCTGCTGCCACAACCTCCTGCTTGGGCAGCCAGGATCTACACCATCAAAACCCTGCACATCCCCAGCTCTGCTCTAAGAAGGGAAGGAAGACTTTGTCTATGCCAGGCAGGAGAGGACACACCTCCAAGGGATGGGGTAACTGCCCAGGTTTCAGCTCCCACTGCTCCATTCCATGATGCCCAAGCACTTCACGCAGCCACATCCAAGTGAAATCCTTCCAGCAAGTAGCTGGGAGAGGGATGAAGCAAATCTCCACCAGGCAAGAGACATCAAGAGGGGGTTTGAGGAAGTTTTGCATTTCAAAGAGGGCAGGGCAGACAGAGGTTCACCCAGAGTGAAGAAGGGAGCAGGGAGGTGCAGCTCCAGTGGTTCACATCTGGCAGCTGCAGAGCTCCCAGATAATTCTGCCTCTGTCCTCCAGAGAGTTCAGAGCTGGGAGGGATGCCAGACACGCGGCAACCAGGAGGGGCTGAAATTCCTCCACAGAATCCAAAACAGGCAGGCAAACGTCACGAGATCCTTCCTCCCTTCAAACAAGAGCCTCTTCGATGCTGATGGAGCCTGCGGAAATTTTTTCTTCATCTAAAGTGGAAGGGGGAGGAGAGCAGAGAGGGAGGGATGGGGTGGGGAAGGGGAAACACAGACAGCAGCTTTTCTGACCAAAATTACAGATTTTTTGACCAAAATCACAGCTTTTCTGACCAAAATCACAGTTTTTCTGACCAAAATCACAGCTTTTCTGACCAAAACCTGCAAAGATTTTTGTCAGCTTTTAACTGTTTACCTGTATTTCTATTTTTTAAAAAGCCAACAGAGAAACCAAATTCTTCCCATTTGCAAATACTGAAGTTTGGTATAGAAACATATAGAATAGAAATAGAAAAATAGGACCCAATAGGAAAATCTGGGTTTGGGCAAAAAGAAAGCTAAACCTGCTCTGATCTTTCAGCCACAACTAGAAAGAAGTTATTCAGGGGCAATTAAATTATTCAGGGGCAAATCTGAAAATTAACAGGCATGTGCTATAACAGCTTGTGTAAGAGCATCACTTGCAACCAGATTATTTCACTGTGTGCTAAAAGACCATCTCCACCTGAGCAGCATCCTATACACCAGCTTTGCACTGGAGATGACCACAGCCCAACCTGGGAAGGTGAAGGTCTTCACCAGGAAGGGCTAATAGAGGAAATTGTCCTAACAAGGTCTGGGCACATAAGCTGTCTCTAACCAGACATTTCTCCCATGTCACCAGGTCCATCCCAGACCCCTTCCCAGGTTGCACATCCTGGCTCAAGGGCATGAGCCCTGAGAAGGAGCAGCTCAGCAGCACTGTCCCACAGAGAAGAACCACAGAATCAATGTCAGGGATTGCAAGGGACCTCCAAAGATCATCTAGTCCAGCAGGTCAGGCTGGTGACCAGCATCCGAGTCCCCTCTGACCATGCAGATGACCAAGGTTTTCCCCCACCAACCTCTGGAGGTCAGCAACCAGCAACACTGGGGCTCTGACTCTGAAAAAAAACCCCCAAAAGCAAAACCACCCAAGCCAGGAAAGCCCAATTCAGTGGTCTGGGCACAAAGTGCTGCCTCCATACCATAGGTGACCCCAAATATTTGCAGGGAACAGACATCCCAGCTCTGCTCTCCTTCCCTGCAGGCACTCAGGAGTGCAAGACCTTCATTATTAATAGGAAATTAATTCCTACAGCTTTTTGCCCATTTAAAAGCTACAGGTCTCACGCCCAGTAAGCCCCATTTCTGGGAACAGGAACAAACCCACATTTCACTTTGCCAACCTCCAATGTCATTTTCTCATTTCATGTCTGAAGGACACCACAGCAAACCCTTTGCAGCTAAATCATTACTGAGTTTACAGAGGTTAGGAGGAGCTGGTAATGTAAAAAAAACCCTCTTAGTAAATTTATTACACAGAATTTGACACCGTCCTGCATAAATCTCAGCGTGGCTGGTAAATACAAAGATTTCCAGTAAATGAAAGAAACCAACAAGAGCACAGGCAAGTGAACTGGGGGGTCCTGCCCACTGGGAAAGAGTTTTCATGGCTGGTTTTCATCCAGCTCTCTAGGAAAGCTAAAGTCTTATTTTTTGGGCGAGGATCATTAATCTCATTATTTTTAGATGACATTTCTAGGTGTGTTCTCAAAGCTCCAGGCTCACAGCAGAAGCACAAACAAGAGGACGGGTCCATCATGCATCAATATGGGATTACTCCAAAAAATGAGTGGGAGGTGATGAAAGGTAACAAGTCAAAGAGGACAAATGGAGGACATCTGGCAGAGGACAGCCAAGTGTTCCCTCTTCTCCCCATCAAGAGGAGGGCTGTGACACCCCAAAGGCTTGATGGTGGTCAGCAGGGGCTATGGGACATTGGGTCCAACTGACATCAAGGTCCTCGCTGCAATCAAGCAGCTGCCCTTACCTTCCACCCCCAAAATGGTCCCAGACCACAGCCTCCCCATGTCTCAGCCACATCAGTCAGTCACAGGATGATAAGACATAGACACTTAGGTCAGGCCACCACTCTGGTGGAAGGAACACACAGGTCCTACTTTTCCCTGCAGGGAAACAACAAGGAGAACCTCATGTGGGAAGGGGAGAGGGCAGGAGGATCCATTTTCTCATGACCCCATCACCACAAGGCTTGTGATCAGAGCCATTAAGGCAGAGGTTCCTGCTGTTCCCTTCAGGCACGTTCCATCCATTACCCAACAGTGCACCCAGAGCTCCCAAACCCAGAGTTCCTCAACCACTCACCTGCTGGGGGTACAGTCCTCCCACACACAGTTCCCACCACACCTCCAGAGCCTCCTGCTGGGCCCTTGGCTCCTTATTTATCCCCAATCACTCCCATCTGTGATTCATTTCTTCCTAACAAGGCTCCTCTGCAGCTGGGCTGGGGAGAAGAACCCCACTGGGGTGCAGCCCACAGGCAGTGGGTAGAACCTCTCCCTACCCCCACCTTCCTTACCAGGGGACAGCTCTCGGGGGCTGCCAGCTCTAGAGGAGCTCCAAGACGCTTCAAAAGCAGCATGAAGGGAGGTTGGGCTGGGTTGAGAGGTCATGACATGCTCCCAACCCACCTGCTCTGCACTGTGAGCACGACCAGGCAGCCACAGAGCTGCCATCATCACCTCCTTGCTTCCACCCATCAGCATCCCCTTAAACCCCAGCAGCTTGCACTTGCTCCCACTTTCACTCCAGGAGCTTCGAGCATCCCCTGGTGACCCTGATCTACGCCCCCTTCCTCTCCCTGCCCTTTCATTCCTCTCTTCAAAGCTCCTTTTCATCTCCCACCTCCTTGCTCCAGGGGGTTATTGTTCACATCTCAGCAGCCTGCCCAGCATGGAGGTGGGGAGCAGGTACCAAGGCTGTGACCTCCCAGGGGGGACAAATGCCAGCACTGGAGCACCTCAAAGCCCCCCTTGAGCTTCATGCACTCCCCATAAACCTGCAAACAACAGAGTTACACCAAAGTGATGAGGTTATCAGCCAAGCACATATAGAAAAAAGTATAGTAAAGTATGTTTTAGCACAGGCTCAAAACGCAGCCTTTAATCTGAGTTTACACCCCCTCAAACATGCCCACAGTGAAGAGCAGTGACCCTAAATGCTGAAGGAAGAACCATGGATGAAGGTCTCCTGGGCTGGACAGGCAGACACAGCCAGAGGTGCAAAGGTTATCATAGAATCTAGAATGTTTGAGGCTGGAAGGGACCTCCAGAGCTCATCTGGTCCAACCTCCCTACACCAGCAGGGACATCTCTACCTAGGGCAGGCTGCTCAGAGCCCCAGCAAGCCTGACCTTGAAGGACTTCAGGGATTATCTCCAGATTACAGGTGGGATGCTCTCTAAATAATTTGGGAAAATCTTTAAAATCACTCAACTCAAATCCCCTTTTGCTGCAGCACACGGGGTGCTAGGACAAAATACACACTTTTCCCCATTTCATAGACTCATAGAATGGTTTAGGTTGGAGGGGACCTTAAAGATCATCTAGTTCCAACCCCCCTGCCATGGACAGGGACACCTCCCACTAGACCATGTTGCTTAAAGCCCCATCCAACCTGATGGGGCTTCTTGAACACCTCCAGGGATGGAGCATCCACAGCTTCCCTGGGTATTTGCACTGAATGTTGGTGTTTCACTGGAATCCAAGACCCTGTAATTGGTTGTAAATCATCAATCACTATATAAAAATTAAAAACCCTTCTCTGCCTCTTGCCACCACCAAGCCAAACCAACATGTGCCAGAGCACAAGGACAGGAGCGATGCCTCAGGGGCTGTTCACCAGCCCTAACTATACCTACAATTTCCCAAACTTCCTAAGTGCATGTATAAAACAATCTACTTATTTCTTAAAATAAAGAACTCAACAGGTTGAGATCCACAACACAACAGACAAACCTTAGCTGGGAGCTGCTGATTTTTATATGATATATTAGAGCCGATGCAACGGATGGAAAGCACCAATTTGGGTAATTGGTGAGGGGCTGGGAGCCTGTGCCGAGCTGGGTGCCTTGAAATGTCTCTATATTTACAGCACCAGCTTGTTTGCATCCCTGATGATGTGCAACACTGGGAAGGTAATCAGCTCCTCCAGGGCATGCAATCAGCTCTGGGCTCTGCTCTGGGTGACGCTGCTGAAGCTGTAATTTTAAGGCTGACAAATGCCATGAAACTGGTAAATAGAGCAGGGGAAAAGCTGCTGGGAGAGCAGGCACCAGGGAGGATGCTCCTTTCAGCTGGGAGGACACCCAGTGCTGTGGGGAGGTGGAAGTGAGGAGATGCAACACCAGGAGCAGGACCTGGGGCTGATCGATGGTCGTGATGGAGCTGCTAAAATACTTTGAGGCTGGCAAGGACTGAAGCCAAGAGTTGGCTCAACTCTCCTCACTGGATGTGAGCATTCCCACCTAAAATCCACTTGAGTAATCAACTGCCAGGCTAATGACTCGGGCCCCAAATCAGCAAAGTACTTGAGCACACGCTGAAGCCCCATTGAGAGAAATTAGCCCTAACCAGACACTCTGCTCTGAGGGGAGGGGGCTTTACCTAAAATATAGCAAAAAGGTGGCTCAGAATAGGTGTAATTCCACAGAAGCAAATCATCCATGCTTGAGCAGGCTCCAAACACCCTGCTCAGTGTTCACAGGGACCCATCTGAGGCACGGGAAACACCAAGCCTTAGACCTGGCTTTATTTTGCTGGCAGCCAAACCAGACTAGGCTTAAGGGGATAGTCCTGGGACTCCCAGGCTGCTCCCACAAAAAAAGCACCTCCTGGGGTGCCCTGAGCCAGCAGCTGGGGAGGGGATGAAGGGTGTAGCACCCATGGTCACCCCAGGCAGGACCAGTATAACCAGCATCTCTGCATGGGGTTCCCCCAGCAAGCTGCAGCCAGGCTCTGAGCAGCACTCCCTGCACACCACTGCAGCATGCAGGCAGGGGTACAGCCTGGGGACCCCAAAACAAGCCCCCTGGCAGCTCTCCCCTGGCTTTTCTGAGGACAAGAGCCAGGGCAGGACTGAGTCTGCACATTCCCATGGCCACCCCGACGATTCCCCCGTGCCTGGTGCCAGCAGAACCCGGGTCCCAGCCCCCCCAGCACCTCCCAGTCACGCTCCAGAGCGATGGGAAGAGCAAAGATCAAGTTTCCCTGTCAAGTGGAGAACAGGAATAGTGTTGGCTCCTGCCAAGAATAATGCCTCACTCTGGCAGGTTGTGCAGGTAACCTCCTAGTGCAGTCAAAACCTACCTCTGACTTGGCTTAAATATGGGATTTTACAGCCCCACGTGATATTAATACATGTGTATCAATATACATATATACTGATAACCAACCTGACCAAGGGAGATGGCTTCCCTGGAAGTTTTCCAGCACCTGGATATCTTTATTATGGTGAATTGCTCAGGTCAAAGCCCTAACTTGTCTAAATGGGCAGAGCTCTGCTAAAATCAATACCTCCACACCAGCTCCTGCTATTTGATGAGGTGGCCCAGGACCTCTCTATTGGCTTTACTGTCTTCTGCCATCATCTGCCCGGCTTCCATTTGCTGGAGCTTGTCTCCATAAAGAAATTGAAGCAGGAGGTATGTATTCAGGGTAGAACAAAGAGTAAATAAGGCTCAGAGAGAGGAGAGAAGAGAGCAGATGGGCTTTGCTGGAGCTGCTGGGTGCTGAGCCTCATGCTGGCCACCGAGCAAAACCCTGAGCATCCCCTGACTCTTGGGAGCCAGTTTAGCTCAGAATGACAGGGAGGCTTTAAGAGGTGATAACAAGCACTGAGCTACTTGTGTAGGTTGAGGAGAACTGCCCCTGGTTGTGTCAGGATGGGGCTGAGCACACACACAACAGCAGCTCGCCAGGAGAACTCCTACCCTGCTCCATCCCAGGCTCTGCCCTGTCCTCCATGGACCAAACAGCAAAATGCAACCTCACCCACCCAACTAATCCACCCATGATCTCTCTAGGTGAACTGAGAGGCTGAACATTCCGTTACTTTTCCAAAGATACTTGAGTCTCTCCTTTTTCAGCTCCTTTTAGCTCTGTTTGCAGAGTCCTGGGGAGAGGGTGGATGCCGTGAGCAAAGAGTGGAGCAGAGCAGCTTTACTTGTAACTGAGAAGAAGGTTTTGCTTTCCTCAGGTCTCCCAGCACTTGGGAGATTATTCTTTGGTTTCCTGGGGATCCCCATGTCTGACACTTCCCCTTAATCCCTTCTAAAGAAGAGTCCAGAGGGGACCAGCCAGAGATACAGCGGATCAAGAGCATCTGTGCTCTCCCAGTGTGCATGAAGGGTGGAAAGACATCTCAAAAAACAGGAAAAAAACCCTGTCTTGAAGCAGCTCCTTCCAGAGAGTTAAACCCAAGTCACACCAGACATTTCACAGAGGCAGCCACAGCCAGCAGGGTAAAGGAGAAGGCCATGATCAGCCTCCAACAGTGGGACTGAACCAGTTTACGTGCTAATCCCAGTGTGAGCAACCAGAGCTGGCACCAGCCTGAGCCACTTGTCTGACTTCAGCACTTGGCAGGGAGGGACGGATGAGCAGAAATATGTCGTGGAGGCACCGGCTGCCCAGAGCCACGGGTTGTTCACTGTCAGCAAACGGAGCCAGAGAGAAAAATAAATACAGAGAACATCTTGGATTTGGAGAGAGATCCCTGCACCACTGCAGGGCTCAGCAACACCCCTGCCTTGGCTTGCATGGTGTGGCCAAGGGCAGGGAGAAAGCTCCTTTCCCTCCAGCTCACACATGTCCCTGCAATGCCTCCAAGCTCAGGGATATCTGAACATTTGTTGTTTTAAAAAAAAAAAAAACAACCAAAAACCCCAACAAACCAACCAGAAACATAATCCTAGAATGATTCAGGCTGGAAGGGACCTCTAGAGTCATCTTGGGCATCTTGTCCAACCTCCACGTAATCCTGAGGCAAGAGCAGAGGAGGAAGGAGGGCACAGAAGGGATGTTGGCAGGATGATGCTGGGAAGAGGTTCTATTCTAGGGGAGGGTAGCTCGATGCCCCCATGGGATGGCCAGTCCCATCCTCCCTGCCAGCCTGGGACCCAAGGATGCTTCTGGAAACACCACCTGCACACGTGCAACATCCCAAGGCCACGTGTGGCTGGGACAGGGCTGGCAGGGCAGGGGGAGGGATGCAGGGCTCTGGGTGGGTCTAAATAAGGCCACAGAGCTCAGGGCAGGATCGTCTGAAGTAGTTAAAGTTTCATTTTAATGGACACCACAAGGGCAAAGCAGGTACTTTAGTTTTTTCCTGACAAGTTCTGCAGCCAGCCTCTCCAAGGAGATGCAGCACATCCCCATCCAAGCTCCCCCTCCCCACCACACCAGTTAATTTTAGCCAGGTCACAGTGGGTGATGTCTCAGGGGACTTCTCCTCCTACACATTCTAGGAAGTGGAGACAGCCAAGCCACAGAGAGACCTGCTAATGAACCCCATGGGGGAGATGCTGCTCCCTCAGGACATCACTACTCATGGGCAGGAGCTGCTCAGATCTTGTCCTTACACCCGTATCTATTTCAGGTTCAAGGGAAAACCAGGTAGAAATGGCTAAACACAGACTCTGGTTCCTCTTCCCAAGCCTCTTCCCCTCTCCCTCCCAGGAGGAGTTCAACTCCCCTGTTTGGAGAAATGTGACACTAATTCTTGCTGAATTACATGTATTATCCTTTCAGGAAAAAAAAAATAATTATATATAAATAAATATGTGTATGTAAATATATATAAATAAATATATATAAAGTTATATATGTGATATATATAAAGTTATATATGTAATATATATATAAATATAAATAAATAAAAATATATACATTAATGAATTATATATAAAAATAAATGAAAATATAAATATATAAAATATATATATAAAGAAACTATATATATATAAAAAAATATATGGCTGTCGGGTGTCCTCTCTGGGTGAGAGTCTGGGGTATTTAAAGAAAATCTCTTTTTAACTAACTCTATGTCTTGGCAGGACATAAGGTTGGGGAGAGCAGGGGGAAGTTCAACCATTTCTGACTTAAGGAGCTGCTACGTGGCACTGGTTTTTAAAATACATTGTAAAAGTGGTTGCCTGGCTGGTAGGGTCAGAAAGAGGCTTCATTCCACATTTCTCCAGCTAGACCCTTCTGCGTTTGGGCTGGGAGCACACGCTCAACATATTGGGGTGAAACCTTCACCTGCAGCATCACCCACACCACCTGGAAGCCATGGATGCAGGAGCCATGCTAAAGAGCTGCAGCACCCAGCCAGCTCCCTCCTCCTGCTGATGAGCTGGACATTGTCTCTGTTCTAGCCCTCGTTTGTCCCCTGGCATGAGATCTTCCCTGGCTGGTGGCCTGGAGACCATTTCTGATGGTCTTGCAAGAGCGACACCAGCACCCAGCAACCCTGGGGGAGCAGAGAACACCTCGAGATGCTGCTTTTTCTTTATCACCTTATCATATCTTATTCTTTATCACCTTCTAAATAATACATACATAAAAATATCAATGATAGGCTGGCTCTTCTTGAGCTAACCCTGCAAACAGAGGTGGGCTCCACCTAAACAGGGGCTGTCTCCCATCTCTGCTACCTGCTTGGAGTGAGATTAATTTGGTTTTTACTCTTATCAGTGTTCCTGCAGCAGTGGTTCCAGGCTGTTTGCGTGGAGCACCCTGGTGATAACCCACGGGAACCACAACCTACATGTGTCAACACCTCCTCCTTGCACAACTGCAGGTGCCACCACCCAGTAAATTTGCTTTTTCTTTTGATTTCCATTGCTGCACCTCCCGGGCCAGCCGGGAAGGAGCAGGGAACCCGTCCCACCCTGTTTCCCTGGTGCTCCTGCACACACCAACACTTCCTGATGCATTCACACGTGGGTTTTCAGCCATAAAACCATCTTAGCCTGGGCATTCGTGCCACACCTGAGCAGGTAAAGGAACCTCCTCCTTTGCAAGTGCTACTACCACTGTCACTTGAGTTCATGGGGACAAAGATCATCCCTGCCAGGAATACATATTTCATCTAATTTCCTCCTTTTGCCACAACTCATCCTATCCACCCTAAGGACAGCAACTGGTTTCAGAGTCCCAGAAGCTTAGAGGTCCTGCTCCATCCTCGCCTGCATGGGGAACATCAGAAGCTTCTGCATCACCTGGGCAAGGAGGTAAATAAAAAACTCAGCAGGGTCCCCATGTGAGGGACTATTTCCATCTTGGCAGCTTTTGAGAAAATATTGGAGGAGTGCTGGTGTAGACTGGGAGAACTGGGACAGCCACCACCATCCCTTGCAGATTTAAATGCTTATTTTGCTGTTTGCTGCCAGATATAATGGAAACAAGAGGGGAAAGAAAGTAAAGACCTGAGCCTCTTGTGGTTTTTTCCCCTTCAGATGATGGCTGAGTGTTAATTTAGCAACTCCCTGGCAGGGCAGTATCCTTATTTTATAGCACGGTGACAAATTAATTTAGGAGGAGAAAACTGTCTGAAATACAGGATCATTTCCTGCAGCATTAATTGGTGGCATCGGGACTGTGTAATTTGTTACTGGTGGCATCTTGCTGTATGGCTTCATTTCCTTAAAAGCAGGGGAATTAATTAGGGGGGGGGGGGGG
>VYZX01019932.1:535711-612059 GCA_013401335.1 Brachypteracias leptosomus
TGGGAAAGGGGCTGGCAGGCACCAGGCATCGTGTGGGCAATCACTGGCTGGACGTGTGCGTTAAAGGTTAATAAAACACTGGTGTGAATACCCCAACTGCCCTGACTTAGGGGGATTCATTCACTCCCAGGCAGATTTTACACCCACTGAGCACCTGCCCCTCTAGATTTAAGTGCAGAACAAGAACCCACCTCATCTAAGTAATTTAACCATCAGTGTTCATTCCTGAGGAACTGATTTACTGAGGATGCCTTTTCCCAGCTGATCTCCTCAGGAATCTCTGCCGAGAAGGAAATCAGTCAAGGTGTGATGTCATCGGCCTCGTGATGTCATCACCAGCCCCATGAATCACAGCCCTGCTGCTGGAAATCATAGAATGGTTTAGGCTGGAAGGGACCTCCAGAGCTCATCTGGTCCAACCTCCCTACCCCAGCAGGGACATCTCTACGTAGGGCCGGCTGCTCAGAGCCCCAGCAAGCCTGACCTTGAAGGACTCCAGGGATGGGGCCTCCACCCCCTCTCTGGGCAGCCCCTTCCACTGCTCTATCACCCTCAGATTCAAGAACTTTTTTCTAATATCCAATCTAAATTTATCCTTTCCTAGCTTCAAACCATCACTCCTTCTCCTCTCATTACAAACCCTTTTGAATAGACCTTCCCCTGCCTTTACATAGGCCCCCTTAGGTTCCTCAGCAGAGGATGAGGACACCACGGTGATGGGCACCTCTAGCCAAGCCATGGTCCAGCATCTGCAGCCTCATGCTGCCAGCACTGCAGCAGAGCTCACATTGCCAGTTTGTTAAGCTAATTCAGAAATATACTTGGGCCTTTTACTGGAAAAACACAAAAATTATGTTGCCACGAGCCAAGTTCCTGCAGAATTCCTGTATCTTGAGCCTTGATTGTAAAGCACGGTCAATACTTCTTTATGGGGCCAGAATTAAAGCTGATACCACCAGCACAATGAGTTACAGCATTTCTTGATGACCCTGTAACCAGCTTTTATCATTTTAAGCAGCACAATATGCAATATAGCCAGGGCAGGAGTTTTGCTGGAAGCCTCTGAGCTTCTGCTGGGGTCTGATAAACCAAGGCTCAGCTTGAGCACCAACAATTTCAACTCCTTTTTGGCTTCTTGCTGGCAACACACGGCCAGAAAAAGCCTATAAATCAAAATATAGTGTGTCCAGGGGTCCTCTGACCTTGCCCTAAAATGGGTCACCTACCCATGTTCTGCTCACAACTTATCCTAAAATGATATGTTTTATACATATGCATTATATCTTTATATACATTTGACCTTTAAAGAGCTGCCCCATGCACTTGTTGAGCATTCCCTACAAACCAAATGTGAAATATTTCAACCAACAGCTTCTAGCTGACATGCTGGGGAAAGGAGGAAAGAGGCAGGCTCAGAATATCAAGCACTAGAGAGAAATGTGCCTCTAACCCCAGCTCTGCAGCAGGTTCATGAGGTGCCTCAGCCCCAGAGCTCAGCCCTGGCTCTCCATGACGCAGGCAGGAGCTCAGATGACCCCTTTAAGGTGTGCTGAGGACAAGAGCTAGAGGAGCAGTGGTGACTTTAGCTGTCAAAACCCTACAAAACGGAATTTTTCGGCTGGTGAGCAAGCAGACATATCATAGGAATGAGGAAAACACTCTCCAGTTTCATGCTTTCTGGTATAAAAGACCTTTCCTGCAGGTAACCTGATAACTCTGTCATCAACCCACCACTCAAGCAGATGAGGAACAACTCGAGGCTCCCGCTCGGAGCTGACAACCAGCAGCAGTGAATTCCCCAAGGCAGGGCTGGGGGTGTTAACATTTAAAAAATCACGAGACCCTCACATATCCTGACGCTAAGTCTCATGACCTTTAAGTCAACTAGATTCAGGTTTCTTTTCCTTTGACTCTCGCTGCGCTTTTGGGATGGAAATAAAAGACCTCATTAGATCCAGGGGACGTTGCAGGGAGCCACCATCACCCATTTTCCCTCCCCCCCCCCCCCCCCACTTACATTTCTGGTCCCTTAAATTCAGTTCTTAGAAGCAGTGATTTATTTTTAAATAGCTCTTTTCAACGTTGACTCATTTTTATAATCCTTGTTTTTAAGCCAATTCAGGAAAGAGTTTTAAAGCTCCGTTGAAATTAATCTCCCTCTGCAGCTCAGTCTGACCCAAACCTGCATTAAGCAGGTGCTGAAGTTGTCTCACAAAGAAAAAAAAATCTCTTTCCACTGAGCTAGGAGTGGCTCTTATGCATTTTACAAGCTACAAGAAAAGGAGAGGACTAAGCCTCAAAGGCAGAATATTAGAAAATTCCCTAATAGAGCTCCTAAAGCCCAGCCCCATGCTGCACAGTGTCCCTGGACACACAATACCTGAGCAGCCCCTATTCAATCCTTTCACCACGTTTCTGCCTTTGATAACACATTCCCCTGGAAAATCAAACCCCAGTTCAGAGGGAGCCTTGCATCAGGCTGCATTTATTTTGCTGCCTGAAAAATCAAAATGTAAAGTCAGGTGTTTGAGGGCTGCTCAATAGCACCGAGCTAAAGCACCTGCCAGCTTTTCTTCTGCATGGCCAAGGTGTGTCTTTTAGATAAAAGTCCCATTTCTGCTCCCATCAACAAGGGGATGGGGTTTGCTCCTGCTCTCCCCCATCTTCCTCACCATCACAACATGCATTGGACTCGATGATCCTGAAGGTCTCTTCCAGCCAAAACTATTCTATGATTATGGCTCCACGAGCAGAGAGAGGACCCTCGACATCCCCTTCTCCAAACGGGCACAGAAACCCATCAAATCCTGCTGCCCGCATCCAGCATCCCCAACTTTCTGCCTCCCTGGCCACTGCCCCACAAGCCTCTCAAGCTGCTTCACCTCACACCAAGGCTGGATGGAGCTGGAGGTGCAGGGACCCTGGAAGCCACACACAACCATCCCCAAGGCTGGATGGAGCTGGAGGTGCAGGGACCCTGGAAGCCACACGCAACCATCCCCAAGGCTGGATGGAGCTGGAGGTGCAGGGACCCTGGAAGCCACACGCAACCATCCCCAAGGCTGGATGGAGCTGGAGGTGCAGGGACCCTGGAAGCCACGCACAACCACCCCAGCCAGCTCTCTCTATTTGTATGTACAGATAAATATACACAAGGCAGAGCTGAAAAGACAGAGTCAGCTCCTCTCTGAAGCCCTCCAGCTCCTGTTACTGCCAGGTCCCCAGCGCTCCGTGGCACGCACGCTCTTTACAGCAGCCTGGCACGGCACGGAGCAGATGGTCAGAAGGACTTGGCCCAGGGCCACTGTCAGCCCCCGGCTCCTCGCCTCACATGATGCTCCCTGTGCCACCTGGGCCCTCCTGAGCACCTGTGGGTGCTCACCACGCAACCCAGGGGCAAAGCCTGACCTGGCAGGGGTTAACCCTGAACCCCTCCAAAAATCACCAGGCTCGTGGTGCCCCCGCATCTCCATCTGTCACTGCTCCTGCTCCAGCATCAGCCACGGGCTCCAGGGTGGCTGTGGGCAGAAAATTGGCAGGGAGAGATGCCCCGAGCAGTGCTGGATGGCAGGATCTCAGGCAAATTCTCCAAAGTCTTGTTACCACCCAATAATTACCTTGTCATTGCTGGTGCAGCTTTGCTGCCCTGGAAGCATCTGCTGCCACTCTCTGCCCCCAAGGCAAGGGCATAAAGGGGCAGAAAATAGCAGAGCAACAGAGGGCTGCAGGAGAAGCAGGGGGAGAGGTAGCAAGAAGCATCAAAGTGTGTCCTGCACCCATCTGGCCTCCCTGCAAAGAGTCTGGGCAGAGCCACCACCCATCATCCCCATGGGGCTGGGGACATGGGCTGGGACACCAAGTCCTGGCTGCAAGGAGCCTCAGGCAGGAGAGAAGCCACATGCAGAGATGAGCCATGGGTGTTTCCCCCACAAATTAAAGGTTCTGCACTGACACCAAGAAATGGAGCCTTTTTTTTGCCAAGAGTCTCTGTGGGCAATTGCACAAGAGCCCCCGTGGGCAATTGCACAAGAGTCCCCGTGGTACCCACAGAGCAGGGGCTTGGTGGTGCCTTGGTGAGGGGGTTATCACAGCTTGAGTAGAGCTGTGAGCACACAGGAACCCAAAGAGCTCCCCTCCAAACCCAACAAGAGCCGGGCTGTGCACGTCCATAAAGAGGAGAGGCAGCTCCAGCTTCCTGGCACTCGGGGACCCTTCCTGGCTCACGTTACGTTCATGTGTCCTTGGCTCATCTCTGTACAGTCGAAAAACACTGTAAGGGGAGCCAGTTAATTGAGACAGCTGGTCTCATGGAGCAGAACCCAGGGAAAGAGTTCCTTCCCATTATGTTGAGCTGGAAACCTGTTGCTTTGACCAAACCCCCCACAATTTGCACAGCTTGCTTTGTGGAGATGCTCTCCAGCTTGCATAGCCTGTTGGTGGGGATTAGAGGGACCAAAGCTTCACATTGCTCTACAACACAGCCCTAAGGATCAGCCTAATATTTTGGCTCATCAGATTCATTAGAATCAAGGGAGGTATTAATGGTGATGGCTGGATGGTACCTCCAAGCTGAGAGGGAAGCAGGGACAGGAGGAGAGTGGGGTGGTATTACAGTGACAGTATTTACTCTGCTGGTGATGCAGAGCGTGAGAGGCTCCCGGGCCAGGGGGGATGTTCCTAAGCACTGCCACGACACAAATAAATAACCATGATAATAATACTCAGGGCAGGGGGTCTGTCATCTGAGCCTGGAAAGAGCAAAGAGCCGCCCGCCAGCGGCTCCAGCCCCATGACATTTGGTGCTGACAGTTGTTCTGCAGCGATGGGACCTGCTGCAAACTGGAGCTGGGCTGGCACCAGCACCACACAGCTCCAGGCTTTACTGGTGCAAGGTGCTCACGATGAGCCCCAAACACCAAGCACACCATTCACAGCCCTCACGTGCAACGCTCAGGAGTCCTCACCTCAGAATCTCAGGATCTCAATATCCCAGAACCTCAGAATCCCAGAACCCCAGAATCATAAGGAGACCATCTAGTCCACCCCCTTCCAAAGCAGGGTCACCCAGAGCAGGTCACATAGGAACACATCCAGACAGGTGTTGAAAGTCTCCAGAGAAGACCCCACAACCTTCCTGGGCAGCCTGTTCCAGGCTCTGCCACCCTCACAGTAAAGAAGGAGAACTTCCCTCGACCTCTGGTCACACCCTTCTTACCTTATTCTTCTTATCTTACCTTTTTAATGGCTGTTTATTTCAGAAATAATTTCAGAGTGATGAAGATGCCTCGTCTCTTCAGCAGAGTGTTTTCTGGTCCTCATCTCCTCAGCTCTACGAGGGTGGTCACAGGTGTTGGACATTCTTTGGCTTGAATAACCCTAAAGCAGAGAAGGGACACAAATTAGGAGAGCAAGTCTTGACCTCAGCCCAAAGGCACCAGCTCCTAAGACAGCCTGAGCCGTGGGGCAGAGAGAAGGCAGAAGAGGGTCATGTCACCAACGTCCTCCTTGAGATAAACCACATAAAAGCAGCAAAATACAGATTTGAGGAAGAACCACTCACTTCTAGGCAGTTTGGTCACTCAAGAATTGTGAACTGATGGTCTTGCTGTCCTTGCAGGCTCTGCCACAGCTGTGGAAGTGAAGATGAAGACAAAGCTGATGACCTCAGTAAGTCAATGTGGGACCAGCTTCCTCCGATCTCACCTAACAGGAGGGATAAACTCCAAGTGATGCTGTATCAGAACATGACACACAAACTACTAACCCCAGTTCCCTAATTTCCAGGGAACTCATAAATAGCATGAATGATTTTTTTTAGAGTATTTGGTTTGGAAATGATGCTGGTACCACAAAACTTTGTTGTTTGTGTTCCAGCAGTGTTGTAGCTCACTTCTGAACTTGCTCTTCTTTTAGCTCTCTAGAGATAATTTGATATTTTACGTCATGTAACAAACTAAAGGGGAAAAAACCAAAACAAACCAAAACTAAACAACAAAAAAACCCCTCTTAATAGCAATGAAGTAACTGCTACTCCCTCCCACCCAGTCTGGCTGCACTGAACCTAAGCAGATCTACTCCTGTCTTTAATTATGATATCTGTGCTTGGCTGGATTAATAGGGAAGGAGGAATGGTTGGTAGCCACCAGCTCCTCTTGGAAAGAGCCAAATTCCAGGCTTTGCTGAGCACTATGGCAAACCTGGGACTTGTCTGGGCAACCTGAAATGGGAAAGGGAAGGTTCCTGGGGACCCTCCTCCTCCCCTGAAGCTCAGGCTCAGCAGGAGCCCCCAGGAGTTGAGCCCATTCTGTTTCCAGCACTGTCCTTGCAGCTCTCTCAATGACACGAGCAACGTGCTGCAGAGCTGAGGGGGACAAATGGTAAAGCTCCAGCTAAGAGCAACGATAATGAAAGCACAGGAGTGAAAATTCATTACTGGAGGCTGCTCAGGAGCTGTCCTGAGGGATCCCTTTAGGCTTTCTGGGCTGCTTTAACCCTTGGGGGCTAGCTCCAATAACTAGACCAATGTGCTGTTCTACTGACTGTGATTTTCTGCCCTTTGTTTCCCATTTCTTCATCAAAACAACTTTCTCTTTCTCTGAACAAAGCACCGTGCATCTCCTCAGACCCACAGCATCCAGCCTCCTGGAACTGTGCAAGCAGAAACAAAAGCAGAATGTGATTTTTGGGGCAAGATGCTTGAGGAAAAAAAGTCTAATGAGATTTTTCTCCCACTTCCAACAGCTCACGTGGCAGTGGAAGCAGCGACTGGACAAGACAACCAGCCCAGCTCCACAGGTGAGCACGTTCCTTCCCAAGTGAAGTCTTTCCTGGCCACTTCTCTGGCTACTTAGCCCAGAAGGAATCTCTATCAGTGCTGCTAATGCTGCTTAGGATGCCCCAGCATCCTGCCAGGGCTCTGCAAAGTTAGAGATGCTCCTCAGGCATCTCCATGGCAACCCCGGGATGCTCACTCCAGCCAGGTGCAGTGTCCGTGGGGAGCAGCAGGTTGTCCTGGTCATCTTCTACTGCCCTTTGGGAGGGCAACATGGACCCAGAGGGTGTCTGGTTCCTCTCGAGGCACTACCAGGGAAGCAGCCTGGACACCTCAGGGCTTCAACCTGGGGAATCATAGACTTGTCAGGGTTGGAAGGGACCTTCAAGATCATCCAGTTCCAACCCCCCTGCCATGGCAGGGACACCTCCCACTAGAGCAGTTGCTCCAACCTGGCCTTCCAAATGTCCAGGGATGGGGCTTCCAGCACCTCTCTGGGCAACCTGGGCCAGTGTCTCCCCATCCTCCTGAGGAAGAACTTCTTCCTAACATCTAATCAATTGAGAGAGAAAATGGCAGCTGAGATTCAATGTCTACAAATGCAAAGTGTTGCCTGGGGGGGAAAAAAGCCAAGCCAACAAAGGCAACCTCCAAATAGATCCATACACACAATAACAGGCTCTAAATGAGCTCTTCTGGGCCAGGAGAAAGGTCTTGGGACAGTCCTGTGGCAATACCCACATGGTGGCAGGTGAAGAAAGCAAAGCTAATGCTGGGACAGGACTTGGACAGGAGAAGAAGACGGAGATCAGTGGTGGGACTGTACGTGGAGCATGTCCAGCCCTGGTCCCCCATCCCAAAAGGGGTATAGTAAAGCTTACAAGGACATAGAGGAGGAGGAGCAGCAGCAACAGCAGGGACCAGCTCCTACACCAAGGCTCTACAACTGGGAGATGGCTCCTGCTAAAGCCTTCATGGATGGCACAGGTGATAACAGAGATATTATTTGTTGTATCACAAGAGTGTTCCGGAGAGCATCAAATGAAAGGTAAAAGATTGAACATTAGCAATTACCAAGAGCATCAAGAGCATGTTAGTTCCAAACTAAATGAAAGAGGCTGGGATTCATCTTTCAGTATCATCAGAGGCTGGGATTCAACTTTCACAATTCATCTTCACTATCTCTACTGGAGTTTCATGCTCAGGGCTCCTCTCCAGCCAATGGAGAAGAACTCATACCATCAGGATATAAGGCAACCTCCCCAGGATGGACAGCTAGAGCAGGTCAGGAGAATGTACCCCAAGGTGAAGAGCAGCACTAGCACATTTTCCAGCTGCAGGCATCTCCAACAGCCTTGGAAAAGCACTTGGGAACCCTCCACCATGACCTTAGCACGACCAAAGTCTCCAGCAACCACCCTTTGGCACAGTGGAGACAAAACATCTTCCCACCCCACCTTCTCTGGGGCTTTTATGGCCTGCAGCAAAGACAAGACACCTGCACAAGAGTTAAAAAGCTTTCTTGGGGAAGGCAGCAATTTCCCTTCCTCCCCAATGGGATTCAAATAACCTAATTCTTGCTCTACATTTCCACGGTCTCTCTCCCCCCCCAGATCACCCCTGGAGAAATGACAGCCATGTGGTAAATACATGTAATCATGCCACTGATAGCTCCTCTTGTTCTCTGGCCATTAATTCATCTCCCTGGGACTCAGGTGAACATTTTAAATCCTTGCAGCAATTTCAAAGAGCTGCTTTTATTTTAAAATCAACACAGGAAAAAAAAAAAAGGCTTTCTCCTCTCCCTCCTCAAAATGTAAATTTATTTTTTTCTGAGCTTCAGCAATCTCCTGGCACACAGACAGATGCTGCTGGTTGTGACCTTATCTTCCTATGCATGAGGAATTGCATGGCCATAGAAACCTCTCCAGCAAGGAGGGATTGTTGCTGCAAGGAGGAGGTAGCAGCACCCACCTCAAGCAAAGCCTCCGCCTTCATTCCTATGGCACAGTCATAAAAACATGATCAGAAACCTTCTTTTTCCCCCATCTCAAGGTATCCTTCTGTCGGGAAAAAAATAGAAGGGAAAAAAAATGCAAAAAGATGCCCCCAAAAGCACAGTTGAGGAGGTGGGAGGGGAGGCAGCAGAGCAGTGCCCAGCCTGCAGCACCACTGCCTGCAGCCAGCTCACCATTCAGAGAGAGAAAACTCTACTCCTCTCTACAGCCCAGGAGGAAAGAAAGCACCAGCAGCAGCTCAAGCTCCAACTCAGAGCTGCCAGGGCAGAAATGCATCAGCTTAACATCAGCTGGTGCCACCACAAGTCATTGGGGTGTCTGCACCAAGTCCAGCTCATGTGTTCACCCTGACTTCGATTGCACCACTGGAACCTTCTTGTGCTAACGTTCCCAGCTGGATTCTTTCCTTCATGTTGTCACTGAGCCATCACCTTTCTGGAGGTGGAGAGGAACGAGGTTAAGAGCAGATCTAGTGGAGGAGCAAGGAGGAGCAAGGCTACAACATGCAGGGAAATCACTTTAATGGGAGGCAGCAGAGAGAAGGGGGCTGGTGGGAAGATGCATTGGTGCAGGACCTGGGCAACACCAGAATTTGGATTCAGCCATGCTGAGGAGTAGTTCAGGAGGTCAGATTGTCCCACTCAGGAAGGTGAGGGAGAAGGGAGCTGCAGGAACAAGGGCTGCACCTCAGACTGGAGTCTGGGGCAGAAGGAAGGAAAGGGTGCTCCTCGACAGTGGTGTGAGCAGGAGCCACAGGGCTCCGTGACAGGTGAGAAGGGGCTGCTAAAGGCCACCAGGCAGATGGCAAAACTGTGATTAGAAAGTCACTCCAGCCATAAATCTCAGGGACCTGAACTGGAGACGGGCGAGCCCCAGATGGCTTGGAAAATGTGCCTGGCAGAGCCCAGCGCGTCTCAGCGTGCATCTGTCCCTCCCTCCCTCCTCTTCCTCAGGTTTAACCACCTCCAGCTACCTCCTTACAGCCAGAGCTCAACCTGGAACCACTGCGAGGCACAAACTAAACAGCAAAGTCCCTACCCAGACCCAAACAATATTGTCCATCCCTGGCACAGGACGCTCGCCGGAGGTTTTGTGCAATGTCCCACCCCTGATGCTCCCTTCTTGGCAGGGATGGGGCCATGGAAGGTGCAGGACCATGCAAAGGTGCACCCAGCAAAGCTGGATGGAGGAAGGTTCCCTGAAACCACTTCTGCTATTTCTGGATATACTGAGGAGCTGCTCAGGGCTGGATTTGCAGGGGGCGCATCGTCTGTCCACGCTTTGGAAGGGGCTCCCGAAGAGAAAAGGGGCAGGAGATGGGGAGGGAACAGGATTTATATAGAAATCCACGGGGAAAACCCGTGTCTCCAAACAGCAGTAACCTAACACCAGGCAGTAGTACCAGCTCTTGCCTGGACAACAACTTCCCCAGCCCTCAGCCAGCAGCACCCAGCGCTCACACTCCTGCCCAAAAAGCACTCATGACACCCACCCAAAGGCACCTCGCCCACGTCAAGCTCCTGAAACCCCCCCCTCTGCCAGCCAGGGCCTCCTGCAGCCCTTCCTAGCACTGCTGGAGAGTCCTTGAGCCCACAGGTGCTCTGGCTCCCCCGGGACCCCCGGCCAAGCCCAGCGCAGGCGGGACGAGGGCCAGGGGTAAAATTAGAAAGTGTCTCCCTGCCAGCCCCTTCTCCGACCAGCTGAGCCCAGTTGCTAACCCTCACTGTAACCCTTCTTGTCCCCCATTTTGTAGGCTTGGAGAGTTTCTAGAAAGCTGGGGATTTGCATGGATTTTCCTTTTCGGATGAGCAGCCTCCGGCCACCGCAGGGAGCGGGGTTTGCAGGTTGATGGGGCAAAGGGGGGCTGATTTTGGGGCTCTTTTGGGACAGCCTGGCTTGCACCCAGCGATTCCCTTCTCCACTGTCACCCTGCAGAGCCTGCAGTGCCCCGTGTCTTCTCCCCACCACAGCTGCTGCCCTCCTCCCGCCGCCGTTATTGTTATTATTTATATATTCCTAAGCATCCTTTAAGTTTCTGCCGGGGGCAGAGGATCATAGGAGAAAGTCTCACTCCTTTTAAGGCTTTCTGCCAGCGCCGGGAAGCGAATCCCCCCCAGCAACCAGGGATTTGAGTGCAGACAAGTGCTTAAAACCCAAAAGGGCAGAGGGAGGGGAGAGGGGGGGAGCTGGGGGGACACGCTCTGAAACCAGAACCACCACCCCCCCCAACCTGGGCTCCTTCCTCTGCTTTAGGAAAGGGATCCCTCCTGCGATTTCCTTTCAAAGGTGACTTGTAACCTCTTCATTAGGGTCGGCTTTGGCAGAGCCCCCATGGGGCAGTTGGCAGGGCCAGCCCAGCCGGTGCTGCGGCTGCGGGGGGAGCGCGTTCGCCTTTCCAAGGGTGGAAAATAAACAGGGCAGCTCCCAGCAGCGGCAGCTCCCGGAGCCCTGGCCATGCTCTGATGGGTACCATGGACTTTAAGGCAGACCCCAGTGCTGTAACCATCAATTTGCTGCTTATTGTCCACCCCGAGGGGGCAGCGAGCAAGCAGAAAGGGCAGCGAGAGGCGCGCACGGACGGCGCAGGTAATGACATCCTTGGGGTGAGGGTTGGGGGGGTCTTCCCAGGAGACCCTGAGGTGAACCCACAGCTTTGGAGCAGGGTTTGGGCTCTTCCCCCCCTGCTATTTCTCCTCTTTTTCCTTCGCAGTCACGCTGTAAAAGCTCATACTTCATTTTTTGGGGACAAACCCAGCGTGTCTTCGCTGGTGCTGGTGCAGGGGAGCCCTTGCTTGTGCAGCATCGTGTGGTGTGTGTGGTTTGGTGTGGGGCTGGGGTGCAGGAGGAGGTGACATGCACACAGATGATCATTTAGGATCACACCTGCACCTTGCTCTGTCCTGTGGCGGCCCTGAGATGCCTCCAAGGCTCCCTCAAGGGGAGCAGGGCAAGAGCTCGGTGGTTTCAGCCCCTACTACAATGGAGAACAGGGATAAAACTGTTTTGTTGGAAGTGTGTCTAAGCTTTGTCTCCAAGGATGACTACCCTGAGCCATTTATAGCTACACTATGGGACAGTCTCCCTGGCCCAGCCCCTATCCTTCAGGGGATCCTCCAAAAAGCTAAGGCTGTGCCCTGCAACTGTAAGGAGTCCCTCCCTGCAGAGTTAAAAGGAGAAAAAGGGAATATTCCTGCTCTAAATATAAAGGAAAACCTAGATTTTCAGACAAACCAGCTCCAGGTTAACAAAAGAGCTAATGCAGAAGTTGTGTTCATGTTCCATCTAACACAGCATCCAGCACCTGCCCAAATACAAGCCCTGTGAAAGCAACTTAGACCTGGCTCTTTACTCCTCCTGGAATTTCATCCTCCAGCAACAGAGGCTACAACAAATGCTGAAAGAGGGGAGGTGGAGCCCAAGGACACCTGGATTCTGCTGGAATAATGGGTTGCATGAAAGGTTTTGGGGTGCCTGCCCTCCAGGCAGTGCCAGAGCTCACTCCAGGACAGCTTGACAACCTCATATTTATATTTTCTAGGTTTGCATGATGATGGCAATGGAAACAACAGACCACAGCCACCCCAGGGGAGAGACCTCAAGGGTATGTCATCTTCTCACTCTCCTCCTCAACTAACCACAGGGCACAAAACCCATTTGCAAGCTTTTAGCACCCGGCTGGTGCCTCTCAAGCATGAGCCTGAAACAACCCATCCCTCTCCAGTGCTCTTGAGGGGGTTCAATGGAGACATGAGGACCACCTTGGGCCATGGGAAGCGCTGCAGAGCCCACCCATGGCCATCTGCAGGGGTTTCTCCTGCGAGCTGCCACGGAGCTTGGTCATATTTCAGGTGCACGGAGCTCTTACATTTCACAGCCAGCTGATGGCAGGGGGAATTCTGTGCCCCAAATCGCTCAGGTTGCAGCCAGAGCTTCCAGAGACTTCCCCAGTGCTCACATACAGGGGCTGGGTTGTGCAATAAACCTTGGGGGTTTCACCCCATCTACCCACCAGTCCTTTCTCCAGCTCCCCCACTCAGATTGTGTGATTGCTCTCCAGGGATGATGTGGCTGCTGGTCTTGGATGCTCCACTGCCAATCCCTCACCCCCCTGCCCTGAAACAGTTCAGGAGGAACATCTGAAGAGGTTCCCTCTGGCTGTAGGGCTGCAAAGCAACAGGGCAGAGCAGCTCCCAGGGAAGGAATCAGCCCATCCAGGCTCCTTTCCTGGTAGGCTGAGCCTAAAGTGTCCAGCAGAGAAAGGCAGGGGGCAAAGCTAAAGCAAGACCACAGGTGATTCTCATGGTACCAAATCATGGTTTCTAGTTTTACCCAACAGCAGCTTTGCCCCCACAAGCTGAGCAACAGCAGCACAGAACAAAAGCCACCACTGTGACCTCTATGATGCTCAACAGGAGCCCTGATCCAAGCCCCTCTGGGGCTGGCTGGAGCTCAGAGGCTGTGAGGAAGCAAGACTTCATGGCAAGATACAACTTTGCTAGAAAAACCACCCCAAAATTGCAAATCTGATGGTTTCAGACACCAAAAGCCTCCAGGGAGCAGATAAATATTGATTATTCTCTCATGTCATGCTCAAGAGGGTCTGCAGAGCACAAGTCAGAGCTTCCATCAGGAGTGAGAGGACAGTATTGATCGTTCCCCACCCTGAACCACTGGCAGGAGTGTTTAGTATGCACGGGAGAACCCTTCCCTTGCAGCTCTACCTAGGAACAGTTTAAATCCCTCTGAGGATCACCAAGGAATTCAGAGAACAGGCAGAGCTCCCCCTCCTCCAGCACCTCAGGGGTTAAAAATCCCCCTTTCATCAGCCCTGTGAGCATCTTGATGGAGCCTCTCAGCCCAGGGAGCAGCTGGTGCTGCTGCAATAGTTACTAACTGTGTGACATAAGCCTCACCCCAACCCTGCAGAGGCAAAGGGGCCGTTGGCCTCAAGCTGTGCCTCAAAGTCCCATCACTCCCAGGCCTGATCCTTGTCCCAGTCGTGAGCTACAAGTGGTATCTGGCCTCCAGGATGAGCCATGGAGACCAGGGTCCTTGCACTGGTGGCTGGCAGGACAGGGATCCCATGACACTTGGGAAAAAAAGGAGTGAGGCATCTCCTCAGCCTCCTGGCCAAGGTCCACCCCACCTCTGGTGAGGCTGGAGCACCCCAAGCCGTGGGCTCGGCATCTCCTGGCACTTGCTGGGCACCCTGGAGCAGATTTATGCTGCCTGCAGCTGTGTGGTCCTCAGCACACAAGGTGCTCCTCACCCCTCCTTCCACCCCAAGGGTCCTGGGGCCACCAGCATTACTGAGATGCCCAAAGATGGGTATGAGATGGTGACAACCACACCAACACTCCCACTCAGGGTCTGCATCGCCTCCAAGCTGCCCTCCCCTCCTACCCACCTCTCCAAACCTACACCTAACAGCTCCAAGCATCCAAACCCCCACTCCAGCCAAACCCTAGGCTGGAACATCCCTCTGGAGCATCCCTTGGTCCCTCTGGACCACCAGCAAATGAGCTTTGAAGCTGGAGAACAGGATGAGGCTTCTTGTGCCATTACTTACTTGAGAGCTGAGCAGGTTTTATCCATCTCAGATCTGGGCTCCTCTGCTCTCCTCAAGGCTCTGAGATCTTCTCCTTTGTCCCACCAGGCCAGCAAGCCCCCAGGGAGCCCTGCAAGCAGAAAGAAGCCAGCACCTCATACCCTGAGGAAGGTAAGGGGCAACCCAAGGAACGTTCACCTCCAGTGGGCTCCTGCTAAGCTCTTTCTGTCATAAAATAACCTCAGAAGACCCCAAAAAGAGAGAAAACCCCCCACCCTGACAATTTTATGAGCTTGAGCATGAAAAATTAAACACCTTAGGGGAGGTTGGAGAATAATTGTGTCTTTTAGTGTGGATGGATGAAGGTGGGTCCTGGAGAACCTGGTTCCCACCATCCCCCTGACCACCAGGACATAGCATAGACATCAAAGAGCAGGGGCAGTGCTGGGGGAGCTGCACCCCAAGTGACCAAGGACTTGTCTGGCCCCAGAGAACAAGAAGAAAATGTTTCTTTGTGAAGGATAACTTCATTAGGAAGAGTAAAAAAAGCCATAAAAACCTCAGCAACCATTTGATGCCATTAGTTTTTAAAGCAGGGGATGGAGCACTATGAAAAATTTCTGTGGAATTAGATTTTTTCATTTGTTAAATGCCTTTTAAGCTTCCTGGAAGGAGCCATTCCTCACCATTACCTTGGGTTCTTGAAAGCAAAGAATTGTCATTCATAGGGAAAAAAGTGAGAAAGTGAAGCTGGCAAAAAAACCCCCAAGAACCCAAAGCCAAAAATAACCTTGAGAAGTAAAAAAAAGACCCCTGGAAACATAAAAATCTTCAGGAAATCACAACATTTGCACAAAGTGGAACAACTTGAATCCCTGGAGTCCTTCAAGGTCAGGCTGGATGGGGCTCTGAGCAGCCTGCCCTAGGTAGAGATGTCCCTGCTGGGGTAGGGAGGTTGGACCAGATGAGCTCTGGAGGTCCCTTCTACCCTCAAATATCCTATAATTCCATGATTTTACCTTCAAATCACCTACAAAATACACCTAATCTTGACTCCCTGATACCTGCAATCATCCCAGACCTGGAGTTAAGCTCTAGGATTTAAAGGTTTTTTCTGCAGTTTATGTTTTTTGGGTTTTAAAGGAACTTTTCTACATAATCACAGGAGATAAAGAACTTTTTGGAAGTTAAATTCTACAGCAAAACTTCCTCTTTGATGAAAGTGCAGATTCCTACCTAATTAGTTGGTTCCAAGAGGTGGCTCTCAAGGAAAACCCCAAATGTCACGGATTGTAGGAGGTAGCACGTGTGGTTGGACAGCCCCAAGGTGCATTAACATCTTGACCTTCAGCCTCCCAAGTAACCTCTGGCTGATCCGAATCGGGGAACCTACGAGCACGTTGAGGTTCTCCAGGGATCCCTGGTGGTTGCAAAACCTTCTGAAGTATTGCCAAAAAAAATTGCAATCTCTTTCCAAAAGTTCAGGTGGTTCTTCTAAGACACTGCTGAACTTTTTCCCTATGAAACTTCACACAAAACCACCAGGTTTCCACATCAGGTTGCTCTGGAGCATCATGGTGTGCACAGCAGAAGTCCCTTGGCTCTGCCAGGATGCTCCTTCTACAGGCAATGGCCTTGGCCAAACATGTTAATACCACAAGTCAAACCATTTCCAGAGCTCTGAGCCATTTTCTGCTGCAGTCCAAGAAAAATCAATGCAAGAAATTGATTCCCTGCTTGCTGTATCTCCATCAAGAGCTACTTAATAAGGTGATAAAACCTCTTCTCGAAACTGCCACACAACCCTGGCTGAGGACCTCTGGTTATTGATGGTCCATTCGATCAGGAGTTGGGCTATAAGGAGCTGTCTTGGCTTTTTTTGAGGACTACAAATCATGCTGGAGGTGACCACAGGCTCTTGGGCTGGACAGTTTAGCTTAAGGGTGGAAACCCAAACACTTTGGTACCTTCACAATCACCAGAATTGATGCTTCTTTAGCTAAAGTGAAGAGTTGTCCTCAGCAAAGCCTTGGCAGGGAGTCCTGTCCCTCCTCCTGGTTAGTTTTCCCTTTCTTAGGGAGTTTGTCATCATTTACCTAGGTCGAGACGTCCCTACTTGTGTAGGGAGGTTGGACAAGATGACCTCTAGAGGTCCCTTCCAGCCTCAAACATTCTCTGATGTTTTGCAGGCACCCAAGTGACTGTGGAGGTTCATCCCAAGGACACCACCATAAAGCTCGTCAAGAAACTGTCCTCTGGAAAAGGTACAGCCCAAGCTTTGGACCTTGGCAGAGAGGATCAAGGGTGGGAGGGCAAGAAGCCCAGGAGCTGAGGAGCTGCTGCTGCCCTTGGGGTTGCAGTGGTTGCACTAACTATGGTGGGGTTGTTGCAGGTGCCCGGAGGTTGCCCAGTCTGAGTGGTCAAGACAACAAAGGTGAGACCCAGCTCTACCATGGTGCCCATCTCCAAGCCAGCCCTTGCCAAGGAGGTTGCTCCTAGGAGAAGAAAGGTTCCCTTCTTCCCATGGAGACTCTTGAGAGGATGCCAACCCTTCTGCCCACTCCTCCTGCCAGGCACCCTGGGGTTTGAGGAGCAAAATCCTTCTGCTCCTGGGGCAAGGGGAAAGGGAGGTGTCTCCTCTTTCTCCAGCCCTGAGGCAGGTGATGACAGTTTGGGGGCTACACCACCCCTCAAATCCTCCAGCTGCTGCAGAACTCTCTGCAAGGGTGATCATCTCACAGCTCTGGACAAAGAGCAAACTTCTTCCATGCCTGGGGAGGTGTTGGCCAAGTGGTGGGCAGGGGTTAGATATCCCCAGCCCTCAGGCTAGAACAGGAGATGCTTGACTGCTGGGGAATGTGGTCTCTGGGGAGCTGCAGGACATTGGGGAGGGGACAAAGAGCAAACTGGATGGCTTTGCTCCATCCCTTTGCTCCATCCCTTTCCCTTTGCTCCATCCCTTCCCCCTGGGCCACCACACTCCACAGAGTGTTGACACACACGTCCAAATGGGAATGGTCAAAGAAAAGCCTTAATTTCAGCTTTTTCAACCCACTCCTGCTCCCCAGGATCACTTATTTCTGTCTTTTTTCCCTCCTGACAACCTCATGCTCCCTTCTCCCCTTCCTTAGGTTTCCAGAGGACCGAAGCCCCGAGGCCACCAGGAGGAAAAGACCTGCATGGTAACTACCACCTGTCCCCTTGTCCCATGCTGGTGGCACATGGAGGTGGCTATGGGGATGTCTCATGTGCCCAAGACCTTCCCAAGGCTCCTTGAGGCTTCCTTGAGGAAGGGCACGATGCCCACATCCCAACTGCACAGAGCTACATGAGTTACTGCAGGTCCCTCATCTGTGAGGAGCCTTTGCAGCTGTAACCTGGCAAAAAACCCCCTGAAAACCAACTTTTTTTAAAAAAAAAACCCTGTTCCTAGAAGGCAAAAAGTAATTTTCAGAGTGTGGGAACCTCTAAACGCATAAATCTGCTTTATCTCTCTTTAGGTCAACGTAACAGCCCTTAATAGGGGAAATGGAGATAAACAAACCAGGCTGTTCAAGAAGCAGGTTAAAGAAGCTGCCTGGCAGGGTGGGACATGGGGTGTCCCACAACCCCTCCTGGGGCAGAGGTGGCCAAGAAGAGCAGGGCTCAGGTTAATAAAACACTTTTAAAGTCAGAAATAGACCTTCTGGCCACCTTGAGGCTGGCAGCAAAGGAGCCAGAGCCCCGTTCTGGGGAGATGGAGAAGGAGCAGGTGATGAATATAGATGTCAGAAGCACTGCTGGCTAGGATAGGATGCTCCTGGAGCTCCTCATGCATCCCACTGGCAGGATCACCAATTAAACATGATGCAACCAGCCCAAGCCTCTGTGCCCAAGGCAATTCACTTCTTCCCAACCCTCTCCAGGCAAGCAGAAGCTCTACAGCACCCTTCATTTACCTCTCCCAGCTCTCAGGAGCCACCCAACAGCATTTTCACTCCCTGAGCTCTTTTAAATCCTTTTTTCCCAGAGAAATAACAATCCTGCAGAGCTGGCTAGAGGAACCTCTTTAGTCCTGAGTGGCTCTGACAGCACACGACAGGGGGAGAGGTTGCTGTAGAGCTCAGTGCTCCTCTCACCAGCTCAGGAGGAGGGTGGTCCAGGGGAGATGTCCATGCACCAAGCTAGAGGTTCCTCACTGATGAGAGAGAAGTGTCAGCTCATCCAGAGACTGTTCAAAAAATTAATTCTCTGATTAATTAGGGCAAGTTATTAACCCTTTATTCCCACCAAGTAGAAGCCCGAGATGCAGACAGGGTGAGGGACACCACTTGGTCCCACTGCTCCCCATGTCACATCTCACATGCTTGAATCGTGGCCCTTCACCAGGACAAAGAGTCAAAACCACTTGAGGAATCCACCTCTTTGGGGGGGGTTTGAAGCCACCTTGTTGCCAGCACAGATCTTCCCTGATGCTCCTGCACCATCTCATGCACCTCCATGTAGAATGCTGGGATTTTGATGCCGTCACACGCTGCCAAAGACACGGTGCCACCTCCCACCCCAGATGACACCAGCCTAGACAGGATGGCTCCTGCTCTCCATGCAGCTGGCAGGGACCTTCTGTGGCTGCCCTCGTGTCCTCTGCTCCCTAAGCACCCGCTGATGGATGTCTCTGCACATGGGGCAGTGTCCCCTTGTTCAAGTGTAGAGCCAGGAAAAAAATCCCTCCCTCCCTCCCTTCCCCAGACAATGACAACTTGTTTCTTCCCAGCATATCCGTGGGACAAATCCTCTTTGAAATCCATGCCAGTAGATCTGCAGCAATTTGAGAAGCTGGATGCCTATGCATTAAAAGTAAGTCTTGGGTTTTTGCCCCTGTCCTCCTCTCCCAGCTCCCCTGGAGACCTAGATACCAGCACAAACACCAGTTTGGTCTGAGCTATTGGGGACAAGTCCCTCAAAATCTCCAAAAACAAGAGAAAAAACATTTTGTGCGAAAAAAAATCCAGGTCTAGGAGGGAAACCATGACCAAAAAACATGGTCAAAACATGGAACTACTGCTGCAAACATCAGCAACAGGGATCCAGCTCTAGGGGAGAAACCATGACCAAAAAATACGCTCAAAACACGGAACTACAGCTTTGTATTTCTATTTTTAGTGATGCTCTCATGGTGGTTGGGGTCTCACCAGCTTCAGAAGGGCGTGGGGATGAAAGGAGATCTACCATAACAATTTCTTCACCACAGCCTTGCAATTCCTCCTCCTCACAAACAGGTGAACGTCAAGAACAGCGTAGAAGAACTTGTTAAAGCCCTTCTGAAGCAAGCCCGGACTGATCTGGAGAAAGTCCGAGCCATCTGGATCTGGATCTGCCACCACATCGGTAGGTCTTGCTGCTCAGCTGAGAAGACCAGCCTGCTGCTGTCACCTCTGCTGTGCTGCAGCTTGCTGGGTGTCTGCTGGGTGGGAGGAAGGTTTGGGAGCTGTGTTTATCCAGAAATACTCTCTGAGGTTATCTCCCCACCCCCGTTGCCAGAGTCCCTCTCTCAGGGAGGTTTGTGTGTAAATCATTTCTTTCCATGTCATCAATCTGTAACTTCTACCCAACTCATCGGGAGGTGCAACCACACAAGTCCCTGGCATTTAAGCCATGAGAGCACGAAGCCAGGCTGGCAAGCTCTGCATGGGACAACCAAGCCTCCAGAACCAGCCAGTGCCACCAGAAGTTCTCTTCCCCACTTGTCCTGAACTCTGCATGGTGGTGCCTCCACTCCAGGAGGACCTCAGTGCAGCATGGGTGCTACCAAGAATCATCAAGCTGCCCTGCCTAGCTCAGTGCCACCACAGCTCCTCTGTTGGCCCCTCCTTGGGCATCAAACCACCCGTTGCAAGGAGCAGCCTGGAGAGCCAGCTTTGCCCCTGTGCTTTGTGGACACATCCCATGGTCCCATTCATCCTGTTGACGTGCCCATCAACCATGTCACACAGCACAGGAGAGAGGTCACCTTCCATAAACCATGCTGGCACCTGTGATTGCTGCTCCTGCTCCCTCTCAGCCTTCAGGAGAGCTGCAATCACTCACTTCTCCCTGCCCCTTCCTACCTAGACCCAACCCAACCAACACCAGAGCTTCAGAACTAGCCAAGAGATGGGAAGAGGACAAGGGAGAAGGTGGCAGCACTTGTAGCCCCTCCAGTCTGGCCCATCAGGGTGGGCAAAAGGCTCCTTGGCGAGGAGAATCTGGCTGTGCAATGGGATTGTGCATACACAAAAATATTTCTTTCCTATTAATTCTTGGGGGTAAAGCTGTTCTTCACCTCCTCAGCACCCTGGTGGGCTCTGGTGGGGTGCAGGGCACCCACTTGGGAAGCACTGACCTAACCCCACCCCCCCTGAGATCAGCAGAGCTTTGCCAGTGACTGCAGTTAGCATAGTTGGGTCAATCCCAAGCAGCTTTAATCCTGAACATGCAGAGTGCTGATTTCACTGCAGGTCTGAAACCAAGCACTTGACTCATCCCAGCCCCTGGTCATTGAGTCTTTGTGCTATTAACTCCTCCCTGCCTGGGCCAGACCCTCCTGGGATGGCTGCTCTGCCTCGAGTTGGTCCTTTTACCTCATCCTCATTCCCAGCATGTCTCTGATCTGTGACAGGTACACTGTGATCTCCTCAGGAGATTTATTTTTTACACCCTCTTGGCCCCTCTTCTCCTTCCCTCCTGCAGGGACTGACCCCTATTTACATACATGGGAAATAAACAGCGTTAGGAATTTAAATCAGATCACAAAAAAGCAACGTATCCATGCTGGGAGCTCACTGGTGATGTCAACTCCTGCCTTTGGGGATTTTAAGTGAGACTTTCTCTTCCCACCCAGTTCAGCTCCCTGGCTCTGATGGGCTGCAACCTCCACGCAGCAGTGGCACTGAAATAAATTATTTCAGCTCTCATTTCTAGCATCACTACAGAGCCATGGGGAGCATTTCACCCCAGATCCAGCGTGGTGTCAGCTTCTTTTCTTCTTCCCCAGCACTGAAGGCAGGAGGAACCAGCTGATGCAGCATCTCTCAGGGCTTTGTCAGAGAAATATGGCCATATTTTAAGAAAGGGGTTGGGGACATGCCCAAGGTTGGTCAGTAATGAATTAACCTTCCCAGACCAGTCTGAAGGAGCCCTACTGAGCATCCATTCGAGCAAATTAAGATTTCTTATGCTTCCAGGTATTAATATAATTCACTTGCCACAAATCACTTCAAATATTTCCCAACAAGCAACTTAGGGGCAATTTGCACTAAAAATACCTGGAAAAGAGTGCAAAAAGCTCAATTGTTTCCTTTGACAGCAGCAAAGATTTGATCACTCCTTTTTACCAGGAGCTTGGGAGTGGGATCTACAGTCTCCCAAGGGCAGCCCCTGGGGAGGCTCTAAAAGAGTTTTCCTCCCATGTGGATTCAGCTGCTCAATCCCAGCCCAGGTTTAGAGCAAAGAGCAATGGGAGATAGACCTTGCTCCTCTCCCCCCATCAGCCATCCACATCTCTGCAGCTCACACCATGGCTGGTTCCTCTCTGCTCATGCTCCTGGAGCTGAGGAGCCACCCAAGCATGGCTTGATGTCCCTGAGGCTCTTGGCTGAACTTTTCCCTGCATTCCCCCCCCAGAATACGACGTGGTGGGCTACCACAACAAGAGCCAGCTGTCCAGCAAGCCCATCGATGTGCTTCAGACTGGGAAGAGCATCTGTGAGGGCTACGCCGGGCTCTTCGAGCAGATGTGCAGGTAAATGAAGCTCAGCAGCACCCAACGCCAGGGAGGGTCAACATCCATTGTCACCCCCCTGCCTGTTCCCTCTGCCTTTGCACTGACTGATGTGACTTTAAGCAGGACGGGGAACTTGAGCTTTCAAACCAAGCTGGGGAAAAAAACAGCAAGTCCTAGAAAGGTCAATTTTGCTTCCTCCTCCTCCTCCTCCACCCCCCCCTCCTCTCCCCAGCATAATTTACTTTGTGCCATCTGCTGAGCTTCGCGTTGCATTAACATAATGGCAGATGAAAACAGGGAGCTAATTTGGTTAGCAGCAGCTAGGTTTTCCCTTTGAGCAGCTCCATGTGAAGGTTAAAAGCATGGCAAGGCTTGAACAAGGAGGAGTCTTGTCTCCAGCATCCTCCCCGTGCAAGAGGGAGGCTCAGCCCTCCCTCTGGACCTTCTGGAGATGCCTCCTCACACTTATCAGGGGCATTTTCTGCAGTCTCCAGGTGTGACATCATTGAAGCCAACAGAGAAATTCCCATTTTATAGCTAGTTGGCATTTAATGACTAAAATCCATTCTCAACCTCATTGGCTTCACCAGGGGTTAGTGGTATAAACTGAGTGGGATTCCCCCCCAAAAGCAGGACTTTGCTCCAACCCAATAAAGAAAGGAGATGTCCTCTGCCAGGCAACCCTTGAGCACCAAAACAAGGAGCAGCATCCCACCTCTTTCAGCTGCTTGCAACAGTTTGGCTTAAAGGAGGAGTGTTGGCAACCATAGAAACTTAGATATATTAAGTTCGGAAAAGATCTCCAAGATAATCAAGTCCAACCATCAACCCAACACCACCATGGCCACTAAACCACGCCCCAAAGTGCCCCATCCACAAGTTTTTTCAGCACCTCCAGGGATGTTTGTTTCATCATGAAACCAACAAATCCACAGGGAAAAGGACAGATTTAAAAAATAAATAATAATAATAATGTGCCAGATGCTCGAGTGGGAAAAGCTTCCAACCAATAACATATCCCCCAATATCAGATCTTGCTTTCTAAAGAATAAAATAAATAGGAGGATGAAGTACGAATTTATAACTGCATCTTATGTAACAGTTATTAGCAATTAGAAGTGGGGAAATTTGCACCTGTTCATTAAAAGGCATATGTTGAGTTCATTAAAAACATTAATTTTCCAAGGATATCTTGCACTGTTTAAAGGCTCTCTCAGTTTACTCTTAAATTCCTCAGTTTTAGGTTGACTACTCATTTTGGGATGCAGGGAACCGGTCACCAGGAGCCCCCCCTAGAGGTCCTGCTGGAGTCAGTGGCTGACACTGATTGAGCCCTACTTGTGCCAGTGCCAGCAGAGAGGAGAGTTCCTCTTGCAGGCACAACAGGGTCACCTCCAGCCACAGCTTTGGCAGCTTCCCACCGTCCGAGGCTCCTGTCACACAGGAGAGGTGAGCATGGAGAGTGGGAAGCTGGCCACAAAGCATCAGCTCCCAGACATCAAGAGCAGGGAACACAAACACAGGCTCAGGACCAAGGTTTTAGCAGCATTTATCAAGAGTTGGCTCCTCAGCTGACAGCCAGACTCGAGGAGGTGGCTTGGCCGAGGGAATCAGGGAGTGTAAAGTCATTAATTCAGTTTAGGGCAAAGCTGGATGGACTTAAAGAGCAATTTGCTTACTAAAATTAAGGAGATGTTTCAGCACCACCCTTGGGAGCAAAGCTGAGCACACTCCCCACAGCACATCTGACCATGGAGCTGCTTCTTATTCACAACTAGTCTGCAGATAATCCAGGTTTCACCTCCTCTTGCTTCTCCTGCTCTCTACAGTCAGGAGCTTTCCTTCATTGCAGGCACTGGAGTGTACACCTACCTACCTACAACCAGTATAAATCATTCTGTGCCCCCCTGGAGAAGCCAGAATTGCTTCTTTTTTAGATGAAATCATCCCAGCCAACCTGAAATCAAAGGGGAGAAGGTGCCATTGAATTCCAGGGACACCTGTAGTAAAATCCAGATTATTTCCTACTCTTTTCTTAGCTTTTAACCTCCTTGCTGCACCCAAGATGTTGTCACCTGTCTATTAATTCAGTTTTTCCAGCCCACCTTGTATTTAGGTCTTATTCTACCACCATAAACATTTCTGGAGATCTTCTCAATCTTCTCTCTACCTGGTTCATTTATCTGTATAAAGTCATTTACACAAGAACAGAGACACCACCACGCTTTTCATCAGTTCAATTCTCTTTCATAGGATGTTTTAATCTGCTTTATCTGTCCATTATTAGAGACATCACTGTTTAAATGCTCTCACCTTCCTTTAGGGAGCTTTGAACACCTCCAAGCACGAATCTTCTTGCTGCTTTCACTGCAAGTGAGAGCACAGAAGGAACAAAGGACAGAACTTGTCCCTTAATGTGCTCTCTGAATATCCCAGCTCAGAATGTCTAGAGAAGCCCAGAAGGATTAAGCACCAATCCCCATGAAATTAGTGGGAATTTGGTGCTTAGCTCCTTGGAAACTCCCAGGATCAAATCTTCCCCCAAGCTCCCAGGCCAGCTCCTGGGCTCAGTTACACCATGTAAATCCAAGCTCTCACCAGCCGTGTCAGTGGAGCTGCTCCAGATTTACTGCCCAGCTCCACGTTAGGATTTGGCTCATGGGCTGGCAAAGACTTTACAGACCACCTGTGCCACCAGGTTTCTCAATGACATTCCTCCCAGGCTGGCCATGGTCATCTGGAATACCTCATGTGACAGGCAGAGCCTTGCCCAGAGCTGCCTTCCAGCTCCTTCCTCTCCTTTGCTGGCCACCTTCAGCAGGGATGAGGTGCCACCACATTTCTTCTTTCCTGGCCACCTTCAGCAGGGATGAGGTGCCACCAAGTTTATCCTTTGCTGGCCATCTTCAGCAGGGATGAGGTGCCACCACATTTCCCCTTTGCTGGCCACCTTCAGCAGGGATGAGGTGCCACCACATTTCCCCTTTGTTGGCCACCTTCAGCAGGGATGAGGTGCCACCACATTTCTTCTTTCCTGGCCACCTTCAGCAGGGATGAGGTGCCACCAAGTTTATCCTTTGCTGGCCATCTTCAGCAGGGATGAGGTGCCACCATGTTTCTCCTTTGCTGGCCATCTTCAGCAGGGATGAGGTGCCACATTTCCCCTTTGTTGGCCACCTTCAGCAGGGATGAGGTGCCACCAAGTTTCTCCTTTGCTGGCCATCTTCAGCAGGGATGAGGTGCCACCATATTTCCCCTTTGCTGGCCATCTTTAGCAGGGATGAGGTGCCACCACGTTTCCTCTCCCTCTGCAGGTCACCCAACGTGACCTCTCAGCCCTTTACAGTTGTGGTTCTATTTTTTATACCCTTCCTTAAAGAACTTGAGCATCCTTAAAGAATTTCAGCATTCTCAAAGAGTTTAAGAAAGGCTGTAAGAGTTCAATTTGACACTCTTAAAGAAAGAGCATCAAATAACTAACACAAAGACCTCCAGGTTGGTGGTGCTAAGCCTGAGAAGCTGCAGTGATCACCTTCCCTTTAAACCAGCACCATCTCTGTGAACAAAGCACTATGAGCACTGCCAGCACCAACCAGTGTCTGTTATCAGGCCATGACTTCTTAACAACCATGCTAATCACCCTCCCCATAAATACCACTTGTCTCTGGAGTTAAACCCACATTATGCAGCCACTGCTGCTCTCCAGTTTATTACTTAAGGTAGTTGATCCATTTAACGCCCTTGTCAGGGAGGAAGAAAAATGTCAATACCATCCTACACAAAAGACAATCCTCTGAGTGAAGCAATTTGAGATTAATGCTGAAATAAGATGCTAATGTTGGAATCCATGGCTATCAACAGCAGAGATTAGTGCAGTGCTCAGTTAAATCTCTTTTTTTACACATCAACGCAGGTATTCTATTTATTTATTATATATTTAATCATCATTTATACCCTGGACAAGCACAAGCTCACTCTTTAGGGATCTGAATCAACATCCACCATCCCAGGAGGTCTGAGATGTCTTAGTTGGTGTCAAACACCAACCATCACAGGGAGAGCACAAGCATGAACAGACGCCCCTTTAATTCATAATTACACGGGCTAATTGTGGACAGCATCAAAGGGATTCCACTGAGTAACGAGACAGAGAGCAATTAAGCACTCTTCATCTTTGTCACCCTCTGCTAACAGCACTGAAGTGATGGTGCCTCAGATAAAAAGAGCAGGAATATCAAAAATAGGAAGAAAAAAGCCCCTTGCTCCAGGGGGACGCTCTCTACAGGTTTCCATGAAAAGGCTACAAGAAAAAACAGCCCCTGAGCAACACCTTGGGCATCATTATCTTGAGTTTCTCTTGCACACCCACCCCGTATGAAGCCATTCACTGGCACCACCCAGAAAAATAGTCTCCATGTGATATCAGTGGTCAAAGGGGAGAACTTGCCCGTCTCTAGCAGGCTGGTGTGATGTGCTACCAGCTCTCCTCTTCCTCAGGCCAACACCAACCTCAGCAACACCCCCTCAACTTACCTTCAGCTTTTGTTCTTCATCTGGTTGCTCTTCTCCATCTCAAACCAGCCAAGGGGGGACACACCAGAGAGAGAGCTCAATAAGTGACCCCAACAGGAGCTCTCCTCAAACTGAGCAGCTTCTAGTTGCTTCTCCCAGCCTGGTTGGTTCCTGCTTAATGTATCTTCACCCCAACCATGATCACCTGGGGGCAGTTAGGACCTCACACAGGTGGGTCAAATTCTACCCTCCAGGGCCTGAAAACACCTGGGGAACAAAACATGTTGCTGGGTTGGGACTCACCCAGAGGTCAACTCCAACTAGGGGCCCACAGAGGAAAGCTCAGAGATCCCCCCACAAGAAAAATACAACAGCAAGGTGTCCAAAGAATTAAAAAGTGCATTCAGCACAGGTCTGTGACCAGGGTGTGAAGCTGGAGTGTTCAAAGAGAAGCTTGTTTGCCTGCTGAGACATTCAACCCCCTGACTCCTCTGGCACTCAGCTGCAAGGAGGCACCTGAGCTGATGGAGCTCGTCCACTTGATCCCAGGATTGAAGTTCTGCAGACTTTGCTTGTCCTTCTGTCCTTCCACAGGGCAGGTTTCAAACAGAAGTGTCCTGCTGCATCTTACTGTTTCCTTTCAGCATTGCAGGTGTCCAGTGCATGAAGCTCTTTGGATACTCCAAGGGGTATGGGTACAAGATGGGCCAGACCTTCACAGGGGACTCTGACCATGCCTGGAACGCTGTTTACCTTGATGGGAGGTGGCATCTACTCGATAGCACCTGGGGAAGTGGTGCTGTTGATGATGCCTTCACCAAGTTCACCTTCAGGTAAAGAACCGTAGAATGTTTGGGGCTGGAAGGGACCTCTAGAGGTCATCTGGTCCAACCTCCCTACACAAGTAGGGACATCCCTACCCAGGTCCCTGTTTACCTCTATGTAAATACAGGAACTCACCACAAAGGCAGAAGGAAATCTGATGGGTTTGGCACACAAACAGTGGCAAATTTGGGGTCTCACAGCAAGACCCAAAGCCCTGAGCAAGGTCTCTAGGTTGTCATACAAGGGCTGGAGCACACACGTGTAGAAGGGCAGTGGCATAACTGCTCAAAGTGACTTGTTGTGCTTATCACATCATTTTGTGCAGTACTAGGTGGCACTTGATTTGTAGCTTCCAGCTGCCTGAGAGCAGGTGCCTCCACTTGCCACCAAGAGCAGTGTCTCCCTCTTCATCCAGGAGCCCAGGGTTGCAGGGGGTAGTGCAGATACCCTGGGGCTTTCTCCAAAAGCTCAGCATGTGCCCTGGAAATGGGGAACCAAAGCTCAGGTTCCTTCTCTGCCTGGAGAACCAAAGCTCAGGTTCCTTCTCTGCCTGGAGAACCACAACCCCCCCCCCGACCTCAGCTTCTGAACAGCCCCAAACACTCTGACTTCCTCCTGCTGCAGGGGAAGAATGAACTATTTATAATGACTCATTTTCCTTTCATCTCTCCCTTCTCCTCCCAGGTACAATGAGTTTTATTTCCTGACTCACCCAGCTCTGTTCATCAACAACCACTTCCCAGATAACAGCAACTGGCAGCTTCTTAAGCCAACCCTGACGCTGAAGGAGTTTGAGAACAACATGCTGCACAACAGCAATTTTTACATCTTGGGCCTGACTGCACACCCAGAGACAACCATCATCCAGACAGGTAACAACACCCTGTGGGGGGGGAGCATCTTTCCTTAGCCCCACACATGGTCCTGCCTGCAGTAAATCCCATTTCCAGCCTGGTTCTGGCAAGCCCAGTGCCCTCAAAGCTCTGGGGGTAGAGGAGCTGAAGAAGAGTTGCTCCATCAACCAGCATCAGTGGGGCAAAATTAGAAGTATTGCTGTTATATCTTAGCAACACTGCTCTGAAAATGAGGTTAAAACCTTTTCTGATGTTCCCAAGTGTGATTTACTGAACACTGCATAAACACAATACTGAGCACCCTAAATCCAGCAGCTCTTTCAACATCCATCTCCTCAGGTAACACCAACTACAGGATCATCTTCCTCAGCTTTTAAAGGAGCTGCAGGGATTTAATTAGGTAGCTAATTTATGACTGCTAAGAACACAGAGTTAAAACTTAAATGCAACAATATTTTAGGACTTAATGTTGTCTTCAAGCTGTTTGGGAACAGGCTCACAGGGAGGTAGATTATCTCTGATCTATCTACTGGAGGGTTCCTGCACTTCTCTCTGAAGCTTCTTGGAGCAGCTACTGGACTAGCAATTGGGTGTAATCACATCTAATTAAGCCCTTCTCAAGCACAGGGGCTGATGGTACTTTCAATTTCCTATTCTACAGGCCCACAGCTCCATTTCAGTGTGTATCAAAATAGGATAAATGCACATCTCCAAAACAAAGGCCACTCTTCTCTTCATTCTTTTGGAGGGCCACTGGTCTAAGCAGGCAGCTGACCAGCTATGACCTGTCAATTGCAGCTCATTATTGTACCATCAGAGAAGCAGCAATTTATTGGGACAGATGAAGGCTTCCCAGAACAGGGTGTACATGCAAAAAATGTCCTGAAACTTCTCTGCAGTCTTTCTTTTGTGTTCCACAGTAAATGGGAAAGCCTCCGTGTCCGTGGATTGTGCTTCTGCCACGCTGTTCACATTCAAGCTGAGGGGAACAGATGAACATGGTTTCATGACTCTGAAAAAACATGGGATGAAGCTGGATGTCTACCCACCAAAGACAGGGAGCCACAAGCTGCAGATCTTTGCCAAGCCCTCCAAAGCCTCAGATGATGTCTACAAGTGTGTGTTGGAATATATCGTGGAGTGCGAGTCCGTGGACAAGGCCACGCGCTTCCCAAAGGACCTGCACCAGCCTGTAGGACCAAGCTGGTTCACGGAGAGACAAGGGTTCCTCAGGCCATCCCACCCTGAACCCATCATTCACACCAACGACGGGAGGTGTTCTCTCACCTTCACCCTGGGCAAGGACATCAGTGTCCTGACCTCTCTGCACTGCGACACCAGCAGCCTGACGGAGGAGATGAGGAGGAGGCACATCATGCAAATCCACCGCGGGAACCAGATCGAGTTGAAGATCCACCTGCCCCACGCAGGGGACTTTGTCCTCAAAATCTATGCCAAGAAGAAGTCGGATCCTGGCAACTACGACTACATCTTCAACTACCTCATCACGTGCCTCAACACGGAGGTGAAGTGGCCAGCCTTCCCCCAGAGCTACAGCAAGTGGGCAGAAGACTACGAGATCCTGGAGCCGCTCTCGGGGTTGCTCCCGGCAAACCGCAACGTCCAGTTCAAACTCAAAATGCAGGGGGTAGCCAAGGTGCTGGTCCAGGCTGAGAACACCCACCCCCTCACCCAGAGGACAGGCTGCTGGGAGGGAACCTGCAACACCTCGGGCTGCAGAGAGGTCTTTGTGATGGTGCATGAGAACGCCAACCACAGCTTCTACTCGCACGTCCTGAAATATGAGGTTGAGACCCAGTAACGTCCCCGCCTTGGTCCTTCAGTCGTGACCCAACCTTGACAACACGCCCAAAATCAACACAGCTTTAGGAGATGGCTCATTCTCTCCATCAAATCTCTTCTTTCAATGGATGCAGGACAATATTTGCAGGCTTGTGCAAGACCATGGGCTCGAAGAAGTTGAAAGCAGCAGCAGATCTTGTTCATAAGGGAGCAGCAGTGGAAGAAATGAGATAAAACCTTCAGTAGTGCTGTCCAGACAAACATTTTGAAGAGAACATCTGCCTGTCTGGCCAGAGGTCATTCTGTGCCAGCAGTGATTGCTGGTTTCCAAGTTATGGACCATAAGAAAAGTCTTACAATGGCTACTCCAACAAGAATCCACCTAATTCTGGGGCAGGATGAAGAAAGCACACCCTGGTTTTGAGCAGCAATACTGGACACGAGGAACTTCAGGATCTTTAAGCAGAGTTTCTTGTACATCTTTAGTCAAGTTGCAAAATCCATCCCAGGAGAGGAACGAGATGCAACGTGAAGTTTTCTTGTGCACTTCATTGTCTTACAGGTTTCAGTGATACTGCGAAACTGCTTTTTACACTGACTCTTAAATCCAATAAACAAAACTCATTTTTACCTTTTTATATTAGAGCATTTGGATTGTAAACACTTTTTTTTCTGCCATATTAACCCTATAATCATCTCTTGAGCGTACAGGTGTTTCCATAAGTAAAACTACTATAAAGTCCTCAAAAATCACTCCTGACTTCAACTTGTCTATGAGATATTAAAAGACTTGGGGGATTCTGTGGAATAGCAGGTTGAGTGACACTATTATCATGTAAAAAACTCTTTGGTGCTGTACTCTTGGAAAAAATCCCTACATGCCCAAGGCAAAGGTGGTCTGGGGAACCTCACCACGTCGTAAGAATTTTCCTGAATGATTCAGATGTCTACAAGTGTTAGCATGACCCAAGAGTTATGATGTTTGAGCTTGAATTTGAAATAAAACTGTTATGTTTTTGCATTCTTTCATTGAGCAAACAATATGAATTCTCCACAGGCTGCTGTATTTCCACACAAAACACGTGGGTTATTCCTACACCACCCTCCTCCTCCTCAGTGATGGCTGGCAGGAGTTACACACGAGAGCAAAGAGCTGCCCATCTGCTGCCTCTAATCTCTCCTACACTCCCTCTACCCAAAAAAACGGGTTGAAATCCTCATTTTAACCAAGTTGAGTGAGAGCACAGGGTACCTGGAGTCATATCCACAGAGCAGAACTCTCTGGGAGGATGCAGGATGCTACAAACAGGAGTTACAACATGTAAGCCACCCAAGCTTCCTCTAGGATGCCAGAGTACAGCAATGCTGTGGGGTCTTCTTGGACTTGGGAGGCTCCATGTGTGACATCAAAGCAGGTTTTAAGTCCTCCCCTGAACAGCTGAGTGTCTGTGCCCTCAAAAAGCAGCAGCAGCTCCTCCCTGCAGGAACACTGACAAGCCTTGTAGCCCAGCAGGCATCCTCTCCCTGGACAGCATCACGTACTCAACAGCACAGATGCAGATGCAAGGAAGACTCGGGGAGGTTTTTGATTGCCAAGGACCTTGAAGGCTGAAGCTTTGTCTGTAAGCACACACAGCCTGGGTTTATTCTGGTACCTAGCACAATTCTTCTGTCTTAGATCCCATTTTCAATCAAGGAAGACATATTTCAGTAGCTTTCATTTTACAGGTCAAGCTGATCCAGTCACTTCTTACAACAGGAGGGTAAGAAAGTGTCCCAGAGGGCTCAGGAACTAACCCAAACTACTTCTTCCACACAGCAGCATCAAGGATACCAAACTACACACACCCTTCAGGCAACCCAAGACTTGATGTGGACTTACATCAACCACAGTAAAGCCTCTCTGCAGGGCACCACCTCCTCTCAAAGACTCCCTTTCACAAGGTCTCTATTTCTCCCCACATGCTCTATTTGTGTCTCAAGATGATGGGGCAGGGGGAGGAATTATCCTTATAGATATCTTAGCTAGCTAGATTTCAGGGAGCATTCCTCCTCCCCTATGCAAAGCCCAGACACCTACAGCTACAGGCACACACAGAGTCATTTAAACCCTCCAAGAGTGACCCAAAGCCCAGAAGACCCACAGAAGAACATCTGGAGCACACTAAAGACAGAGCCTGCAAGAGCTTCCCACTTTCAAGATGCTACAAACAGAAATACTGCAAATAAATGTCCATTTTTTTGCTTCAAACAGAAACCAAACACCTGGCTGAGCCCTGCAAACCTGTAAGAAATTCTTCAGTGCTATCGAAGGCATGAGTTCAGAGAGACAAAAAGCCCTCTCCACCTTCATTAATTATAAAGCTTCCAGGCCCAGGTGATTATTCCAAGGGATGTTTGACAGTGCAAAGGTAGAAAATAATGCCTGAGAAACCCCTGCAGCTCCAGATAAAAGCAGCTCAGAAGTCTGTGCTTGCTGTGACATCTCCCTCCAGGATAAACAAGTCCTGCTCTCCTCCCTCACATTAAAATGCACATTCTTCAGTGCAGCTAAGGCTCTAACACCAGGAGAACAGCTCTGGAACAAACTTCTCTGTTATCTCAGGACCACCAGCTCCCCCATTTCAGTCAGAGCTCTCCCTTGGCAGGACTTGTAATCCCTGCACCACCAAGAGGTGCAATTAGTTAGCACTGCAAATTCACATCACTCAGGTTTGCAAACATGTGAAGGCAAATTAAACATGTGCAGAACAAGTTTTTATCTCTGCAAAGTGTATCCCTGCTCTTCCATCTACTCACAAGCTAGCTGCACTCACATCTGCTCTACAGATGAATCTCACTTGTTGGGGGTTCTCCTCCCATTCCGTTTTATTTCCAGTTCCAACCACTCTCCTGTCTTTTGTAAGAGCTGTGACCACAATCCCATCCAGCCATTCCTTCCTCAGCTATTTCTGCAGTACTTAAGCAACGTGCAAGGCAAGAAAAAGACATCAGATACTACACAAACAGTAAAGGGCAGAAGTTGCACGAACCAGGAAACATTAAGAAATTCCACTAAAGGAAAGAGGAATTCTATTCCTTGTTCCCTGAAGAACACAGCTGGAAAAGGTGTTGATCCAAATTCCTGATGAGAAGGCAAGATAAACCATAAGAAATTTACTTGGTGTATTTGTATGAACAAGAAGAGAGGTGTTTTCCCATTCTGTTTTATTGCAATGCTTTTATACATGTATAAAACATATTTAAAATACTTTACATTAAAATTGGCAAATGGTTTGCTTCCAATCCCTTTGAGTGCACCAACATATACCTCTGATAAAACTTTTGGACCTACAGCAAGCTGTCTGAAGTGTCTGTGGTGTAACATCCTCCAGCAGATCAAACATGCTGGAGAGGAGTTTCCTTTCCTCCACACCCATCCTGCTGATGCTCAGCCTCTCACTCAAGTCCCAAAGGTTTTTTACCTCCTGAGTCACAGTTTGGAACCACGTAAGCAAACCAGCCTTCAAATTAATTAAGAAACATTATTCCTGGTGTCCAAACTGTCTCACTATCTTCTCACTCTCCTTTGCCAGTTCCTCAGTACAAGCATTGAGGCGTTTTAGGATGCGTTGGGATCTCAGTTCCTCCTCTTCCAGGTATCTTGCAGCTATTGAGGCAACTGAAGCTGTAGGCAGGAGGCACTAAAGGGAAACAGAGAGATATCAGGTGTTCTTTCATTCCAGGTTTCATCCAGCTACACTAATGATCCACAGACTACACAACTAAACATGCTCCTAAAGGGCTCCTGGGTCATTTTTTGTATCCATCAGTACCTCAGCACACAACTTTTCCATTCCAGTAGTTCCCTTCTCTAAGGCACTGAGAGCTGAGCAGAAATAAGCTCTCCAAGTGCCTCCATAACTGTTGCACTTCACAGATGGAAGCCTGACCCCAGAGGTATCAACAGGAACTGCCTGTTTGCTTTGGGGAACTGGAGTTTCACTTCAATTACCAGTCCCTCCACTTCAAACAAGGAGAGGGGATGATGTTACATGTGCAATCACAGCTCAGCTCCAGAGGAGGTCACTGGAAAATACCAAGGGGCTCATCCTGGGGGTGTTAGTGCAGCCTCACACTTCAGGTTTACATCTTCTTGTCTTCATAAAAATCTCAGTGGGTAGAATCAGCTCAGAAAACAGGTCCCAGGAAAGGGAAAGAAGTGCCAGGTTGGACCAGCACAGGGGATATCTCTGATTTCTTTTATGTACCTCCTCTTCTTCTCTGAATTAATAATCCCTAGTACAACCCCACAGAGGAATTTCATCACTGAACACCAGTTCAGCTAGAGATGGCCAATAAACCACACCTCAGACTCTTTACAGTCAAGAACTATTCCTGCTACTCACATCACACACCCACAAGTTCTTAACTTACAAAAATAACATGGTAAACCAGGCTTAATTTATGAGTTGATGAAGAGAAGCTTCTTGCTCATGGGCTGGCAGGTGAGTGAAGTTACCAAGGGGCTGCTTCCCATTACAGAAGACTTGGCTCAGTGTCTTGGCAAAAGAACCTAACTGGTTATTTCCAGATCCTCAAGTCTCAGGGTTTTCTGGTCTTTTAGCAACAGCCAGGAACAAAGAAAAGAAGAAAAAAGGCTGCAGATAACAAGCAAATCTCTCCCACCCCACTACTGCCTACTGATGAGAATTCTCCTTTCTTAATGTTAAAGGAACTGATGTAAAGACACCAGAGCCTGACCATGAGCAGGGAGTCCCAGTCAACACCAGGAGAAATATTTGCATTTCCTTAGAAACCTTCCTTCTACCTCTCAGAACAGAAAGCAGCACATTCTCTTCTCCTAAATACCAAGCCCTAGAGCTTCTCAGCCCCTGAAGTGGAAGTGTTTGCACTTCAGTTCCAATCCTGCAAACTGAAGAGTTTCCATTTACACTATTACAGTTCCCTAAGGTCCCAACATTTGTTTTCTGGACATGCCCACAAGCTACTTGAGCTTTGAAACAGTCGAGCCCTATTCTTGCTAATAAGCCTTGTCAAGATCTTACAAACCTGACAAGCCTCCACTTATCTGTGCATCAGCCTCAGAGACTCTTCTCTGAGCTCCCCACGAAATAAAAATAGCTGTTGGCACTGCAACAACACACAGCCAGAGGAGAAAATATTCCAATACTGGACCAAGACTCAGGATTCCCCCCTCCTTGAACTACTACAGCCCTGTCTGGCCCAGGGTGTGACAATGGCTCAGTGTCCCTCTTCCATTCCCCTCCCTGCTACAGCCTGGTCACTACAGGAGGTGTTGAACACCAAAGGAAGAAGTGACTGAGGCCAAGTTTCCTTGGGCAAGTGCTCCAGCAACTGAGCTGAGGTCAAAAGGACAGAGAAGGTGCTTACCAAAGGCACAGATTCTCTCTGATGATTTGAGGTGGGCTGCTTAGATGTTTCATCTGCAAAACCTTGGTTTCCATCCAACACGTGGAGCAAAGAATCCATTCCCAGCAAGGCATCCAGAGCAGGTGACTCCATGTTCTTCCTGCTGGTCTGGGTGGGCAGCTCACCCACCTCAAGGGGCACAGTTCCTGTTTCAGCAGCCTCCCACCTCTGGGGCTCCCCTTGATGGTGCTCAACAGTCCCATCAGGCTTGTGGTGTCTTCTCTCTGCTTGTTCATCACCTTTGTGCTGTGCTTCCTGACTCGTCCTGGAAGGCAGGTTTGAACACACAACTGTTTGACACTTCACCTCTCAGCAGCTGAACTTTAGCAAGAATCTGTGCAGAGAGAACCATTAGCACACAGAGCACTGATAACCCTGGCAATCCAAAGTGGCTCTTGTTTCCATGGACCTCCAGCTGCACATCCAGCCTCTCACCCTTCTGGTACCAAACCCAGGGTGTGCACATCCTAGTGCTGCAGAAGAAAGGAGCACAGCCCCCCAGGCCAAATCTCATCCCTTCACCCAAGCAGCACAGAACTGCTCTGCAATTAAAGAAAAAGGCAAAGGCAGTTAAAAGACAGGCAAACACTGGCTGGTTCTGCAGATTGCAAACCAGCTGGGAATAAAAGCTACTGCACCACTTACAAGTGTAACAGCAGATTCCCAAACAGTCTTTGTGTTCCCCCATACACACTGTGTGCTGGAGATAGATGCTATACATAAAAAACACATCACTAAGAACCCACACAGCCCCACACCTCCTGTTCTCCTTCAGAATAAGGAACCAGCACCCCTGGGGTCATGCAACACTCACCCCTGCTGCACATCCCTGGCCTCAGGCTCTTCATGCTGCATCTGCTGAGCTGTGCCCTCAGGTTCCTCCTGGCAGACCTGTTGGGTGAGTCCCAGTTTTGCTCTGGCCTCTGCTAGATCCTTCCTCAACTGCTGGTTCTCAGATTTTAATTTATTTAACTCAGCAGCATAATCTTCACTGAGTGCTCTTAAGGTGGTGCCTTTTCCCTAATAGATAGAGAAGGGCTCAAGTCAAAACTTCTGATCTGTAAGACCCCACAGCCAAATCCAGAGCACAGGCCAGCAAGTGATTCCTTAAGGTACATCCTCTAATCTCAACTTTGACTGGCAAAGTTTTCAGGGCTTTCAAAAGAGCAAATCAATGACCTATGTCCTACTGTGCCTGCATCCAGACAAGCTCTGCTGATCTGCCTAGGAGAGGAAGCCCCTCTCACCACTGGATGCTTGGAAAACAGGAAAATACAGACCAAGAATCATTCAGATGTATCTGCCTCTGGCCCTGGGATGAGGAGGACTACATGACCTTGAGTTCTCCTCTGGCTGTACCTTCTAGGATTCCATCACTTCTGAAATGTGCATTAGAAGAACCTGGCCAAGATTTGTGCCTCCTGTGCCATGGGGCTGTGGGGTTGTTTTTTTACCCCTTTGCTATCAGGTTTTTAAGCCAGGCAGGCAAAAGCCCATCAGGCACTTGAAGCAAGTAATGGGCCTGAGGTCATCCCAGTCTCAAATCAGCCCTCCAGAAACTTTTGCTTTTCCTCAGCCTCACCAGCCACAAGCTGCTCGACACTGTCCTAAGAACTTGGCACGTTTGACAATCACCCTAAACTCATATTAAGAGCTGGTATTTCTTTCCCACAGATCTGACAGGATAAAAGCTCTGATGATATATCCCCAATAGGTTTTCAGCTGTTTGATTGTAGTCCTTGCCCCCTGGGGCATCCATTCTGGTTTATGTGAGACAGACCTTGCAAACTGGCCACTTATTCCTTCACCTTCAAGGTATTATTCCTGCCAAGACTGCACCTCTCCCATGCAGGTTCTCCTCTCTGGATGAGAGGCTTCAACTAGCCTCAAGAGTGCCCCATCACAGGAGCCCATCACACTGCCCCAAGGCATAGAGCCTTATTCCCAGGCTGGGAAGTGCAAGGGACAGCCCTGCTGAATGGCTTCTCTTCTGCTCTTGCCCCAGAAACTGCAGGGACCAGAGGCAGTCACAGCTCTGAGACAGGCCAAAAGGACAGCACAGATTTAGAATCAGAGGCTGGAGCATAAAATGGAGATGTAACAAACATACTAAAAAAAACCCCACACTAAAACCTCATGGAAAAGAGCCTAAGATGACAGTTTTGTTTCTGAAGTTCTCCTCACTCCACTCTGACCCACCAAGACCCCCAGTATTTTTGTGCCTTATTTCCTTTTACTTGAGTTTTAAATTCACTGAACTCTACCAAGCATTTTGAGAGGCCTGGGCAAAAACTATTTGTCCCCCCAGGCAGGGAACACCCAACACAAGCCCCTGCCCACCTCTGGTCCCTAACACATACCTCTAGCACATCACACCCAGTCCTTTCCAGCATCTCTGAGAGGTGACGATTCTCCAGCCTCAGGGTCTCCAGCTGGACCAGAATTACCTAAGGAGACAGCAGCAAACAACAAGCTCACAAAAAAAAGAACACAACACAAGCCCACAACACCCTAGAGGCATTTTCTGCTCTCAATTCCAGCACAAGCACAAAGTTTGGGGCTGTTAGTTCTGCAGAGAGCCTACAGAGAAGGCCATAGAAATAACCATGAAGTCATTTAGCGTGCAAAGATGTCATCATCCAGGCCTAGTTAGTGTGAGTGATCTCAGAATTCTGTGGGATTGTCAGGCAGTGATTTGAAAAGAAGGAGGAAGACAGACCCAGTGAGCACCATAAATTAGAAGATTTCATCAGAAAGGTCTCAAAGTCGATCAAAGGCTGAAGAGAGAAGGAAACCATTGGCACAGTTAGAATCTAGGATGGCATTTCCAAGCCTTCAGATCCCTTCAAGAGACAGCAGAAGAGTCTTCTGCCTTTTTTACCCTGTGCTCCACTGCTTTCCTCTCTGCTCTTTCAATCTCTGTCCTCAGCCGCTGCTCTAGGTCTGACGTGGAGCCACTCGCAGAGGCAATAGTGATGTCCCGCTGGTGTAACTCCTGGGTCAACCTGGAGATCTCCCTTCTCATCCCTTCTAGCTCACTGCTGTGCATCTGTTCAGCTTGGGAGAGCTGCTCTTTCAGCTGGAGGAAGACAGGCACACACCACCCACGAGTTTTTCAAAGGTGTTTCCGGCAGCAAAGCAAAATTATGGTTCATGGCAATGGGGAATCTAAAGTCCTGGCAAACAAAAAGCTCTGTGGAACAAGCCCTCTGAGCATGCTTGTCCTTCCTGATGGAAAACCACCTCATCCCAACCCTCTTCCACAACATCAACTGGGACAAGACACATCACATGCTGTGGAGTACTTGAGAAGACCCATAATTGATCAAATGAGATTCTAGCTCATCATTCTGCAAGAGATACCCCCAAAGGTTCACCAGCACACTAATACTTCCCCAATATAACTCTAGTTTGCCTTCCAGAGGCAGAGATGATATCTTTAAATAGCTCTAGCCACACTTTTCTTCCATTAATTTGTCCTAAGCCTTTGGAATTGCTATTAGCTGGTAGCAACTAAAGCTACCCATGGCAAACTTCCACAAGCCAGCTAAGCAGAGGGTAAAAATATACCTCTTTGTTTTCCTAACTCCATCTGATGACCACTAGTCCCTGCATTATGAGAGAATAATCAGTCCCTATTTACTTTCCACATGACAGGCATGATTTTATTTTTAGGATATTCAATCTCATTTATCTCCCTTCCAGTTTGCTAAATCCTATTCAATTCAGCTGTTCCTTGTATTAAAAAAAAACAACCCACTCCATGCTTTTGGCCATCTTTTTTCATACCTTCCTACCTTGTTTGAGTCAATCCTTTTTGAGATGGGCAGAGCTGCACTGCATACAATATCCTGGTAGGCAGGCCATGCATTTATTCAGTGACAGAACAACAACACAGCATCATTTCTTCCCTAGTATTCCATTTCATTAGCCAGGAATATTAACCACCCAAACCTCCAGGATTTTTTCTGAGAGTTACAAGCATTTTACAAAATTGAACCAGATGATCTCTGCCTAGCCATGTAAATACTACACATCTGGTGATTTATCTCCATGTCACCTCAATGCCTCCCAAGTATATAAAATAGAAACAACCACAATAAATCTCTCTTTCCTCCCCAGCAGCTCGCAGGAGATTCATTTATTGTGGGGCTGTTTAAATGTGTAACCAGCCACGCATCTCTGGCAAGATCAGCACCTCTGCACACTCAGAATAAAGGATGAAAGATTTGCACAGAAGGGAGGTTTTCCACTCAAGTCCAATCAGGTTTCTGTGCTAACCAGGCTCCAGTGAAAGCTCTCACACTAACTGGTCTAGACTGTTATGACAAGTCAAGCCCTGTCTCGTGTGATAGGATATAGAATCAAAGAATCATAGAATTGTCGGGGTTGGAAGGGAACTTCAAGATCATCTTGTTCCAACCCCCTGCCATGGGCAGGGACACCTCCCACTACAGCAGTTGCTCCCAGCCCCAGCCAGCCTGGCCTGCAAAATGTCCAGGGATGGGGCTTCCAGCACCTCTCTGGGCAACTTGTGCCAGTGTCTCCCCATCCTCCTGGGCAAGAACTTCTTCCTAGCCCATTCTCCTCCCTCTTCTTCATCTTGCTGGGAGCCTGTATTGGGCTTAAACTCAGGATTCCAGGCCTGAATTTCTCTGTATATTTGCCTCTCCTCTCCTCTCCCTGGAGAGAAGTGGGGTAGGCCTAAGAGCTGCCCAAAGTAAACCACACACCACGTACAGAAACCTGCAAACCTTCCCTCCCAACCCCTCCTTGGTCAGATCTGCTCCTCAGAGTCTCACTGTCTCCACAACACTCCTGGCCCTTGGCCCCATCTGGAGCTTTGCAAGCTCTGTGGTGCTGAGGCACATGACCCTACAAGTGCCTTTCCCACTCTGCAGGAACAAAGCAACCTTACTTACCTTTTTAATCTCCCCCTTTGCCTTGCTACGGTGCCCTTCCATCGACTGCAGCTCTTTGATATTTTCATCCAGCTCCTCACTCAGCTGCACACACCTTGCATTTGAAGACACCAGGCTGGGTGCCAAAAGTAAAAGCACAGATTAGAACACCCCAGGGAGGAAGAGGTGGTCGGATAAACTTTGATCTCCCAAGCAGCCTCCTAGGTCTGTCATCATAGAAACTGAACTCAACCTAGAAGTTCCTCACCAATCCTTTGGGTTTGTTTACCAGAAATCATTTCAAAAGGGATCATGAAGCTGATCTAACAGATAACAGTTTCTTGTTTGTTTCTTTACCATACTAAGATTACAAACTTCCCATGCACACTGAAAACCACAAACTCAGAGACAGGAAGACTTGTTTATAATTCTTTCCCAGGAAGGTCTAGGTCTGGTTCTTACCAGGTGACTAACAAAGACTCCTTCACCTATTCCACATGAAGGTGCTAAGTGAGGCTGAGCAAGCCAAGACACTGAAAACACCCACAGTGTGCACTGAAAAGCAGCCAATCAATTAGCAAAACCCTCTCACTATTAAACTGCAAAGTGAATAGCACTTGATTTCTGCAGCCCTTTGATATTTAAAACGAGCCTACAAAAAAAAAATAAATCAGTGGGACTGGTAAAGTTGATGAATACAATATATTAGGTATTCTATCATTGCACCTCCAGGGGAAGCAAGCAGTGGGCTACCTGTTCTCCAGATGAGTCACCTCTGACTGTAGCTGCTGCTCCTTCTGCTGGGCAACATCCAGCTGCAGGAGCACATGCTCCAGCCCTGGAGAAGACAAGTGTTTCTCTTGCAAACGTTCCTCCAAGGCCCTAGGCAGAAACATGAACTTTAATCTCAGAACCATCATGCCCGAGTTCAATAATTCAAGGAACATAATCACTATTTTCTTGGAATTCTCTGAAAAACATGCCAGTGCAGAAGGGAAAGGCCAAGGTCATGTTGTCACATATGTAGTTACCTTACCAAGACCCTAATCTGACATCATTAGATCAGTGAGAACTTTCACCTATGTTAATGAGCACATTATCAAATCCTGAAAAGCCTCCAGCACTTGACTGAAAATGCCTAGGGGAAAAAAGAAATCTCAAAAGCCTTGTGCTGCCCCCAGAAACCCAGCTGAGCAGAAAGCTGATTCCTTCCCCACTCTTCACCGAGTATCAGTTGATTTCAAAAGCAAAGCAATTTGGCAAGCACAGCACTTGTGAGAAACTAGAGTGTGCCACCCTATACATCAACCAGCACAGACCCAGCTGTATGAAAATGCTTCTGCCATCCCCAGAGGGAGAACTTGGAACACAGATCTGGGTTTAGGAGCAGAGGTACAAGCCAGGCACAGATACTACCTGATGAGGAGTTCCTTTGTTCTAAGGGTTTCAGTCACCCTGTCCAGCTCTTTCTGTAACTGTTCCTGGTGCAGCCTGGAGCTGTCAATGAAATCTTCTTGAGATAGTAAGGTGGCTTTAAGTTCCATCTTCTCATCCTGTAGCACCTGCAGGGGATGGAGGAGGAATGACTGTTGCAAGATGACCAAATCAGTCTGCTATAACGAGGTGAGACGTTGATCAGATTTTTAAGGAACCCTTGGCAATACTGCAGAGCACCACACGGGTACAAAACCATCTTTGAGGCCAGTCAGCAACCCTAAAGAGGCTCTAAAAGAGACAGGAGCTCTGGGATGAAGAGCATTCCTGCTCCTTCTCACAAGCACTGCTTCAATTTCCAAACAGCTCCTCCACTGACCTCTAACATTTTCTTGGATTGACTTAATTCTTCTTGAACTCTTTGCTGGTCTTCTAGAATAATCCGATTGTTTTCAGTCAGGTCATCCACCCTCATGTTGAGCCTCTCCATCTCCAGCTCGTTGGCACAGATGGCATCATTGGCCCTCTCCAGCTTGCTGGTCAAGTGCTGGATTTCTGACTGGCTGCTCAGCTCCACTGACTCCAGGATCTGCTTCCGACTGGTGAGCTGAGCCTGCTAAGAGCAGTTGGGTTGCAATAAAGCTGAATGACAGAAAACAGGGTATCTAAAGCACATCCAAAACAACCTCCAAGTAAGCAACACCACTTTTCAGAGAGCTGGGCAAAGTACTGATCCAGGGGTATGGGATGGAGAAAGCTTCTGAAGGCAAACAGAATAAAAGGAAAAAAAAAAATGAAAGCACCCTCTTATTCTAAAAGGCATTTAAAAAATCATCCAAGTGTGAACTAAGAACAAAGCTGCCTCCCATTTTTTGCTCATTAACCTAAAGCTAGACCAGGAGAAAAGGCAGCATGTAAGGTTTGTAAATACCCTACACAAGCTAGAGACTACCCAGTCATTAATCCCACACCAGGACAGAAAGCAGCTCTTGGTGCACAATGAAAAAAAACCCCACAAGCACCAAACAGATCAAAAACCAGACTGGGTGTAACTGTCAATTATGTTTTGCTTTACACAGTGAGCACCTGGTTCTAACAGCTTGGGAGAATGCTCACTTTGAATGCTTCATTGTTTTAATGGCAGACAAAAAAAAAAAACAGTTGTAAAGGAACATATGACTAACAAACAATATGTTATTATTTATAGGCACAATTCTTTATTTCATAGCATTTCTTTCCACAGAGCTAGCTGGGGAAATTTAACAAGCCAGCCCTCACAGAAGCTGCTACGAGTATTGACTTCATATATTCCCTTTTTGTGTAGTATCTTATGATTTTTCAAAGCTGAAACAAAATATTTGAGTAGCCTTTTACTCCCAATTTCTAAGAGCAGCAATTCCTGCCAGCTTCAGAATTGCCACAGGCCACGATTTATTGCCTGACACATAAAGCCTCATAAGTGAGAAAACGATAGGAGCTGTGCACTTGGGAGACTATGGTGTAATTTTGATTACAGCCTTTTCATTATTTGAATAGTCAGGGCAGAAAATGTAATCAGGAGGGGCAAGGGTTTAAAGTGCAGCCTTTCTCCACCCAGGAAAGCAGAGTCGTAGATGACCAGAATATTTATTTCTGCATTAAGAAAAGATTTAAGCTGTCTCCTATTTCTAGCCACATGCAGGGCAGCACAGAATTCCAAGTGTCACCTGTTAATTTTAAAGGCTGCAGGTGCTACAGGAAGGTGCTCACAAGGAATGCCAGGCTCCCCTAAGCTGCATGGAAAGATGGGAAGGGATGCCAGCAGAAAGAAGACAAAGGACTTGTACTCCATGGTCATGACCTTGGGCCAGAAAAACAACCATAGAAACATCCAAGGCAAAAATTCAGCACTTCCATGCTGGGTTTTTCAAAGCAATTGAGGATTCAGGAGGTCTGCTCCCAGCACCTATGCACCTAACTCATCTACACAGCTTCAGAAAAATCTCTCCCAGCTCCTGTTTCCCTGCTGCACAGTAAGAAGAACTCCTCTGTGCCCCAGAATCCCAGCCTGCACTCCAAGGACACATCTGTTCTCAGACAATTGAGCTATCAATGATACCCAGACAGCAGAGCAGCAAGACCTTCTGCTCAACCACTCTCTCTGCATTTGTAGATCTACCTGTGTCAGCCTCTCACAAAGCCCCTGTCAGAGCCAGCTTCAATCCTGTCATCACAAAACTTCCTCCTCGCAGGAGCTCCCACTCAAGAGCAACTCAGGAGCCCATTAAGTGTAAAGCCCCCAGCAAGAGCTTCTTATCAGTGTCTGCTGTGATTGTGTCAGTGTGACTTCACAGCTGTGCTCTAGGTCAATTCATGCAGCTCCACTAACTCACTGAAAGACTGGCTGCTCAGGAACAGCAGCCCTACTACTTCTTGCCTTTAAGAGACTTTTTTTTTATTAAAAAAAGGGGGCGAAGGCTGAAAACTGCTGTTACTTCAGTACTTTGCAGAAGTATCTGTCCCAGAAGAAGACTATTTTCCACCATCATCCCCTAAGCTGGACTCACAAGGCACATATTTAGCTCCTGGCAGGTACACAGCTTTGAACCAGACAGCATGATGTAACAGCTATTTTAAAGTGTCATATGCTGTGGTCTCTGCCTCCTAGAGAAAGCTTCAGCCTGCTATCCTCTCTACTAATTGGAGGGGTAGCAGGGAGAGCTGCACAGGGTTTATCTAACCTCTATTGACAGGCTCCAGCTCTTTTTTCCACTCAGCACTCACACAAGTAAACCCTATTCCACTGGGACACTAGAAGTCATTTCAATGGCAATCTAAACTGGATTCCAGCCTGAGAGATTTCATTAGTCTCTCCCTCTCCCCCCCTCCCTCCCCTCCCACCTGCTGCCACAAAACACAACACAAAAACTTTGAGCACACATTAATTGTACCTGAATGAGCTCAGACTGCTCAACCAAAGCCTTCCTCTGTGCTTCCAGGGATGCCACCTGCTGCTGGTAAAGCAGGCGCTGCTTCTCCCAGTCAAGTGATTTCTGACGGAACTCCTGCGAGGACAGCAGGGGTGGCTTGGTCCAGGCAGTTGACAAGAAGCCCCCCTCCTAGTTCACAGCCACGTGTGCTTTGTCTCTCCACCACATCCTCACACACCTCTCCCCACAGCAGGGAAACCATTAGCCAGGCATTTGATGCACCAACCCAGCAGTGTAAAACCCCTCACACACTGTGCCTGCTGCATCTCCTTCCCTCCCGAGGTAAAACGTCAGGGTCAATTACTGCTGTTTACAAATGCTAAGTGCTAACAGATTCATGGCTGGGCTCATGGATTTACTGTCAGGGGTTTAACAATTCTGAACTGCCTCTAGCTTCCAAAACAGGCTGCTATGGAAATCACTGAGATGACAAGTATGAACTGCAGGATTTTAACACTCATCTCTGCCGCAGAAATTGGGCTCTGCATCAGTCAGAGGAGTTTGTTCCCCACATCTTCAGGGCATAGGAGAAGAGAATTGAGTGTGGTTGAGCTCTGCATAGCAGAGAGATTAAAAGATGAGACAGGGTTGAGAAGGAGTTTGACAGGTAGCTCCCTCCTCCTCAAAGAGGTGAGGTGACAACCTCACCACGCTGGAATTCATTCCATTCATATAATTTATTACTCCTCCAGCATCTCTTTCCTTTTATTTAGTCTAAGAATAAGCAGCACAGTTTATCCTGTGTACTCAGAGGCCCCAGTGCAGGAAACTGCCTTTATTACACAAGCAGTTGAGAAGAGCTACACCTGGAGAGTAGATGGGGAATGCTTTTTAAGCAGGAGTGTCCAGTTCTAGAGCCTCCAACACAAGAAGGATGTGGAACTGTTGGAACATATCCAGAGGAGAGCTACAAAGATGATTAGAAGGCTGGAACCCCTCTCCTATGAAGACAGGCTGAGAGAGTTGGGCCTGTTCAACCTGCAGAAGAGAAGGCTCCAGAGGGACCTTGTTGTGGCCTTCCAGTACCTGAAAGGGGCCTATAGGAAGGCAGGGAAAGAGCTATTCAGCAGGGTTTGTAGTGACAGGATGAGGGGTGATGGTTTTAAGCTAGAAAAGGGGAGATTTAGGTTGGATATTAGAAAAAAGTTCTTTAACATGAGGGTGATAGATCAGTGGAATGGGCTGCCCAGAGAGGGGGTGGAGGCCCCATCCCTGGAGACATTCAAGGTCAGGCTTGATGGGGCTCTGAGATGTCCCTGCTTATTATGGCGGTTGGACCAGAAGACCTTTGGAGGTCCCTTCCAACCCAAACCATTCTGAGAGTCATAGTTCACTTCCTACTTGACTACTGATCACCACTGAAGCCCAGAAAGTCAGTCAATAAACACCAACTCTGGTTAGCACTTGCTTTTTCATTACATACCTCCAGCTTCCTGGTGAGTCTGTTCATCTCAAACTGGTCCTCCCCTTGCCTCTTGTTACCTTCTCCTCTAGCTTCTCGTAGTCTTTTCTTCTGCAGCTTCTCATAGCTCCTCCTCAGCCTGGACAACTGCAAGGAATATATGAAAGGGACAACTTTGTTCAGGGCCTCAAGGCAAGAATGAGAGAGCACTTTGAAAGAAGGCACAAAAATGGCTTCACACAAACAATTCCCCTCATCAATGCCACACAGCTTGCAAGGGAAGAATTCTACTGGTATCATGAGTCTATTATACCAAACAAAATATGCCAAGGTGCATAAGAGCAGCAAGATGACACTGAAGATGTGACATAAGCAGCTCTAATAAGACCCTTGTCTTACCACTAGTAAAACATGAGTAAAATACTGGTAAGATGGAGGGTTACATGGAGCTGTTGATGCAGCAGGAGTGTGGTTGCTCTCTCTCTACAGGTGGCTCCCAGCTACAGCAACCACTGGTAGTACCTGTGGTGATCTCCTCATTCAGAGAGACACCTCACACAGGCTGGGGGATAGTTCTACACAATTTATTCTGGGATTAAAATACACTCATGAAGCTCAGGGGGGAACTGGAACTCTCCTGCTTAGTGGGAGAAGGAAGATTTGAGAATTGCCATTCTAGAGAATATCAACACTGCTTCATCTGTCAGTTTCTGCTTAGATACACTCTGTATTTCACAATGAGTGGAGAATGCCAGCAGAAAATAGCACTCCTACGCCTACTGCTAGAATGCTGAAGTCCTATCCAAAGCAGGAATGAGGGAAAAACTCTTGACATTTAAATGACCCCCTGTGCAAATAACCACATGCAACTTGCACTGAATTTTTCATCTGAGGAGCTCCCCCCAACTCAACATTTATTTTTTGTGTATATATATATTTTATATATTTTTTTTATACATTATATAATTTAATTAACTTTTATTTAAAGTTCCCAAGCAGCCCCATGAATTGGAGAAGTCAGCACTCCCATTTTACTGATGGATGATCCAACAAAGGACTGTGAGAAGAAAAAAACATCTGAATCAAGACCTCAAAAGGTTCTCCAGAGCCCTGAGTCAAAGTGTTTGGGCATGTTCAATGGGAATGGACAGACGTACAGGCTCAGAGTTAACACACAAACATCTTTTGCCAAACACATCAGATTACAGGTCCAGGTTTATTCTTTCAACTGCAGTGAGTTAGACACTGTACTTGTAATTTTACTGGCAATGGTGGTAAACAGAGACCAAGAATTTCCCCCAACAGCCCTAAGAACAAAAGACTGAGGAATACTGGAGCTTAACATCATCTAGATTAATACTGTGTGAGTAAAATACCCACACATTGCAATTCTGGCCACAACACACACACTGTATTTTAGCCTCAGAAATTCAGGCAGCTCTGCTGCTGCTCCTCAGCTCAGCCACAATCCCAGTGGGAACATCTAGTGAATGAGGACTGTTAGTCAGCCTGAAGAGTAAAGTGTTTAACGAGGACAGATGTCTTCTGCCATCAAAGCAGAGACTCCCAAATTAGCCTAACTTACAGCTTACAGGGAGTGGAGACAGGCCAGAGTTCAAGCATGAACATGGAATGTTGTTATCCCACCTGCAGGACATTCCACAGGTGCCACCTTGCAGTGAATAAGTTAGTTTTTATTAAAAGTCTTAATTCTAATATGCCTGGAGAGAACAAAATCCTTACCAACAAAATCCTTACCAACAAAATCCCAGCCAATCGTGGGAAATAAAGACCACATAATATTCTCATTTCTTGATCTCCTACAATCCAGGCCAGTTACACCCCCACCCTTTCTTAATTTCATGAAATGCTGACAGAGCAAATGCTGCTGCCTGTACCCGTGGCAACTTCAGAACAAGCACTGTGGTGACTAGGATGGGGGAACACAGGACATTTTGGGAGTAAAATTCTGCAGATGCCTAACACTACACATATATCCACTGCCACAATATATCCACTACACATTTCTACTCCAACACTTTTCTGTTCATCACCAAGTTCCTCCAAAGTGCAAAACACAGGCCCAATGAAGCATAAAAATATCACTTTGTCTACGCTCAAGAACATAAGCATTAGAAGAACTGGAAGTTTTAAAACCATGGCACTTAAACAAAAGCAATGACCCCAAGTATTTCACCTATCTGATCACATATCAGCTGGGAACTTAAGTCCAATCTTCTGCTTTTGCAACTCACCTCCTCTTGAAATCTCTCCAGCTGTTGTTCATATTCTCTGACCATGTCCAGTTTGGCTTTCTCCATGTCCTCCACCTGGCGATGCAACATCCCAATCTGAAGCAAATAAATAAAACAACAGAAGTGGATTTTATTGTCACTACATACTAGAATTACTTTTCATTTTATAAATATATCCAGTAGGAGCAGTAAATGACTATTAAAAGATTTTAATTCTGTGAGCAACTGCACGTTTCAATGGGGTCACTCACTATAAATTGGATGAAGTCTACACCTAAATCTTTGGTAGGCTGGGGCCAGAACTGGTTCTGTTCTGGTCTTGTTCTGAGCCAGCTTCTGGCTTTCATATTTCTCTAGATTCCACACCAAATCACTAATAGCTACAGAAGCACTTGCATGATCTTGAGGCTGTAGGATAGATGCACAGGCATCCAAAAACCCCAACTGCTCGTGCAGTTATCAGCTGGTTTTCAGCCCAAGAAGTCAAAGCAACTTCATCAGAGAACTGCCAAAACAGAATTTGTAGCCAAAAGGCTGCTGAAAGATAGGACACAGCAGCTATAAATATCAGGACAAATCTGAAACACTTTCAGAAGATGTCAGTGTGGCCAGATCTTATGATACAGCCACTCAGGCTCCTGCTGCTTTCCTCTGATCCAAGAAAAGATACAGCAGCTCATTTGCACAGGAGAAAGTTTATGGTCCATATCTCTAAACCTTGACAACATCCTATGCAAAAACTTCCCTTACATATTGTCCTTCACCACTACAGGAATTGCTTACACTTCCAGCAGACCCTTAATTAAGGGCTGAACTGCATAAAATAGCCCTTGGAGAATCTCTCAGCAGTATCTTGGTGTAATTTACATTATCAAGTGGTTTTTCTACCAAGGACTGCAGGCTGCTGGGCTGTTGATTACTGTTGTAGCTGGACTCAGTGTCCCTGGGCTCTCTCTGACAATTCAATCTGTGGATTCCCACCAACACTCAGGGAGTTATCACTTGACTTTGATCAAATGATGAATCAGACACCTTGTTCCAACAGGCTCCTTTGTAAATTCTGTTCCCAATTTCCAACTATGAGATAGGCTCAGTTTCACTTAATAGAGATACTTGCTAAAGTCAAACCCTTGCTCTGGCTTAGAATTTAGGTATCCAAAAACCCCCAACAACTAAAAACAACAGCAAAAAAAAATTCCCCAAGCAAAACTGATGAAATACTCAAAACACATCCATGCAAAGCCAAGCTCTGAAATTCAGGTTGAGTCTTTGCATTGTAACATGTAATACACACAGGCTGACACCAATCAGGAAACACTCTGAACATCAGGTACCTCCTTATTCTTTTCCTGCAGAGCAGCCCTGGCAGAGGAGAGTTCCTGCTCTCTCACCCTCAGGTGAGCCTCCAAAGCCTGCATCTGTCCTTCCCACTCAGACTTCTTGTGAGCCACCATGATGTCAATCTGCTTCATCAGCTCCTGCAGCTCTGCCTCACAGGAGGTCAGGAACCCACCCCTGCAAGGGAAAGAGCTTGAGGTTACAAAGCAGGAACCACCCAACACAGCTCCAATGTCCCACACCAACAGCAGAACCAAGTGACCTGCACCAAGGAACTAACTCTGTGTGTGCAGTGCTTTGAACTCTGCAAATTATTTTGCAGAGAAACAGGTTTAATACTGACACATTCCCCCCATTCCCTGCTGCAGCATCTCACCAGTGGTATCTGCATCACTGGGCAGAGATCTGAGTTTGGCAATGACCAATGAAGGGTACTTGTGAAATCCCAGTGAGAACAAATGACCCTACATGGGTTTGTCTTCTATCCAGAGAAACATTTACCCCTTTGTCTCAGTACTGGGTGTTATCTAAGCAAACCAGAGCATGTTTTAGCCATATTTTGTATTTGCCTTAATTGCTCTCCAGGCAGAGGCATTTTATACCAAGTTTCAGCCAGCAGGGAAATCTTGCAGCTCCTGAAAACAGAAGTTTATCACAAATGCAGACAAACCCCTAGACAGAGGGGGCTCGATGACAACATGATAATGAAGAATAAACCATTTGCAATCCCCTGGGCAGAGCATGCTCCCTAGAGACTCTGCAATTGCTAATTTGGTGCAGTAATTATTGAAGCTAACTCAACTAACTCCTCTAAAATTTCACAAGCTGCTAAGCCAGGGACAATATTAAGGCTTGCAAGAGACAGGCCTAGAGGGTGGTGAACTCCAGAATGATCTTTAGCTCTTTAATTCACCTGTCAAACAGGAAGCACTGAAAGGAAATGGAAATCAATAGGTTAAGGGATTGAAATTTCTCTGTTCCCCCAGGGCACATGCACACTTCACAACCTGGCAGGTTTTCTATAGGGAAAGAACTTCTTAAAGGAGTCAAAATCAGTTAAATTTGAAGTTCACCCTACCCTGAGAGTTAGGCAAAAATTGGCAGTTATTATGCAGAGCAAGAACATTTCCATCACAGCATCTGCTAATATAAAGCTAAGTCTAAATTTGATTTCTGCAACCAGTTCTCTGTAGAAGAAAAAGGCATCAGCAAACTTGAGTTTACTCATGAAAACAGCATCAGGAACTTCTGCTTCACACTTGTTTAACACCTAAAATATTTCTTCCCATTCCTGGCATTACAGCTTCTCTTGGGGATCCAAAAGTCTAGATACTTCCATCTCAGACAGAGCATTAAGGATTCTTCAGAGACGTGTGGGACTCTGCAGTTCCAACACGAGCAGGAAATAATCAGATGTTTTCACCAAAACCAGATAACAAAGTCACATCTCATTAACCTTGCAAGGTTGTTACAAAAAAAGTGTTTATTCACACATTTAATTATCACTGCTCCTGATGTTAGATGGCAAGAATAAACAATAAAACAACAATAAAAAAAGAGGTAAGGTTTTCAGGAAGACATAAATCTAAATTTCTAACAATTAACACCATAATATCTGACAATAATTACTGCAAAGGCAGCTCACCAGTGATTTTGCTTCTCCACTAGCTGAAGTCCACTGTACACTGTGTTTGTCCAAATTCCAAAGCCCTTATTTAAGCAGGGGAAGCTCTGTCTGGTACCAGAGGATTTGACTAAATCAGTGGGAAGGTTATTACTGAAATGATTTTGAATGACTGGTGCATACATACCTCTCCTGCCCATTTCTTTGCATTCCTTCCAGCAAAGCCTCCATCTCCAAATCCTTGTGGCTTCAGCAGCTAGGGAAGCACCCAAAAGCAGTGGCCACTCATGGCAATGTATGAACAAGGCTATTTCTCCATCCAACTGCAACACGAGCAGAAATCCACAGAGGAAAGAAGTTACAAAAGAAAAGTTTACATTAAAGGCAAAAATGGGGGATTAAAAAAAAAAGTCACCTTGGAGCCACACCTAGAAAACTAGAATTTATTTCAGTGGCTTCTCCATCAAACTGTGGCTCTCTACAGAAAAATGGTTGAACTCATCTTCAGGATACAAAACCACCCTTCAATTTCACTCTGTGGAGGTATTCACAAAACCTTCTGTTTCCCAAACATCTATGCACTTTCTCAAGTATTTTTCCTCAAAGATTAATATGGCATCATTAAGCAATCAACAACAGGGTCAGCGGGTCACTGAAACTTAAGACTTTCAGAAACACACTCAGCTTTACTCTCTTTCATTTCTACCCTGCTCCTCCAGCATTTTAAAACACCAGCCAGAGATTAAAGCTTGTCCCTGTATTTTAAACCACAGACATGCAGAAAATGCATATTTCACTGAGGGGGAAAAAAAAAATAATTCTATCCCTATTTTATAGTGTTTTATCTCTCTTCACTCCTGCCTGTGCTCAACAAAATTCAATCTGTATGCAGAACATCTCTGTTGAATTGCTGATGGCAGAGCTGCTGAGGAGAGCAGATCCCCAGAGCTGCTGACAGCACTCCAGAAGAGTTCTCCAGGTGGCAACCACGGCCATTGGTAACTCTCCTGTTTCATTCTAATCACACCTACACAGGACTGATTTTCAGTGGGCAGCAGGGAGATTTCAGCGTCCACCACAGAGAATGTCTGCTGCAACCCAAAAAAGAAAATCCAGAGAGCTATCCAGGTCCTTTATCAGCAGCTCCTTCTGTGAGAGGCTGGGATCAGTTCAACACTGGAAGCTCTGGTGCCATGAGGAGCCAGACAGCATCTACTCCTGCTGCTGTTATGGCTTAAGCAGGGTCCTCAAGGCAAGATGCCTCAATCTGCCAGCTTTACATACTTGCCAGGTTTGGGGGAAAAGCCTTAAAATCAGACACCTCCAGCCAGTTTCATGCTGCATCAGATTTGTTTGATAATATATTTTGACCTCTCAGGCTTGCAAGTCACGATGTGCAAGTCACAGCCAACTGACAACACTCAGACAGCAAAATAGGAAACAATATCCACCATTAACTACAGCTGGAGCAAGAGCTGCCCTGTCGCTTCTGAAACTGATGGGAAAAAAGCATTTGAAAATAAAAATACATGAACCATTTAAAAACCAACAAGGTTTAGCACCCCAGCTCAAGAAAGAAGAGTCAAGTGGAGAAAATTCAACAATACATCAGAAGACTCGAGAATACCGCCCAAGAGAAACGGGTGGGATTAGTTTGCATTTAAAAACCCAGTAGGGTGCAACCTTAAAGCGCTGCTGGAAGTGAAGGAAGAGAAAAGCAGGACCCAGGCTGCAGCAAGAACCTCCCAGGGCACCACTAGTAGCTCAGCCTGCTGGAGGAGCCACCTCGGGCTGGCCTAAGGGCAGCAGGAGCCCGGCGGGACCCACCCTGACGGAGCCCAGCTTCGCCGGGGCACGAAGCGGCCCCTCTGGGCCCGCACCCTCCTCATTTCAGTTCAGCGGGACCCTCGGCTCTCAGCCACCACTTAGGATGTTTAAACATCCCCCCGCCGCTGCCCACAACCTTCCAGCCCCGCTCCTCGGGATGAAGCCCCGGGCTCCCCGCACCGCCCCGGCCCTGCCGCCCGCCGAGGACCCCGCCGAGGAGGCGGCGGTCGGCGCCCGGCTGGTGGGGGCCAGCACCGGGCCGGGCCAGGCTTTCCTCTCCTCCTCTCCCCGCACACAACCTCCCCACCCATCCTCCCTCCCTGCCACCCCCGCCGTTGCCAACCTAACGGCGGAGCCGAGCCGAAGCCTCGGCGGCGGGCGAGCGCTGCGCCTGCGCGGGGACCGCGCCTGCGCACTGCCGGGGCTGCGCCCGGAGACGGGCCGGGTACGGCCGGGGGCAGCGGTACCCGGTAGAGCTGGGGGGTACCGGGAGGGCCACGGGGTCTGCGTTGACCGGGAGGGACCGCATCGCCTGGTTACCGGAGCTAGGATGGGCCTAGGCCTGTCCCCAGCGCCCGGCCGGGGCCGCCTCCGGGGCGGCTGGAGCGCTCCCCAGGGCCGGGTGTAAAGCCCAGGCCTGTTCTGGCAGTGGAGCCAAGCGGCTCCTGCACCTTCCAAGGGTTAGGGGTCCGGCTGGGGTTTAAATAACGCTCGGTAGGCGATGGAGCCGCCTGGTGTGGCTGCTCTGCTGCAGGAGCCACTCGGGCAAGGCCCGAGGTGACATTTCGAGGAGGACAGAGTAATTAATAGGCTTATTCTATATATTAATCTCTAATGCATCTAAATCTGCAGTTTGGTTTGGTAGTGTTCTTTTCAGCTGAAGTAGTCCCCCTGGGGTTATGACCCCTCAAGGTTTTTCCATAAAACTTTAAGTTTAATAGAAATTAGATGAACCTTGGAGCAAGCCCACAGTCTAAACCCCCGCTGGGTGGTTGGAGATGTAGGTGTCAGAAATAGCATCTCCTTGGTGTCACAGATTCAGCTGCACTTGCCTGCTGCAAGGATGGACAGTGAGGTGCAAAGGGATGGCAGGATCCTGGATTTGATCGACGACGCCTGGAGGGAAGATAAACTGCCCTACGAGGACGTGGCCATCCCTCTGGTAGGTGACGTGTACCTGTCCATCTGAGTCAAGGCTGGTGTGTTTATCCACTGCATGAACTGGGAGTGCCCTTCCCACCACACAGTTCAGGGCTTGGCAGCAGGGAGAAGTAGAATTGTCCTTTCTCTGTGCATCCCCTTCATGCCACTAGTGTTTGAAGTGGTTTTCCAGTTGGTTTGTAGAACAGAGAGGATCAGTCTCAACTGACAGTTGCAGTCTTGGTTACACTTTAATTTCCACTTTCTGAAATTCCGTTAAAAGCTGAACATTTTTTAAGCGTCTTCCTAATCAGTCTTTCCCCAATACAGTGTTGCTGTTGCCAATTCAAGGATAGTAGTGAACAAAGAGCTTTAGCTCAAGCTTTAGCCCTTCCACCACTGTAGCTTCAGAGAGGGCAAGGAGCAGCCATGCTCCTCCAAAATCCATATATCCAGCACACAAGTTTTCCTGCCAAGATCTGGGCTTGATCCTTGTATTCTCAGATACAGGAGCCCAAAGCCCCTTTTGCTTGGGATAACCTTTATAAACTAGTTCCTTGCTGACATTTGCCTTTACCCTGTGTCCAAACATAACTGTTTCTTCCCTTCCAGCCATCTCTTGAGCTCCTTACAGTCACATACAGATGGCAGCCTCTGAGCAGCCTCATCAACTCACAGAACAAAGAAAGGCCTGGCTGGATATAAAGATTCCCCAGGGATGGGATTGGCTCTGATCACATAGAAAAACCAGCACAAATTCACAGGAGACGCAGTGACATTGTAAAGGAGCAACCAGAATGGCTGCAAAGTGGTATTTGAGCCTGTCCTGAGCATCTGATCACTCAAGAGATTCCTATGAACTCAAACAGGTTCAAATCACAGGCTCTTTTCAAGACTGGAACATTTTATTTAGCTCAGGCTGGGATTTCCAGAGATCTAGAACTCAGAATTCTTGCTCAAATGGCATCTGGCAGAGTAACACATGCTCTGTGTGACAGCACCAGTACAGCAACACTGAGAACAAATAATACAAGGAAGGAAAGTGAAATGTCAGTTAAACTACACTTCCACTGTACTGTGTGTGAGCAGCTCTGTTCCACCTGGTAGGGTTTCTGACTTCTGTTGATAGAGCACAGCCACACCTGAGTTCAGCAGAGAAAGACAAAGGATTTCTCACCTGCCACAGGAAAGTAATGCTGCAGAACCAGCTGTCTTAATAATAAATGCAGGATCCATATAGTTGTCTTAATAACAGCCCTAATAAATGGAGAATCTGTGTTCTTGGCAGCAGCAGAAGAAATGCTGCAAACAAGCAATGGAATAATTGCATTGTACTATTATTTACCTATTTTGCATTTGCCCTATATTCTCCTTCACCACTTGTGCAAGGCCCCAGGGTCCCAGAAAACCAATTTGCCTTTCGTGTTAAACACCATGTTCATGTGAAAAGAATATTGTTCAGAACTGGGCTCAGTAATATTTTCAAGTGGATTAGGATGTACAATGTGTATTGTTCAGATGCACCCTCTGGTCTTGTTGGTGGATTTTTGTGTTTATCCATATGCAGCCTTAGTAACCTGCTCCTTTCAGGAAGCATATTACTTGTGGAATGCTTTGTACCTCTGTTTTGTTCTCAGAATGAGCTTCCTGAACCCGAGCAAGACAATGGAGGCACAACAGAGTCTGTGAAAGAGCAAGAAATGAAGTGGACAGATTTGGCTCTCCAGTATCTCCATGAGAATGTTCCACCCACAGGAAACTAGTGAATCACTGAGGTTTCATGCAGGAGATAAATGAATGCAAGATAAGAAATACTTTTCAGCTGACCATTGCCATCATGAGCTTCTCTAAGGAGGAAACCACATTTCTGAAAAAGGCTCAAACAATGGTTCTAGTCACAGTGACCAAACAGTTTGAAATGCTTCTAGGATGAGTGTGAAATGACAGTGGCTACCTGAGACCTCAGAGCTAATATCAAATGTTTCTCTTATGTAAAATTATTTCATGTATTCTGTTAAATTGTTCTGAAGTTGGTGCCAATTCTGATTATAAATGTTTTTCTACATGTGATAAAAGAAGTCGTTTTTACTGTCTCAAGTTGTTGTTGATTTCAAAGCCCACAATGGGATCATTTCTGACCCAAGAGCTATTCCTGTGGTTAGAGGTCAGTGTACAAAACCCTGATAGCCCTAAGTCAGTTGTTACTGCCTATTAACTGAGGAAGGTTGTGCGGGGCAGGCATGAAAGATTGGTCAAGAGGATTCAAGAGCTGGAAGTAATCTGTAAACACAGGTGGTTATTTGAAAGCCTCAGCTCAGGGTCTGATGGTGGTGGACAACATTTGCAGTGCTGACATCCTGGGTATGTTTGCCAATAGATGTACTGAAACAGTCTAATTTATGCTGACATCACTGTCTTTTGAGGGATGGCTGAGAGTTGCAAGGAGCAGCAGAATCACAGAATGTCAGGGGTTGGAAGGGACCTCTGGAGACCATCTAGTCCAACCCCCCTGCCAAAGCAGGTTGCACTGGATCATGTCCAGGCAGGTTTTGAATATCTGCAGAGAAGGAGACTCCCCAACCCCTCTGGGCAGCCTGGGCCAGTGTCTGTCCCCAGGAAGAGCCTGGCAGCCCCTGAGGGGTCTGTAGCCACTTGGATGAGCCCCCTCAGAGGGGAAATGGACATCAGAGGAAAGTGATGGGGAAGAGAAACAAGTGGGGCTTAGGTTCAGGCAATAAATTGTTACCTCTTTGTGCTGAGAAGAAAAGTGAGGCCCTCTTAATGTCTTCATCTCATTTTCTCTCTGGTTGCCCAGTGCCTTTTGCAGTAGGTAAAAGCCTTCTGTTCATGATGCATGTTTCACTCTTGGACCAATTCCCTCGCACCATTGGCAGAACTTGCTAAGGAGAAAATATTTTGACAGAGTTTAGGGTTACTGGTAGAGGTGAGAAAGGAACTGGAAGGAAAACAATGTTTCAGAAGATTTTGTTTTGCCAGTGCATCAGAAGCAGCACTTCTTGGAGCTTGCAGCTTCCAGATTCCACACAAGTTTCTTGGTATTTTTCCTCAATGTTTCTCCTCTTCAAAAGAACAAACCCCAACTTTTACCTGTGTCCTCTGAGACTGTGACTGCTGAAGCTCAACGTGCTTCTGAAAAAACTCATGCACATTGCTGGGTGCACACCTCTGTCCAAGGTGCAATCTGTGCCTGCACTTGTCTGAACAAGCCAGAGCTGCAGCCAGCCAAGGATTAACCCAGGAATTTATAAATTCAAAATGTTTAATATGTCCAGCATGGAGCAAAGGAACTGCTATAAAGCTGGGAACTGTAATAGTTCAGCTCCTCATTGGATCATCACCAAGGGTGGAAAAACAGAGTTTGTGCTTAATGAGGTGTTTCTGATCCTCCCCATGTTCCCTTTATCTAGCCTCAGTTAGAAGAATTTACTAGGAAAACATTAGGCAAAGCTACCACACAGCTTCTACCATCCCTGCTCCCCTCTCTCACCCCATTACAAACTTCCCACCACCCTCATCTTTCCAACTTTGCCACTAGATCTCCCAGCTCCAATTTCAGACTTCCTTTCCTGCTTCTGACAGTTGTCTTTGCCTCTCCCATCTTCTTCTCATGCAGCAGGGCAAAAAAGAGAAGCCTTTCTTACTTGAATTAGAGCTGTATCCATGAGGTTTCAGCAGGTCTGCAAGAAAATATGGTGGGCATTCCAGACGTACAAGTGTCATCCAAGATACCAGCTGCTTGGCAGCCTGATGGAGACCCAGATGGACATAAACTGGTACCTTCTCTTGTGACATAGTGCTGTGCATCCACCTTCTGCCTGAGGGGACAGGGTCTCATAGGAGGGATGCTGGGCCCCAGTGCTCAGGAGAGCAAGAGGGAGATGGGAGAACAGGGATAGTCATGAATGCTACCAACACAGGGCTCTGTGAAACCAAGAGCTGGCCCTGCCCAGATGCTCATCAGACTTGCAGTGACACCTATGATCCTCACTGCCTTTTGCCATCCTTTGCAAAAGACAAACAGACATGCAGTGACTTCCTTAGTCTCAACAGGTGTAGGTACACTGCTGCTTACAGCACGATACCAAACCATTTATGCCTGATCAGTCATCCCCCAGGGCAAGCTATATTTAAAATAAGGAAACCTGGTCGAATAGAAGGTGCCCCACCTTTTTAAGAAGAAGCTTGAGTTGTATAACTCAAGACTGGTCTTCATTTCTTGGCTGGCAACTTCCTCCTCTCACCACACCTACTGTTACTGGCAGCAAAAGAAGAGAGCAAGCTGTTGGCAGAGCCAGCAGACACATGCCAAAGCAATTGGGGGATCCTCAACATCTTCTACGTGTACAAGTTCCATGTGGAAGTCCATATGTTGAGGCTGTGTGTCGTGCTCATCTACCTTTGGTATGGGGTGAAACCAGGTAAGACATCAACCATTTGTTTTGAATGTTTTTTTGTAATATATAACAGGCTTCCCATGCTTGGCAGAGACATGAATCTATCTACCCTCTGCTTTAGAGTCACTGTGTAGGGTTTTTCACCAGCATTATTTATGTTGGCAAAGCAAATGATACTGGTGACATGAATGTAGTCAGCTCTAAGAGTTCCAAATGTAAAACCAGAAGTCATTTTTATTATCCCTCCCTCACTTCACAAACATTTCTCTTATATAAGCATTATCCATTGGCACTGAAAATGGCATTTGAAATCTTCAGAGAAGAATGATTTCTTCTCAGCAGTGTCTTACATGACAGACGCAGAGGATGAATTACCATTTATGAACAATAAGCCTCATTTGATATCCTCACAGCCCTATCAGGAATCAACCTGTGTAACAATAAACAAATGTGCTGCCTTTTGTTAGCATACACATGGGAGCAAGTCAAGTTATAGCTTTTGCTTTGGAGGGAAAACAAACAGGATTACAAAAAAAAAAAACCTCAGGGTACTAACTTGTATTTCATCAGGTTCTCCGGAGTGATCTTGGGGTCACATTTTGCTTAGTCTGCTAAATATGCTGTAATAAAATGTCATAAGAAGTGGGAAAAGAGAATTGTGTGCAAAGGTACCAAGGAAACCCAGGGAGATGCTGCAGGATGGAGAGGGAAAAGTGATAGAAATCTTTGCTAATGCTACTGAGATTTGCTCTGTGGTAGGGAAGGGTGCTTAAGGCTGAGGACCCATCGTTGATGCTAAGACCAGGCTGTTGAAACACTGTAAAACAGCCAGGCAAGGTGACAGCGTTTGGAGTGTCAGTGACACTGCAGGAGAAGCAACACACTTCTCTGAGGTCCATGCAAGGTGGGCACTGGGTGAGCAGCCCCTTCAGAGGCTCTCTGTGCAACACAACCTCCCAGGGACCACAGCTGGGACAACCACGAACCACTGACCCACTGAAGTGAAAATCTGTTGGAAGTTCACTTTGCAAGAGGACAGACTGGAGTTAAAAAAGTCAAAAATGCCACTATTGCAAACCCTGCCTGTCCACAGGATGAACATTCAGGAGAGAAGGAAGGAAAAGCCTCCAAACATCATCTCCAAGAAAGGAACGAGAGAGACCAGGGGAGTCTTAAGGAGCAGTGACTGCTGTAAATACCACAGAGTCTGCCTGGGAGCATCCTCACCACCTCAACACTCCCACCTGGGAGTCTCTAACTTCAGAATATACATCTATGTAACTTCAGAACCAAGTTATCCTGCTGCAGCAGCAGCACCTCAGAGGCTGAGCTCAAGCTCAAGTCAAGAGATGTCCAGCTCCCACATCAGTCTAACAGATCAGGATGGCCCCTGCTAAGGTGCTGAGATGTCAGAGCACCCTCCCCAGGCAACCAGTGTTCCCCTTCCTATTCTACACACCAGAAATGGAGCAGAGGGAGGAAAGTGAATTAATTTCCTGGGGCTGTTCAGCAAGCTAATGACCATGGCAGGGCTGGGAGGGAGTTAATGGGACACTGGGTTAATTGCCACATTTATTCACCTCTCCTGGAGGGATGTGGTCTGGTGGGCACAGGTTAAGAAGAGCGTGTCCACCTCACTTACTTGCAGAGTCAATGCCAATAAGCCTCTTGCCCCATCACAGAAATCCTGTTGGAGTCTCACAGACCCTTCCAGCCATTTGGGTAGGATTCACTGTGCCCATCAGGATGAAGAGCAGAGCCAGGATAACTGGCTGTCCTCATGTGTCAGCTTCTGTACCACATGGTGGATGGGTCTGGGATGTGCACCAGCCTGCCAGAAGAGAGGCTGGCAGGTTCTGCCCCACTGTTAGCACAAATCCAAGAGGCTCAGTGCAGATGTAACAAAGGATTTTAAACAGGTATTAGGAAATGCCACTCAGCTCTTTAAAAGCCCTTTCCCAGAAGGTTTGGGCTGCTCTGCTGACAAACACTGTGCTCCTCTGGGCAAGTCTCAGCACAATGCAGGAGATCTAGAAGCAAATTAAGTAATCAGTGCAATCTTGCACCATAAAGGAGTAATTCCTGCCTGGCATTTCTGCCTGTATTACTACAGCTCCAGTGGTGGTAAAGATGATTAATACTACTACATAATAACACTATACAATAACTAAACCAGTTCCTAGCTATGGGCAAGAAAGAAATATAATTGTGGTTTTTAATGTTGCAGTAGCACCTAGAGGACAGTTGTTGAGTATCACTGCATATGCTGGTGCATAGTAACTTTTCTCTGCCAGTTACTTGGAGATCTCCACATGAGCAGTGTCACAGGAGAACTCCTGCTGCTGTTTCTCTGGAGCATGCAGAACACCCTCAATTCAAAGGGTGTTCAACCAATGTTCAGAGGGCCTGGCTGAGGGCACATTGTCCAGTGCTCCTGCTCTGCTAGAGGTATTTTACCATAGGCTTTGTACAGGAAGGACTCCGTGGATTTCAAATGTATTTCTGAATTTATGGCAGCAATTTAAAATATCCAGTTGGACTTAACTGCAACATCCTTTTAGCCTATTAACTTTTATTTCTGGAGCTCCTGGGGTTTCTACAAAGTAATTAGCAGAACTATGGCAACTGAGCAGATTATTTGATATGCTGGGCGAAGAGCATTTCTATCATTCTCATGCAGGTTTTCTAAACCCTTCTACCCACTGCACAGCCTTTTAAGCAACAAAGATCAGGAAGATTTCTCTAGCAACTGCAGCCTGAACAATTACTGCAGCCCAAGGTGTGTGTGTGAGAGAGACATTGTCTCCCACAAGGTTCTTCAATAAGATTAAGGGGATTTGGGGAAAAGGACTGTGAGCCTGCAAAAATCTGGGAGGGCCTTAATAAGCAGCATCTGTCTGGAGACAGTTCTTCCATTCCCTGCCAGTGCCCTGTCAGAGGCTGTATTGGGCTCTGAAGGCTCAGCTGGTGTTCTGCTGGAGAAGCAAAGAACAAAGAAAGGCTTTCAAATGGCAGAGACTGTCCCATAAAGCAGCACTTCCATAAAATCCAGTTACTCTTCAGCTGTGTATAAAGCAATATCAGTACCATATCCATTTTGCAGTCTCAAATAGCAGGCTGCATCTGCAAACACAAATGAAGCACTGAGCTGCCCCTTGCAGCAAGATCCTCTGCAGCTTGTCAGCTCCAGCCTGGAGCTACAAACCAACCAGGAGGGTATCTCTTTACCCCAGAACCTGTCCAGAGCACCGGGGTGTGCTCTCAAACCAACACAGCAACCACCCCAGCTGTCTCTAATACCTTCCTCACCCCAGTGGGGTTTTTGGAGAGTCCCTGTTATCTCCCCACTGCTCGTGGAAGCAGGGCTGTGCTGTTCCAGGGAATGCTGCTCTCAAGTTACACTTGCTGTCTTTGTTCCAACATGGCAAGAAAACAAGTTTCAGGGTAGCTTGTCATTAACATGAGAGAGGAAAGGAGCAGCCCCAGCTCAGACAGCTCCCAACATGTTTCTGTGCCCGTGCAGGGCTGGCAGGTGGAAAAGGTCAGAACAGATGCATTGGTGCTAACCTCAGGATGGCCACACTGTGCTCTTTTCAGATCCTGGGCAGACATGCGCTGAGTTCACAGCTCTCAGCTTTGGCAACGCTCTGCTAGGGACAGACCTGGAAGTGAAGCTGCTGCTCTACACCAGGCAGAATGAACACTGTGCTGAGGAGCTGCATTCAACAGCCTCCAGGTATCTAGATGTGACCAAGAAAACCACCTTCATCATCCACGGGTACCGGCTCACGGGCTCTGCCCCAGTCTGGATCTCTGAGCTGGTCCATCTCCTGCTTTCTGCAGAAGACATGAACGTCATCATTGTGGACTGGAACAGGGGGGCAACCACTCTCATCTACAGCAATGCTGCCAGAAACTGCAAGAAAGTTGCTGAGATCCTGAAGAAACTTATTGATGAGATGCTGGTAAGTTGAATGCTCACTCTATGATATAGTCATTAACACCCAGTATATAAAGGGCATAAAGTGTTTAAAAACAGCAGAATGGCTGGGAAAAGAAACTCTTAAAAAGCAATATATTGTTTTGGAAGTACAGCTATGCTGCAGTGCCAAATTCTACCCCTGGACTTGGTACAATGGTATTTTGTTGCAGTATTCAGTTTACGCTCAGTGTCTCCACATTTCTGGATGCAAAACCCTACAGATATGCTTTCCCATCCATAGAAACTCTTGTTTCCACTTTCTGGATGCCCAAAAACCAGCTTATGAGGATCAGCTACAGTTCACAGCTCCTCTCAGCTGCTGCACAGTGCTGGTTGTACTGGGGGACTATTCACCCAGAGTGGAACACACTAAGGGAAAATGTGGCAAAAGCAGGGAGATGCTTTTATATTCCTCCTCCTGGTATTTTTTTATGCCTTTCACATGCCTAAAATCTGTGACCATGAGTAGTTTTAAACCTCAGATTGATGGAGCATCACTGGACTCCGTGCACATGATAGGAGTGAGCCTGGGAGCACACATCTCTGGCTTTGTGGGACAGATGTTTGGTGGCACACTTGGAAGGATCACAGGTACACCCTCCCTCCTGCCAGCCCTTCAGCCCCAAGGGTGGCTCTTCCCCCCCATGAGCTGCACATGCTGGAGTGATGCCATGTGCCTGTGTTTGGTTTGCAGGCCTTGACCCTGCAGGCCCCTTGTACCGAGGACAACCACCCAGGGAGAGGCTGGATCCTACAGACGCACAGTTTGTTGATGTCATCCACTCAGACACTGATGGTATGGGACATTTCTCCTCTTCACCATTATGAGGAAGCCTAGAGACTGATGTGGGGTCTCTGGTAGGCAGCAGTGCTGGGGGATCCTTGTTCCTGTGGCCCAGGAGGACAGAAGTCCCTTCAAACCTTCCACTTCAAACCCTCCCCTCTGCTCCCACTAGCACTTGGCTTTCCCACCTCATTGCTGCCTCTCGTCTTCTCCCAGCCTTGGACTCCAGCAACACAACAGGACCCAGTGTCTCACATCCCTTTTCCCCTCCAGCAGTGACACAACAAGCCAAATTTTGTACTTTTACATGCACACACTTATTTGAGGTATTTGATGCCATTGCTAAAATAGCCACAACCCCTTGGCCTGCTGCCTAAATAGATAAATGACATTTATACTCCTTCACAGGCAGGCATCCTAGAGCTAAATAACTGTATTTTTTTTCCAGTTAGTTTCTTATACTTCATTCTTCTGCATTTTATGATTTAATATTCCCTCCCCTCACCCCTGGTATATTCTCTTTTGTCAGGACTAGGTTACACAGAAGCACTGGGCCACATAGACTTCTACCCCAACGGTGGGACCGACCAGCCTGGCTGCCCACTGACAATATTTTCAGGTAATTAACTCTGCCTTAAATTGCAGAAACGCTGACAAAATGTTCCCCATCAGAAAAAAAAAAAAAAAAAAGAGGAGAAGGCCAGAGAAATATCATCACTGCTCAGAAAATATATGAAAAGCCCATTCTGGGAAAGCCATGAAAGCAATCCCTTCCCAGCACTGATGCAACACGCTGATGTAACAGGGGTTTAGCTGATGTGCAGACACATGAGTCAGGGGTGAGCCTTCTGCAAATGGGATTAATTTTCTTTCCATGCAAAAAGTCATCAGGTAGATTTGTGCCTTCATTTTGTGATTATGTTTAGAAAACCCAGGGGATTTTTGTTGTTGTTTTAATTACCTAGAACACGCACAAAGCCCCCAGGGACTAGTAATGGCAAGAAGCTGCTCAGAAAGCAGGTTCAAGATGAATGTGGGGTAGACACCCAATCTAATGTGCCTTTCCTGGCAGTGACCAACAGTGTCTGGCAGGTGGAGACTGAGTCTTGAAAGAATCAAAGTTTTTTTCCTTTCCAGCCTGGCAGCAGAACTGGTTTTGTGAAAGCAGGGTGAAGAGGATACCTTGCAGAAGGCAAGGCAGTCATGTGAACTCAACCTTTATCAGCCCCCAGAGAATCCCTACAGGAAACTAGCCTGAAATAAAAATCCACAGGAAACGAGGCTTCACTCGTTTTGCTGCTCATGCAACAACACATTTTACTAGTTACATCTTTCTAAAGAGTTTCTACAACCAAATTGGCAAAGCCACGTGCAGAAAAAATGCAATAATCAGCTGAGCTCAGAGAGGAGAACACCTGGGACAGAACTGCAGCAACAATACAAACAAATAGATCTTTAAAACAAGAAAGGGCCAGAAGAAAAGCAAAGTAGACACAGGCAGAGCTGAGTGCACTCAAGGGGAGAGAGGCCAGTGCCCACCTGCTGGTCTGCACAGCCCAGTGCTCCCCAGTTCAACCTGTTTTCCTCAAGCACAACAATTGCTAACAAGATATTTCTTCCCTATGCACGATTCAGGATTGAAGTATTTCAAATGTGACCACCAGAGGTCTGTTCTCCTCTTCATGTCATCCCTGAAGCACAGCTGCAATATCACTGCCTACCCCTGTGACTCCTACACAAACTACAGGAAGGGCAAATGCACCAGCTGTGAAGCTTTCTGGCCTCTGCCATGTCCCACCCTAGGTAAGGACCCAGGGGATGAAAATAAATCCTGAATCCACGTGTCTGCTAGAGCTGCCCATCATCACCCTGACACGTCTTGCTAAAGGTGCTTTGCAAAAGCATTTAAGATATTGCCACTGAGGTTTTTGAGATGGTCTCTCCTTGACTGCTGCAGAAAGCAAAAGAGGCCTGAGAAATGTCCCTGCTCTGTGTTCAGTCACATCACTTTATGATCTGGAACAGAAATCCCCATGTAAAGGATCCAGAACTAGAAAGGCCAAACCAAGACTTGAGATCTTTACCCTGAAGTCAGACACAAGGAATTAAAGTCCTTTAGTTTCAGGGTTTCAGGAATAAGGGCATGTTCTTCCTAGAAAATAATCTTTTCTAAGCAATTTTCAGCACACAAGCCCCTCCTGACTCTAAAAGGAATGGCAGAGAGGTGAATGAGGGACATTCTGGTTATTTCTAAGTGACCCACAGAGGTGTCCCAGCCCAGCTCAGGCTGGACATTCCTGAAATGCCCATGCTAAAAAACCCCTGACACTTCCAGAAATGAACTTGAGAAGCTAAGGGGATGATTTTCCATTCTGCACTGCAAAATGAAATCCTTCTTGGCTCTGGATACCAGATGTGGCAAAAGATCAGCTGTAAAACAAGTGCTGTGCAGTACCCAGGCATATTTAGACACTCCACTGGCTTTAGTTACACTTAAGCCTGGTGTAAGTCAGAGCAGGGGAGGGTGTGTTGCACCCAGTGCTGCCTTGCAGCTGGCAAGCAATAGACTGTTTCTTAAACACTTGCTTTGCTATTTCCAGCAATTTACTTGCTTATATACCTGTGCAGTAACTCTCTTTTATTTTCTAACTGTCATCTCTAGGTTATTACGCCCATAAGTGGAAAAGCTCTTTAACACAACAGAGCCATCCAGTGACAAGTATGTTTGTTGATACAGCAGAGAAAGAGCCATTTTGCAGTAAGTGACTAAGATTTCTGAGATGATTTTTCTCTCTGTATTTTCTCCTTCAGCAGGTGAGCAGAGATGGTTGGTTGCTGTTGGCATCACGGTCAGAATTTCAGAAACAAAGCTGGATAGAACTTGGCAGTCTTGCTATGACATTCCTCACCTGCAAACCTGCCAACTACTCGCTAGAGATGTGCAAGAACAGGCTCATCTTGCTTAAATTGCTAGGAAATTTGTGGACAACATGCAAGTGAAACATTAAAAGGGTAGTTCCTAAACAACACACTGCAAGTAGGAGGTGTGTGGTAATGATGAGGGTCAAAAACATGCTCTGAACAGGTAAAAAAGCTCCCCTGGATAAAAGTGAAAGGGCCCAGGGAAGGGGGAATCAGTGAAAACAAAAGGTTTCACCAAGGTTTCTCCCCTCCCCTGTGATCACCAACACACCAAGCCATGGGCAGGGATTATGGCCTCAGCTTCAGGACTGGTCAGCAAGTGAAATCAGTGACTTATAGATCAGAGTAAGGGCAGACAACTCAGCTCCATGGCAGAGAAGACAAATGAAAGATGTTGAGAACAGAAATGGAGGGGTTCAGAGGCAGGCAGGAGAAAGAGAAGGTAACCTGAAAAGCTCAGCTCAGAGCCAGGCACACAGTGGGCAGAGTCTAACTGAGCTCCCTGTCTCTCTCACTTCAGTCTATCACTACTTTGTGGATGTTATTACGTGGAACAAAGACACCCGAAGAGGCACCTTCAGCATTGTATTGGCTGATGAAACTGGGAAGAAGGCAGAATCTAAAGTTAACCCGTAAGTCTTGCTGATCCAATCACCTATGAACATTAGCAAATCACCTGGTACAACTGGATCTGGGAGGAGGCAAGATATTCCTCTCTGATTTCTCTGCTGAGACTTGACAGTGCACATGCCTTAGGGCTTTCCTGGCCCTACCCAACTTCCACACACTCCCCCAGTGCACACCAGCTGACACAGCCCCTTGGCTTGGACACTACCCAGTCATCTTAAGCCCAGCAGCATGGCTGTCCCTGGGCTTCCACTAAAGCAGGAGGAAAAACACATCTCCCCCTCTTTCTTTCCACTTCCACGAGTGACAGCCCACCAGGCAACACCCTCACACACGTGTCATGAACACCACTGACAGGTTAAAACTTGCCCTGTTTGTCAGGGCTCTTAAAACTTCTCAGCAAGGCCACTCATTCTGAGTGTTACAACTGCAATACACCTCCAGTCACACTTGAACTCTTCACTTTCAGAGGAGAAACCTTAAACTATGGCCACACGACCAGCTACATAAAGAATATATTGTGTGGCCACAGTGTTCTCGAGAGCAGCTCTGCTGCTTCTGCACTGAGACCGGTGCAGTTTCCATGCACATCTCCAAGTGGATCTGACCATTCTATCTAAAAAAACCAGGCTCAAACCCCAGCCCTGCAAAGGCTTCATGTCTTTAAGCCCATGCTATTCTCCTATCCCAAGAAGCTGGATTACTCTCCATAAATTCTGGTCAATGCTCCATTGTTTCACGGAGGAAACATTCTTTCACAGATGCTTCTACTGCATTTTCCAGAAATTTAGCTAGAAATTTAGTACCCCCAAGGTACAGTGTTCCACTTGCAGAGCTACCTCAGCCACACAGTGTTGTTACAAACAGATTTTTATACACAGCAACATACTCTGCAGACTCCAGGATGACCCAGTGCACACCCCCTGCACAGCCAGCCAGGTACAAGTATCCTTTGGGTCTAATCCAGTCGGGTTCAAAGCAGAATCACAGTGAGGATTCTGGTTTGGGACCCCAGCAAACAGCATCAGGCCTCTGTGTTCCCACGCCCACCCCAAATAACTGAGTGTAGAAGTGGCTGAGCAGGTTCACACCTGGAGAACTCAATCCGTACCCATCTCCTGTAAATCAGAAATGAATTGTGAGTTCACTCCTCTGCCCCCAGCAGTTTCTAATATTACATTGAATATGTTAAAACCAGTGCTATTCCCCCAGTGACTCCCTAACACCTTGTCTATCCTTAGAGAACCTGCAGCCTTCCAGCAGTACAACCAAATCACTTTGCTGACTGGATTCGACGAGGATTTGGAAAATGTGGAAAGAATTTCCTTGACCTTTTCCACAGGATCTGTCATTGGCCCCAAATTCAAACTCAGGATTCTCCAGATGAGGTTCCGGTCCCTGACAAACCCAGAAAGGTAAGCAGAGGTTTACAGACTTTTTCTGCTGTTGCAGACTGGACAGAATCATAGAATCATCAGGGTTGGAAGGGACCTTAAAGATCATCTCATCAGAAGTAAATTAATCTCCCAGATTCCTGGCCTGGCCAAGTTTGTCCAGAAGAATTAGATTTATTTCACATTTAATAACTCCTGTGCACATATCTTGGGAATAAATTCCTGCACACAAACCCCATGGCTGAATATCTACTTGAACACAAAGGTTGTTTTTTGTATTGAAAACATGTCATTAGTGGTCTGACTCTAACCTGGGCTGACATTTTAACCTTTGGTCAGGAAAATGACCTTTGAGAAGTTGCCCAGGCCTGAAGGTAAATGCAACTCTCAGGGAACTACAGATGCCCATCCCCAAATACACATTTTATATCCCAGTCAATTTCTATGTCCAGCCAAGCTAAGAGATTAATTTACTCCTGGAATTCCAGTAACTGGGAAGCTGCTGGCTGCTATGCCCCAAAGCCCACAACATCATGAGGTACCTATGGGGTCATTTGCTGATGAGATTTCTACAGGTGCTTCAGTCACTTTGTTAACCTCTGGCTGCTCCACAGTCTTATCCTTAAGCTTCCTTGATTTATAGGACACCTTCAGAGGATGGGATTTCTATCTGAGCTTAGCAAGTACAGAATCAAGGTTGACCTTGTGTGAAAAGACTGCGTGGACATCAAGCCACACCATGCTTTAAATTTGGGTTAAAACCAGGATTGTGTATCACAGTGTGAGAGGGTGAAGCAAAACCAGGACAGAGATGCAGAACATCTACAAGCTAGGAGTAGTTTTGTGACCATTTCAACACCATGAAGTAACCAGTCACTGCCACAGGGAGGGATGTCTGCCCTCTCTTCTATCTTCCAGGGTTAATGCTCATGTGGCCCTGGGTGAACGCCTAAATATTTCCTCTGCTTTTCACCCGGGCAAGCTCTAAGCCAGATCAACACCTGGTCCCAGCTCATCCCTAATGCTGGGAACTGGCAGGAACACAGGTGAGATGGAAGGACCACCCCATTCAGTGGACACACAAGTGTAGACTGGCTTAAAGGGAACCATGAACCCTGTAGCCAACACCTCAGTTTGCTTGTGGGTTTTGTGCTCTTTTTTCCACAAGGAAAAGCAAAAGAGAATGTAAAACAGAGAGAAAACATGCTCAAGGTCTCCCTGACCTCAGTAAAGCTTAAAATCAACCTCACTTTAGGTGGACTTCAAGCCAGTTGTGTTGAGAACAGCACTTATTCCACATAAGCCTCTATTATGTTGGAGAATGACCCAAAAAAAGCTCATTTTTCACCTTCGGCTCGCGTTGCCTGTTTTCACCCAGACCACAGCTGTGCAGGTACGACCTTATCCTGACGGAGAACACCAGGAAAACCTTCAAGCCCATCCCCTGCTGAAGGAGGAGCCGAGACCCGGAGGTTTAATGCCTGAACGTAACGGACACTTCCACAGCCTCACCTGAAAGCTCCTCGGCGCCTCCTGCGGAGACCAAGCCGCGGTTTGGGGCCCTCTTGGCCGTGCAGAGAGTCATAAACGGGGCTGTAGAAGCGACCGAAAAGAGACGAGGGGCGTGTGGGTGTTTTTAGAGCCCGGTACCGGGGGGCAGGGCGGGGACTCCCCGNTGGCCGAGGCGCTGCGGGACTACGAGCGGCAGCACCGGGGGGCGGCGCTGGCTCTGTTCTGCGCCGCGTATCTCTACAAGCAGAGCTTCGCCATCCCCGGCTCCAGCCTCCTGGTACGGCCCCGGAGGGAGGGCGGTGGCGGCGAGGCCGCGGGGTGCAGGGAGGGAGCTGGGACCCACCCCTCAGAGAGGCCCTTTGCCCCCAGAGCCGGGCCCGGCCGGGGCAAGGTGCAAGGTCGGTGCCTTGCAGGGCGAGTTGCGGCGCTGGGGGGCGGAGAGGGGCCCGGCCGGGGCTCTGCAGCCACCGAGGCTGGAGGGACACGCGTGTGTGTCCCCGGGGTCTCACTCGGGGTTGTGTCCCGGCAGAACGTCCTGGCTGGAGCGCTCTTCGGGCCCTGGACCGGGCTGGTGCTGTGCTCGGCTCTCACCTCTGTGGGAGCCACCTGCTGCTACCTGCTCTCGGGCACCTTCGGGAAGCAGTTCGTGGTCTCCTACTTCCCTGAGAAAGTGGCTCTGCTGCAGAGAAAGGTACGAAGAGTCTTGGTCCTGCAGACCCAGAGTGGCCCCTGGGTGGGGCTGCCCTTGGGACTGACTTGGTACAAAAAAAGAATGAGTTCAGGGCATGCACCAGGTCAGTTAAAGGTCTCCAGGAGCTGGCTGCTCTCCTGGGAACAAGCCTGTTTGCAAAGGGGAGGGGGTGGGTGGAAGATCTCAAGAAAAATCAGAAGATAACAGATTCATAACAGGAATTGCCAGTGCACCAGAACTGCCTCCACCCGTCCTCTGCTGTGTTGTACAGCTAGAGGTGGTTCTGCTGCTGATTTCCCAATCATTCAAGTTAGATCCCAGTTTCACTGCTTGCTCACCATTAGGCTCCCAGATATACATAAAGTTGCCACTTTTCTTCAGCTCTGGACTGATGCTACATTGCAGCATGCTAGAAGAACACTTAAATACACTTTAGTATCGTGGATGTTCAGATGTAACTGCTGCCTGAAGAGCAGAAATAATTCTGAATGTGTCTCTTGGCAGGTAGAAGAGAACAGGAGCTGCTTATTTTTCTTCTTGCTGTTCCTGAGGCTGTTCCCCATGACACCAAACTGGTTCCTGAACCTCTCAGCTCCCATTCTAAACATCCCTGTGGCCCAGTTCTTCTTCTCCGTTCTCATAGGTAAGGCCTGGGGAGACTGGCTGAGGGGGTAGTGGGACTTTGTCTCATCACCAGGCCTGGGGCAGTGTGCTGAGCTGGGGCTGGCAGGGTCAGAGCTGTTTTAACTGTTTGCCTTCGTGCTGCCCTTACACTTGGAGATCTCAGAGCATTTTGCACATACACGTGTCTCCAATGCAGCAGAGTTTTGAATCACACCCTGTTCTTTCCATTATGAACACAGACCCCCATGTCTGGCCTTGAGCAAGGGAATATTTGAATTAATTTTACATGGCAGGGATGCTAACAGGCTTTTTCTCTGATTCCTTCAGGTCTTACACCATATAATTTCATCTGTGTGCAGACAGGAGCCATTCTGTCACAAATCACGTCTTTGGATGCCATTTTCTCCTGGGGGACACTGCTCAAACTGCTTGCAATGGCTGTGGCAGCATTGATACCAGGGACCCTCATCAAGAAATACAGCAAGAAGCACTTGAAGCTGGATGAGGACAAGAACACTCAGTTCCTCAATGGCAAAAAGAGCTTGTGATGATGGCCAAGTGGATCCTAAATGGAGGGAGTCTGCCTTGCAGAAACTGCAGGTCTCTGTTCCTGTGGGTTATACTCTGCATGCTCTGTGCCACTGTGGACAAGTGCAGTTTTTAATCATTCCTCTTGTCTAAGAGGAGGTGTAAGGGTCTCATTTTTAATGAATGTTTAACTGTGCATGTATCTGCACCGAGAACACTGTACAGGGGTTTTGTGAACTCATTTAATTTGCCTGTTTCCTTTAAATCAGCCGGCGCCATGCCTGAGGGTGTTGCCAGCACACTGCAAATGTGTTAGCAATGGGGGGAAAAAAACCCCTCAGGATTATGAGGATCCCCTGAGGAAGGCAAAGGAGAACCCCTTAGTCCCTCCCTTGGCACCCAGGAGCCCACGGGGCTGTGTTGAGCTGCACCAGCAGCTCTATTTCACTGCCACTCTAGTAGCAGCATTTTCCAGCTCCTCCCCCTGCCCTCTCCAAACTCATACTTTGGTCCTACCAAACCTCTTTCCTGCTACTTGGAGCTCGCTGTAGTTCCTGTTCAGAGACAGGTATCAACAGCTGCTCACTTACATGGTGTCAGTTATTAAAAGGCTTCATGATGTTATCCCAGAACACACGAGGAACCCTTCCCAGATGACCAGACCAGCCCGAGAAGCATTGAAGTACACTGGCTTTTTATTCCATGCATTGTTTGCTTTGATAGTCATTCTTGTTTCCATCACTGTACACTGTTCAATACAAAAAAAATCAAGTTTGTCTCAGGAATCCGCAGAGCAGGGGGGAGGAGAGATGAACACTACTGGACAGGGCCAGGATGAAATGGGTACTTAACACGACAGTGGGGAAGGCAACATTCAGCTCTGGGAGAAGATCTAGGCTAGTGTTCAGGAGCTGTCAGCAGCCATGAGAACTGGAGCAGGGGAGCCAGGATGCTGAAAAGGGGAGCCAGGGTTTAGTTTTTAGGCCACTTGGCACCTCTCAGCCCCGTGCCTTGCTAGAAGAGAACGTGTGAGGAACCCCAGCAGAGGTGCCCAGACAGCAACGTGGAGATCACGTCTAGGGGCAGCTCTGGGTAGGTTTCTCTGAGGAAAATGCCTCCAGGTCCCCTGCAGAACTGACAGCAGCCAGCCCAGGGAGGTGGGGGCTGCTGCAGGAGATGTGTGGGCAGGGGGAGGCTGGGGTTACATGTTTAGGCAGAGGGGGGCAGCCCTAGTGGCAGTCCCAGGAGGATGCTGTGTTGTACCCAGCAGTTAGGAGGAGAAACACTGGCCCAGAACAGCACAACAACCCAGGCCTGTAAAGAAACTAGAGCTCAGTGTGGCAGCAGACAAGCTGAAGGGTTCAGCTCTGCTTCTCCTGGCCAGCGTGTCCCCGGGCAAGGACGGAGAGGAATCAGCACACACCAGGGACAGCTGGCCCAGGAGGGTCCCAAAATCCTACACATCAAAGCCTCTCTGCAAGCAGAGGAGCTTCGTGAAGTGGTGGAGGAGCTTGAAGCAGAGACCACCAAAATCCCTCTCAACCTCTCTGTCTGCAGTAGTTTGGTTTTCCTCTTTGGGTGCCTGTGTTGTGCGCACACAGTTCTCCACCTGCTCAATTCCTGCACCCTCCAGCCTCCTGAGTAACCATCTGCACAACCTCCTCCACACTAAAACCCCTCTCACCCCACGACAGCAAAGCCATCTCCAGTCCTGCCCCTGGCCAAGAGACAGAGAGCATCTGGGAGGAGAAATGAGGGATGGAAAGAGAGAGGAAACGAGAAACAACCCAGGAAAGAGCTTCACTCCCCTCCACATGGTGGCTCCACCCAGAGCTGAGGTTTGCTGCTGCAGGCAGGGCTGAGCCGGCTGTTCCCTCTCCTCCCAGCAGCATGGTTGGTCCTGCAGGGGTGACCCATCATGAGGACCCACTCCTGATGTCATACCCACAGCCCTGAGCAATCACCCTCCTCTCCACTTGTCCTTTGGGATGCTCTTGCCAGGGGATGTTACGACAGTCACTGACAGGGATCAATTCAAAATCCCCTCCCTCCCTGATCACCTTCCCCTCCAGCTCAGTGGCCGCCAACTCCACCAGCACCACGAGCAAACTGCAGCCCTCCTGGACCAGCCCAGATGGGTTCTCTGCCCTGGTGTAACAGCATCCTCAGAGATCATGAGAGGCAGCAACTCCTGACAGCCACTGAGACCAGCTCTGCTCCCACCCCCCCAGCCACCAGGGAGAAGGTAACATCACACAAAGAGATTACAGTTGTGCTAGCGGTGAAGCCAACCTTCTGATCTACAGAAATCATAATAAATAATAAAATAACATCATAACTTAAGATCTGTGTGTAGTCCAGCTACAAAAATTTAAAAATATGGGATAATTTAACTCATACAATACTGCTCTCTGTATAAGTAAGACTTTTTTTTTTTCTCTCCTTCATTTTTCGCCACGAGGCTATAAATTACCACAGTTAAAATGCAAACCAATATTTTTAACATAAAATGTAAACAACCAAAGCAACAGAAGTACCTGTCCATGGTCCATTCCTGCCGTTCATCTCAGGCTGGTGTGCCAGTCTGCAGAGCCAGCCAGCACCCCAGGAAGGGCAGAGGGAAAGCTCTGGCAGGGGGGACATCAACTAAAGGAGGGGGGAACGTGCTCTATCGTTTTGTTCTCTTTAAATATTGATTTAGAAGAGTAGTGTTTGAAGGGAAGGCACTATGAGTTCTATCAGAAAACAAATTTTTTCTCATCTGCCAATGCCTCAGCCTGTCACATCCCAGTACTATCCTCACTGTCACCTGCAGGGTTCCAGCTCGAGGGGTCTCAGGGCACCCCCCAGACACAGCTGTGCCACAGCCACCATCACCACTCCCTGGGCAACCTGCTTTGCACCAAGCCTGACATGAAGGGCAGGCAGCTGGTAAATGCTTTCAAAACTACAGTGAATCAGGAGACAGAGCAGGGCCCGTGCTCTCATCCAGGGATTCCCAGTCTTCCCCCTCTGCTGGTTCTGGATGCTGCAGGAGGTGAGAGGCTGCTCCTCCAGGTCCAGCACAGGCACCTCCAGGTTCCTCCCCAGAGGAGTGCTCGGGCTCTGCAGGATGTGCTTTCCAGGGTTTGCCAGTTCTTGCTTTCCCAACACTGCTTTGATTGATTTCTTGGACTGACTGGAACAGGAGGTCAGAGGAGGGAGTGAACTGGGAGATGGCACAGTGCATCTGAAAGAGGTTCTCCTGCTCAACTGCAGCAACACTGGCAGAGTGAAGCGAGGACGATGGTGACAAGTGCTCTTACACCAACTCTGGAGAGGACGAGGTCAGAACACACCTGCAGGATCTCACAACGAAACGCTGATTAAAAAAAGAAACTAAAAACCCTTAAACCCACTATTACATTCCTGGGGATGGAGTGACTCAGAAGACCCTGGATGTTAGCACCTCGGTACCAATTTTCTCCAGGAACATGTCCACCTTCTGATTAAAAAGGACCCAGCTGGTTATACTTTGTTCACAGGTTACCCTACAGGAAAGGTCTTTTTAGGCTTCCTCATTGGATAAGACTGAGTGGTTTCATTTTCTTCATCTCTTCTCCAATCTTCAGGGCCACAAGGCCTGGTCCCCTGTGAAAGCAGCAAGAGAATCCCCCCACGTTTGTACACAAAGCTGTCCAGGCAGGACTCCCAGGATGTTTCTCTGTCATGTGCTTGCTTTCTGAACTTTGTTTTTTTTTTGTTTGTTTTTTTTTTGCAACAAGTCTGTGTGTCTATAAATACAATCCACTCTTTACAGTAAAAAGTGTTAAAATGTCAAAAAAATAAATATCCATGTTACAGTAACTAGATTATTCAATAAAATACATCCCTGCCATTCTTGATTGAAATGCTCAAAGAGAATTAATTTCATTTGGACATTTTCCAGAGATTCGGGTTATTGCAAATCACTCCTGGGGTGGGAAGGAGAAGCATCTTCTCTTCCTGGAAAGTGTGATGAAGGGGAATGAAGTGGAATCTCAGGGAAATCAAAATGCCAGTATCAGGAAGCTTTGGGGGAGATCTGTATTACCAAGTAGCAGAGCTGCAGGGCTTATTGGTCCTGACTGTGGCATCAGAACACTCCCCTTCAGAAGAGTCACAGTCTGATTCTCCAAACTGTGCTGGGTTCTGCAAAGCAAAAGGAAAGGGGAAGACTTGAGCAACATTCCTGGGCTGCAGAGCAACCACAGCAATCTCTAAGAGCAGCAGGCAAAGATCACCACCAGCACAGAGGGACTGGCAGCACACAAGACACCAACAGCTCACAATTGTCTCTTGTCTCCCCTCAACAAGGGGCCAGCAGAAAAATATCTGGTCAGAGCACTGCTAACCACAGATGGAGTTATGAGAAGGTGCAGCAGGCTCTGCCCTACCCCTCCCAAACACATGACAGACAGTAAAAGGAAAAAAATCATTCCAGCTTCATCAGCA
>VYZX01019932.1:614132-649258 GCA_013401335.1 Brachypteracias leptosomus
CCCAGAACAGCACAACAACCCAGGCCTGTAAAGAAACTAGAGCTCAGTGTGGCAGCAGACAAGCTGAAGGGTTCAGCTCTGCTTCTCCTGGCCAGCGTGTCCCCGGGCAAGGACGGAGAGGAATCAGCACACACCAGGGACAGCTGGCCCAGGAGGGTCCCAAAATCCTACACATCAAAGCCTCTCTGCAAGCAGAGGAGCTTCGTGAAGTGGTGGAGGAGCTTGAAGCAGAGACCACCAAAATCCCTCTCAACCTCTCTGTCTGCAGTAGTTTGGTTTTCCTCTTTGGGTGCCTGTGTTGTGCGCACACAGTTCTCCACCTGCTCAATTCCTGCACCCTCCAGCCTCCTGAGTAACCATCTGCACAACCTCCTCCACACTAAAACCCCTCTCACCCCACGACAGCAAAGCCATCTCCAGCCCTGCCCCTGGCCAAGAGACAGAGAGCATCTGGGAGGAGAAATGAGGGATGGAAAGAGAGAGGAAACGAGAAACAACCCAGGAAAGAGCTTCACTCCCCTCCACATGGTGGCTCCACCCAGAGCTGAGGTTTGCTGCTGCAGGCAGGGCTGAGCCGGCTGTTCCCTCTCCTCCCAGCAGCATGGTTGGTCCTGCAGGGGTGACCCATCATGAGGACCCACTCCTGATGTCATACCCACAGCCCTGAGCAATCACCCTCCTCTCCACTTGTCCTTTGGGATGCTCTTGCCAGGGGATGTTACGACAGTCACTGACAGGGATCAATTCAAAATCCCCTCCCTCCCTGATCACCTTCCCCTCCAGCTCAGTGGCCGCCAACTCCACCAGCACCACGAGCAAACTGCAGCCCTCCTGGACCAGCCCAGATGGGTTCTCTGCCCTGGTGTAACAGCATCCTCAGAGATCATGAGAGGCAGCAACTCCTGACAGCCACTGAGACCAGCTCTGCTCCCACCCCCCCAGCCACCAGGGAGAAGGTAACATCACACAAAGAGATTACAGTTGTGCTAGCGGTGAAGCCAACCTTCTGATCTACAGAAATCATAATAAATAATAAAATAACATCATAACTTAAGATCTGTGTGTAGTCCAGCTACAAAAATTTAAAAATATGGGATAATTTAACTCATACAATACTGCTCTCTGTATAAGTAAGACTTTTTTTTTTTCTCTCCTTCATTTTTCGCCACGAGGCTATAAATTACCACAGTTAAAATGCAAACCAATATTTTTAACATAAAATGTAAACAACCAAAGCAACAGAAGTACCTGTCCATGGTCCATTCCTGCCGTTCATCTCAGGCTGGTGTGCCAGTCTGCAGAGCCAGCCAGCACCCCAGGAAGGGCAGAGGGAAAGCTCTGGCAGGGGGGACATCAACTAAAGGAGGGGGGAACGTGCTCTATCGTTTTGTTCTCTTTAAATATTGATTTAGAAGAGTAGTGTTTGAAGGGAAGGCACTATGAGTTCTATCAGAAAACAAATTTTTTCTCATCTGCCAATGCCTCAGCCTGTCACATCCCAGTACTATCCTCACTGTCACCTGCAGGGTTCCAGCTCGAGGGGTCTCAGGGCACCCCCCAGACACAGCTGTGCCACAGCCACCATCACCACTCCCTGGGCAACCTGCTTTGCACCAAGCCTGACATGAAGGGCAGGCAGCTGGTAAATGCTTTCAAAACTACAGTGAATCAGGAGACAGAGCAGGGCCCGTGCTCTCATCCAGGGATTCCCAGTCTTCCCCCTGTGCTGGGTTCTGGATGCTGCAGGAGGTGAGAGGCTGCTCCTCCAGGTCCAGCACAGGCACCTCCAGGTTCCTCCCCAGAGGAGTGCTCGGGCTCTGCAGGATGTGCTTTCCAGGGTTTGCCAGTTCTTGCTTTCCCAACACTGCTTTGATTGATTTCTTGGACTGACTGGAACAGGAGGTCAGAGGAGGGAGTGAACTGGGAGATGGCACAGTGCATCTGAAAGAGGTTCTCCTGCTCAACTGCAGCAACACTGGCAGAGTGAAGCGAGGACGATGGTGACAAGTGCTCTTACACCAACTCTGGAGAGGACGAGGTCAGAACACACCTGCAGGATCTCACAACGAAACGCTGATTAAAAAAAGAAACTAAAAACCCTTAAACCCACTATTACATTCCTGGGGATGGAGTGACTCAGAAGACCCTGGATGTTAGCACCTCGGTACCAATTTTCTCCAGGAACATGTCCACCTTCTGATTAAAAAGGACCCAGCTGGTTATACTTTGTTCACAGGTTACCCTACAGGAAAGGTCTTTTTAGGCTTCCTCATTGGATAAGACTGAGTGGTTTCATTTTCTTCATCTCTTCTCCAATCTTCAGGGCCACAAGGCCTGGTCCCCTGTGAAAGCAGCAAGAGAATCCCCCCACGTTTGTACACAAAGCTGTCCAGGCAGGACTCCCAGGATGTTTCTCTGTCATGTGCTTGCTTTCTGAACTTTGTTTTTTTTTTGTTTGTTTTTTTTTTGCAACAAGTCTGTGTGTCTATAAATACAATCCACTCTTTACAGTAAAAAGTGTTAAAATGTCAAAAAAATAAATATCCATGTTACAGTAACTAGATTATTCAATAAAATACATCCCTGCCATTCTTGATTGAAATGCTCAAAGAGAATTAATTTCATTTGGACATTTTCCAGAGATTCGGGTTATTGCAAATCACTCCTGGGGTGGGAAGGAGAAGCATCTTCTCTTCCTGGAAAGTGTGATGAAGGGGAATGAAGTGGAATCTCAGGGAAATCAAAATGCCAGTATCAGGAAGCTTTGGGGGAGATCTGTATTACCAAGTAGCAGAGCTGCAGGGCTTATTGGTCCTGACTGTGGCATCAGAACACTCCCCTTCAGAAGAGTCACAGTCTGATTCTCCAAACTGTGCTGGGTTCTGCAAAGCAAAAGGAAAGGGGAAGACTTGAGCAACATTCCTGGGCTGCAGAGCAACCACAGCAATCTCTAAGAGCAGCAGGCAAAGATCACCACCAGCACAGAGGGACTGGCAGCACACAAGACACCAACAGCTCACAATTGTCTCTTGTCTCCCCTCAACAAGGGGCCAGCAGAAAAATATCTGGTCAGAGCACTGCTAACCACAGATGGAGTTATGAGAAGGTGCAGCAGGCTCTGCCCTACCCCTCCCAAACACATGACAGACAGTAAAAGGAAAAAAATCATTCCAGCTTCATCAGCAAGGCAGCTGCCAGGTAAGATTGAGGCAGTTTATACCCATTCCATTTCATCATCTACTTCACATGCTATTTTTTATCCCACTTGATGCAACTGCAAATCAGATGCTCTCCCAGTATCACACTCATCTTGACCAGCAAATTATGTTCAGCTTTGTTTGGGCTACTTTCCCCTGTCTACTCATCTGGCCAAGTATCAGAAAGTATTTAAGGAGTCATTTTGCTGTAGCACATCTACCACAGCATTTCCTAGGCAGCCATCCAACATTCTGGCCCTTGGACTCCTTTCCATAACACTTATTTTTGGATTTAATAGAAGGTTGGGGGGACAACTAAACCTACAACTCACCTCACAGGTGTGTTCATCTGTGCAAAGCTTGCCCAGAGACATCTGAGTCTTGACCCTCCGCACAGCACACTCCTTGTCTGAGAGCCCATCAGACTGGGTGGAGATTTCAATGGGGATCTCTGGAGTCTGGGACAACATGTCCTCCAGCTTCTCAGCAAGCTCATCTTCCAGCTTGGTGGCCAGCTCATCGGGGCTGTTGGAATGGTCGCTTGTGTTCCCCTCCTCTCCATCTGACACGGAGAAGTTCTCCGAGCTGAAGGTTGAGTAGGACTGGCAGCTACTAATGCAGCGGTGGGGTCTGCAAAGCAGGAGAGGAGGTTCAGTGCCTCTGATCACAGAGGAAAAGCCATTTCCCAGGTGCTGCATCCAGCTCCTCTGCTACAACTGGCCTTGACACACTCCCCAGCCTGTCCCCAGGAGAACCACTGCCAGCTAACAACGTTAGAGCTTCTCAGAGGACACACTTCTGCACTGCAGAGTGAGAACAAGCTGGAGAACCAGCACAGAATTACAGTCCAAACATCAGGAGCTCTGCCTCTGAGATGTACCAAGGGTACTTGGCAGCTTGGAGACATCATCACAGCCAACACCCTCACAACATCAGCAGTGCAGTGAACGCAGAGTGGCTGCTACATCTTTGCATGATGTAACCCTGGTGAACCTCTCATCTTCCTTTCTGAAGCATACAATCGTAGAATCATAGAATGTTTGAGGCTGGAAGGGACCTCCAGAGCTCATCTGCTCCAACTTCCCTACACAAGCAGGGACATCTCTACCTAGGGCAGGCTGCTCAGAGCCCCAGCAAGCCTGACCTTGAAGGACTCCAGGGATGGGGCCTCCACCCCCTCTCTGGGCAGCTCATTCCACTGATCCATCACCTTCATGTTAAAGAATTTTTTCTAATATCCAGCCTAAATCTCTCCTTTCCTAGCAGAGCAGGTCTTTGCACCTGTACTTTTCACTGGCATCTTCACAATAGGAACAGGGCTCACTCACCAGCCCAGGCAGCTCAGCCCTGTCCTCCCACCAGATACCAACTCAAGCACAGTGCACACAGCACTGCCTGGTTGCTTCTCCATACTGGCCTAAGGGCTTATTCCTTCCAAAAATGTCTTTGAGAAAGCAAAGGCTTTCCATCAACCCTCCAAAAAGCCTCTTCCCACCCTGAGAACACATCTCCAGCTGAGTCATAACTGATTGCAAGGCTGGCAGTGAGAGCTCTGCAACGTGTCAGGCTGCCTTCCACATCTTGGAGCTATGGAAATCTACCACCTCCTGAAGGACTTAGTTCAAGATCTGCATCTTTAAATTCATCTGTTCTTCTTTGGTCTTGCCTGCTCCATGTTCATGCTAGCTTCTGAGCTGAAGACCAGACCTGGATAACAGTGCTTATCAGCCCCTGATGGATCCATAGCCCATGAATTTAACACTGATGATTTTTTCTCTCTTGATTTCCACAGCTCACCTTGACAATGAGCTCCACAGCCAAAAGTATTTTAGCTGGAAAAACCACTTGGGTTTGTTCATTTTCAACCCCGTTTGCTTCACTAGGTGTCCCTAATGTGAATGGGAGGAATCATTCCCTGTCTATTTTCTCCACATAACTCACAATTTCATGCACCTCTAGCATTGCTTCTCCTCCTGCTAGACAAAGATTTCTCAGGGATTTAATCTCTTCTTCTAGGGAAACCATCCCTAACCATTCTTGTCACACTTCTCAGCACCTTTTCAAATCCTACCACGGTCTTTGAGCTGGGGCAATGAAGGTGGCATTTAGGATTCGAGCTGCAGGAGTGCCATGGATGTATACAAGAGCAGCCAAGCTTTTATTTTCTGCTCTGCTCCCTTCCTAACAACCTTTAACCTATTTGTTCACTGGATCACTTCTGCACTTCAAGCAGAAACATAAAGCCATGGCACCAACTCCATGACCTCCTCCCTGAGCTGTAAACCTGCTAAAGGCTTAGGTAGGAACACCCCCTCAAGTCTTATTTTAGAGGAGGCACCATCATGTTGTCACCTAGCTCTTCAATCCTATTTGAACTCAAGTAAAAAGGTGTTGGAGGCTGCCCCATTGCAGCAACAGTTCATAGACAACATCTGCAAGAGCCCACAAAGGGTCCCAACGTCCAGCAAGTGAATAAGCAGATGCAGCAGCTTATTTTTAAAGGCTGAATAAATGTTATCAAGTGTGATCACGTTGTGCTACCAACAGCTGCAGCAGAGAAGCTCTGCCAGAGATAACATCCCAGAACAGGCTGAAAATAGTGAGTGAACACGAGGGACCAGCTGAGGGTGGATGAGATGCACTGAGAGTGATTTTGTTCTTTTGCCAGCACCTTCCACAGCTTCAGTGCTGGTGGGCAGCTGCTATCACAGGTTCTCCTGAGTTGTCCCACCAAAGAGATTAGAGTGAATTCACCTTTTACCTTTGTCTACGAGGAAACTCCACTTCACTGTCCACTTCACCCTCTTCCTCTTCTGAAGAGTCATCACCACTCTGGCAGAAAACAAGGACAAGGATGAGGTCACTTCTGTGAAAGAGCATCCAACTACCTGGTGCCCCTTGGTCCTCCAGGACAAAGTCACTGTGTCAATAGCCTGCAACAACCTAGACAAGAAAACCACCTGCCTACCAGTGAAAATTGAGTCAGATTTTACCAGGAGATTATTTCAGGCAGGCTTAATGCTGCCATTTCTGAATTTGGAGTGATTGACTTTGAAAAATGCTGGAGTACTTGAGCAGGCACTGAGGACAGAACGTTCCGGAATTTTACAGAAGCAAATCAAGTAATTAGCATCCTCCTGAAATCTACATAAATTACTGAGCTGATCTGGCACTCTTGGCTTTAAGACTTCAACTCTCTCCCACAGGAGCCCATCACAGAGCAGGATGGGGGGTGACACAGGCTGTGCTGGGGAGTTTCACCAACTGGGAGAAGTTGAGGTTTGTTCCCTTCTCTACCTCAGGGAGCACAGAGACTTTTATTCTCCTTTTCCCATCCAAATCTATCCTCTGCACTTTTACAGCCTCCTCCTGTTCAATCCAACCTGTCATTGGACAGGGGATCTCCACCACCTCTCTGGGCAGCCCATTCCACTGATCTATCACCCTCAGATTAAAGAACTTTTTCCTAATCTCCAGCCTAAATCTCTCCTTTCCCAGCTTAAAACCATCACTCCTTGTCCTGTCATTACAAACCCTTTGGAATAGACCTTCCCCTACCCCCCTGTAGCCCCTTCAGGTACTGGTAGGTCACTATAAGGTCCCCTTGGAGCCTTCTCCAGGCTGAACAGCCCCAACTCTCTCAGCCTGTCTTCATATGAGAGATGCTTCATTCCCCTGATCATTTTGGTCCCTCCTCTGGACACACTCCAATATGTCCCCATCCTTGTGCCGGGGGCTCCAGAACTGGACACAGAGCTCCAGGTGAGGTCTCACCAGGGCAGAGCAGAGGAGCAGAATCACCTCTCTTGATCTGCTGGCCACAGTTCTATTGATGCAGCCCAGGATAGGATTGACCTCCTGGGCTGCCACTGCACCTTGGTGCCTCATATCCAGTTTTTCATCCACCAGCGCCCCCAAGTCCCTTTTCCACACACCTTTTGGTGGAGAAGGTAGAGGAGCAAGTTTTGGTTGGGGTTTTTTTTTTTCCAAATCACTAAGCTTTGTCATAGAATCATCAGGGTTGGAAGGGACCTCCAAGATCATCTCGTTCCAACCCCCCTGCCATGGGCAGGGACACCTCCCACTAGAGCAGTTGCTCACAGCCCCAGCCAGCCTGGCCTTCCAAATGTCCAGGGCTGGGGCTTCCAGCACCTCTCTGGGCAACCTGGGCCAGTGTCTCCCCAGTATCCTTACCTTCTGAAGGGGTCTTGCTTTGCAAGGCAGCACTGAAGAAGCCATGTGCTGGGGGGTGCCTAGGGCGGACGCTGACTTACAGTTGCTGAACCCCTCCTCCTCCTCCTCCCCTGTCTTCTCAATGAACTGAGCGTTCTCATAGAGGGAGACAGAAGGTGGTGACTGAGAATGGCTCATCCCTGTCTCAGCAGATGACACCTGCCCCTGAGCACTGTCCTCCTCCCTGCACTGAAGACAGGAATTGTAGGGATCCGTTGTGCAGCACTCCCAGTGATCAGCTTTGCCCTCCTTGCTCTCCAGGTTCCTCCTGCAATCGGCTTCCATGGCAGCAGAGATGAGGTCGGGGCTGGACCCCGACATGCGCCTCTGGGCGTGGTTGCTGAGGGGGCTCCTCAGGGCGGCCGCGGGGCCAAAGTACCTCAGGTTGTTGGCGCAGTTGGCGATGTCCTGCCCGTGGGCGTGGAGCCGCGAGTGGTGCCCGTGGGGGTGGCTGTGCCCAGCTTGCTGTGGTAAGCCGGGGTGATGAGGATGATGATGAAGAGGAGGAGGAGGAGGAGGAGGTGGGGGTACATCGTCTTGCACTGGCTGGTTTTTCAAGATCCCTGCAAAGTCGTTGTAGCTGCCTTTGCTGTTGCCCCGGCGGTGCCGGGGTTTGCTGCGGTAGCGGCTCTTGCCGCTCAGCGTCGACATCTTGGGACTTCCTGAGACTGGGGAGCCGTTGGATGCTGCTTCTGTGCTGGGGATGCCCTCTGACTTCAGCAGGTCTGGCCTGGGAGGCAAGCAAGAGAATTTACACGTTAAACCACAAATTAAGAGGTGACCTTATTAATGGTTATCAATATGACAAGGGAGAGCGTCAGGAGGATGGAGCCAGGAGCTTCTCAGGGACATCCAGTGATAGGACAAGGGGCAACGGGTGTGAGCTGGAACAGAGGAGGTTCCACAGCAATAGGAGGAGAAACTTCTTCATGGTGAGGGTGACAGACACTGGCCCAGGCTGCCCAGGGAGGTTGTGGAGTCTCCTTCTCTGGAGATCTTTAAAAATCCCCTGGACGTGTTCCTGTGTGACCTGCTCTGGGTGATCCTGGTCCGGCAGGGGGGTTGGACTAGATGATCTTTGGTGGTCCCTTCCAACCCCTGACATTCTGTGCCATAAGCACACTCTGCTTTCTAAAATCTACAGGCTCCCCTCCCCTTCAGCTGTTTGACTTCTGCATTTAGTTTCCTTTGATCCTCTCCACTCAATGTCCTCTCTGTTCAGCCCATCATGCTCTACACTCCTTGCTTGCTGCTTTTTCCAATATCTCCCTTTTCTGCTCTTATTTGGATGTTTTGCTCCCAAAATAGCTCCCTCCCAAGACCTTGGTGTAAGGCATGTCTCTCACTACGTGCATGTACAATGCTCAGCACAACAGGGTCCCAAGCTGCTGATGGTTATCAGCCTGCTCATTCCAGAAGCACATGTGGATATTAATTCAGAAGTGATTATTCACTGTTAATCAGGACTCTCTAGCTCCTGGAAATCCCGGAAAATGGAAGAATAAAATAGACAGCTCCTCTGGAAAATAAAAAAACAAATACCAACAAAACCCTTCACTTTCTGAAAGCCATGCAGAATAGAAACAGACAAAAGGACAGCATGAATTCCCCAATCTCAAATCCCAATTTAATTTCTCAACAACAAATCCATCCTCCCTGAGGACTGGCTGATTTCCACAACCCCTCACCCTGCTTATTACCACTCAAGTCAAGGATGATCTAACTGCTCTTTGCTTGGATGCCCATTAGATACCTCCTCTCAAAGCACCATCATCTGTGGAAAAAATCAGAGGACCAAACAGTCCTGCCCAAGCAGAGGGGATAATGAAACAATTGTGGTTCTGAGGATCAGACCAGGCTCAAGAGTGAACATCCCTCTGGCTTGTCCTGTGTTGTCACCAGATTCAAAGGGAAATAAGCTGCCTGCTCATCCCAGTGGGGATCCATGGCTGGCTCCTGGCACACAATTAGGCTGTTCTTACCGTTTAGTCTGGCTGCCTGGTTTGTGGGACACCCCTTTCCTCTTCATCAGCTTCTCCACTGTGTTGGGGTGGATTATTGGTCTGACTGGGTGGCGTTTGTAAGTCCCAGGGTATTTCTTTTCCACTGCTTGTTCCCTCCTGAAACATTAAGGAAGAAAAAAAAAACAGATTAATTCTCTCTCATCCAACTGCAGCTCCTGCTGAACTTAAACACAGCTCCCCTGTGAGCACACTGAGTGCCTGTCCCTCAGCTGTGGCTGGTGGAACACAACGTGCTCTTCTGGGAAAGGACAGGAAAATTCCCTCTGCAGAGACCAGGCAGCTGGAACAGGGCCCTGGTGCACAGTCCAGAAGCAGGTCTGCTTTTCTTCTTACAAAGAGGCCAAAGGATGCCAGTACCAAAAGGGAAAGATGGTTTTCTCCCATCAGTAAATATATGTGTACTAAGTGGTCTGCAGTAATCTACTTTAAGGGGTCTCTCTCTGCTTGCCAGCTCTTTCTTCACCATGAAAATTTGTCAGGGGACACCAAATCTCCAAGTACCAAGAAATAAAATACTGTTTTTTCCCTCCTGTATGGATATTGCCACATGCAGCACATGCCACTGTGCCCACAGATACATACTTTATGAGCTCCTTCTCACGGACCTCCAGCTGCAGCATAATAGCACTGAGCTCCATGTACAAGTTATTGGCTCTCTCCAGCTTCCTCTCGTAGTGTTCACGGATATCCAGAGCATGCCTGAAAACCAGAAAAGTCATTATTCTACCATCTGATGTCCATGGACCAAGAAAGGAGAGTAAGGAAAACTACAGGTGCTTCAGGAAAAGGTCTTCTAAAAGTCAAATTTGCCAGCTGTATTGCACTAAACCCCAGACAGAGCTAAGCAGTGAATGATGATTAAGAGCTTGATACAGCCATGAATAATAATGTGATTTAGAAAGTATTTAACAGTCTTGAAAGAGTGGCAGCACTTCTCACTAGAGAAGCTGCAAATGCCTCACAGGTATCCACAAGCCCTTTGGCCAAGCCTTGATCATCCTGTTTGCATAGAGAAGGGGCTAAGTCAGCTTGTAAAGAAACAAGGGGAAAATAAACCTGTTTGTATTTCATTAAAAGCAACATGTCCCTTCAGCTACAGTAGAGTTGGAGAAGGTATCTTGGACCACAGTTGAAATGTGACCATCAAAAGCTCCCTAGGGCAAGGGAACACTCATCAACAACTACTCAAACAGGCTGAACCAGGTTTCCTTTGGTCTGACACACAACTGCTGCTTGCTGCTCTATGTTTCCCTGTCAAAACTCTATTTGCAAGTAATAAGATAACACTTCCCTTCCTTAAAGCAACATTCTGCTTTCATTTTTAAGCTGGTTTAATGTTCCATTAATTTCAGTGGCTGATAGTGTGTTCACTTTTCTGGAAAGAACTAATCCAAAGAAAGTATCAGGGCAGAAAAAACTCCCAGCCACCTGCAAGATGCATTTTCCACTGAGCTGCTTCAAGTCCTAGCTTTCAAGGAAGGGACAAGTGTGTAGTGAACATAAAAGACTCAACAGACCTCAGCTCTTCTCTTCGACGGCGAATCAATTCTTCATCTAGCCGGTGGATACAAGTCCCTTCACTTTTAATCTTCTCAAAATGCTTCTTCACCTCTTCTCTCCATTCAGCCTAGGGAAGCAATTTACTTTCAGGTATTTACAAAGAATTGGGATCCCTGCTTGCCCTAAAGAAAAAACTCCCGGGCAACAAACACTCTTCGTGTCTGCAGAAAATTACCAGTTTGGGTTGAAAGGTGTTTCTGTTAGGGAGGGATTCTGGGTAACATGTTTCCTTTCAGCATTTGCAAGTGGTATTTCCCATTCTGTGCTCTGATGAGATGATTTAAAACACACCTGGCATTTTCTAGAAAATATTGTTTTAAATCCCTAAAGCTCTTTCTGTCCCAAGACAACATTTTCTTCCCTTTTGGTATTTGAAGTGAGCACAAAGGCTGTCACTAGGCTGATACTATTTGTCACTCAAAGCCCTGGTTCTTGCAGCTTTAATAAACTCACCTAATTCTTCACATTCTCATTCCCTCTGTGGGAGTAGACAACAGTTCAGTGGGTAGAGCTCAGAGGGTTCTCCATGAACATACTTTTAGATCTTCCCTGAAAGCCCCCGAGTCTCTTCAGTGCCCTGTAACAGCTCTTTTGTCTATAACTGCAATGGTTCTGCTCTCAGCAGTCTCAGCCTCCTTTACATCAGTGCTGGGAGAACAGCTGGGAGCAGAACATCTCAAGTCAGCAGTCTCAGGGAGAAGTGGAGGAGACAACACTGAGTCTCTGACTAGAGTCAGCAGATGTCTCAGTCTGTAAAAGCTTGGGTGAAAGATTTTTAAATACCCATCAGTGTGATGGAAGCAAACTGAAATAATGCATCTGGACTTTGCTGTACTTGATACAGCCTCCAAACTTGGATCCTTGGAGCCAACCCCTGGGCTACAGCCATCCTGCAGTTACCTGTGATTTGAAATAGGTTTCCTGAGGAGTAGCCAGCACGTCAGCAGAGGCAATGTCCAGGTGCATCAGTGTCTGCCTGAAGGAGGGACGGTTCCGGGGCTTGCTCTGCCTGGAGCAAAGCAAACAGCCAAGCATGAGATGAGGTGACCACCACCAGCTTCTCCCACCCTCTCACAGAGCCCCTCACTACAATATATTCTCTAAATTGTGGAGCTTGGATTAGAGCAAAGGAGCTTTTCTGGTTTCCCTTTTGCTGAATGAGTTTATTTCACTAGAGTTGTCTTGTGTTCAGTTTGGGTTTCTGATGAACTCTTCTGAGGAAATAAGAGATGGAAAGCATTTAAAATACAAAAATGTGGTTACAGAGTGAAGGGCAGGATACAAACTGGAACTATTCCCAACTTGTTTGTCAAGAAGCAGCAGATCTCAGTTCATTATCTTGTTAATTTCCAGATTTTATACTGAGAATACTCAATCTAGTAGAAACTAAAATTTGCATTCAACAAAACAAGGTGTCTATAAACACCAAACATATCTATGTGGCCACATAGTACGTGTCTGAGCCTACATTGTTTTGGAATGCACTGAACATCTCTGCAGGATCCAGCTCAAGCACAAAACCATCCCTATCTTTGAGAAGAGAGACCAACACTTGAGCTTCAGGACTGAACCCACCAGACTTGCTACATGGAGTCAGTACTTATGACAAAAACCAGCTTCTCCAGCCACCTCTCCTCTACAAACCACCTGCTTCCACTAGGTGGGGATACAAGTGCATGTACTTGGTGTTCAGAGCTGCACAAACACCTCCTGCCTTTGGCAGCCACAGAAGCAGAGGCAGGCAGAGAACTCAGCACAGACACTGCCCCAGCACGACCTGCTCAGCTCAATCTCAGGGGGGTCAACATCCACTTGAAGAGATCCATAGATGCTCTGGCCTGTTCTCCCCTTAGTGCCATCCAGAGGATGGCTGGCAAACCTCATGGAGTGGGAAAATGCTGGAAGACCACTCAGACTGGGTCAAAATGCCATTACAAAGCATGAGTGCATAACATGAGACAAAGAATTCCAGCTCTCCTCTGGCATGTGGAGGAAAGTGAAGCATTTTCCATATCTATACGTTTGGTTTCACACAGAAGATGGAATTTCTCTATGTCCACTTCAAAGCCAGTCACTTAAAAGGGGGTTTCAGAGTGAAAAATCATTTCCTTTCACTCTGGAGCCAGCGTCAAGAAATTTGACCCCTACTTTCCTTCCAGCTCCTTTTCTTTTCCTACAAAGCAACACCTACTTTGCTACAACAAAGCAACCACCTCTGTGAAGGCTACTGAAGATGACCTTCATGCTGACTGCTTCTGATTCACACTGGACAAGCAGCTCATGGGGAACTGTCACCCTGCTGGGGCTCCCACCAAGCTCTACTACCCCCAACTTCTACCCTGTTCAAGTCCTCCCCCCTCAATAGCTCGTTCCCTCCCCTGCCCAGTCCACCCAGTAAACCAAGACAAGTTTCTTCCTACTTCCTCAAGCATCAAATGTCCTCCTGCAGCCCAGCCTGATGCCACAAGGAAGTAGAATCTAAAATGTTAAAGCTTATTGCTCTTATGACAAGTGTGAGAATATTTAAAAGCTCTCTGCTCTGGACTCAACACTCCCACCCTGACTCTGGTTTCATGGGTTGGGAGACAGCCCCAGGTCTGTGCACTGCAGAGTAATCAAGGAGTGATGGTTTTAAACTGGGAAAGGAGAGATTTAGGCTGGATAGTAGAAAAAAGTTCTTTAATCTGAGGGTGATAGATGAGTGGAAGGGACTGCCCAGAGAGGGGGTGGAGGCCCCATCCCTGGAGTCCTTCAAGGTCAGGTTTGCTGGGGCTCTGAGCAGCCTGCCCTAGGTAGAGATGTCCCTGCTGGGGTAGGGAGGTTGGATGAGGTGACCTCTAGAGGTCTCTTCCAGCCTCAAACATTCTATGACTCTATGCACTGTCCAGGCTCTTACCAGGTCTGCTTCATGAGGATTTTGAAGCCATCAGGGCAGGTGGAAGGGACAGGGAGGTGCAGGCTGTTGCTGCCCACTCCCCAGATGATGGCCGAAGAGTCCACGTCCTTGTAGGGAATCTCTCCTGTCAGCAGCTCCCACAAGACAACCCCAAACGACCTGAGGAAGAAATAAACCAGGATAAAAGCTCCTGTGTGAATTCAATTTAACAGCAACATCTGGAGCTTGGAAAAAAACACTGTTTGTTTAGCAAAACCAGGTGGGTCTGATCTGAAACTGCAAGTAGGTGCAACAGTGTTTGGTAAATGTCTTACAGAGACAACACAACAAAGGGTTTGTGGGTTTTTTAAACTTCATTTACCTTTTTGTTTTTCAAAAAGTCCCTCTGCTGTTATGTGTACTCCTAGGTAGGAGTTTCACAGATTTGAGACTCAGTGCTACAACTACTGAGACATTAAATTAATGAAATTTAAATTAAATTGAAATTGAAATTAAGCAACAAATGCAACATGCTCAAGTGTCAGTACCCAAAGCACATGAAGTCTCATCTGGTAATTCTTTTGTGCTGAAGGAAGGTTAAAGAAAGAAAAAAATCAAGAGAACTCCTCCTGGAAAAGAACCTTCCTATTACAAGAAGTGAAAGATAAGGTAAGAAAACTCTTATGATCAGTAAGGACCAAAATCTTATAACAGCAAATTTTATTTACAATCTTCACCCAGTAAAACACCAAAGAAATATCCAGCCAGTCAATACAGGGGTAAGCAAAATGCTGCTGAGAACTCAAACCACTCTCACAGAACTTTATGTGTAAACGTTGCACTTTCAAAGCGTGTGGAAGAAAAAGACCAACAAAACAAGGAGGATTTGAACATTTTATCCCCTTCATATTTTTTTCCCTGGGCTGCAGCAAAGCAGGGATCCAGGTGGTTGGACAAACCACCAGGAAACCTCATCTGGTTTCAGCTCTGTTATGATGAAGAACTGACAAAGGCTTTTCAAGACTCCTGATAAGATTATAGATCTTTTTTTCAGCACGCTGTTAAAGATGAGAGAGAAGAGACATAAGCAGCTTAGGACCTGTTCTCATTTGTTGTCAGCACCCATGAACATTGCTTTCACTCATCTTGGGAGAGGGATGGATGTTGAGGAGGAGTTTGAGCAATCACCACTGCAGAGGACTTGAGAGGAACTTGTACCAAAGGCACCTCTAGATTTACACCAAGAGCAACTTCTCTAGTCACTGAGAAAAGGAGCAAAGGAGTGCCCAAGGTCCTCAGCAGCTGGTTTTTATTGGACTTGATGCTCCACACAACATTCCTGAACCTAGGCCACTCTGAAGGACAGAAAGCTGAGGGTGGAAATCCAGCACTATTCCTCCTCATCAAACTGTGACTCAAAGGAGAAGCACAGAAGACAAATGGTGAGTCTGTTTTCTTTCCAGCACAACCCAAGAGTTTCTCCCATGCTACAGTCACATGAAATGAACGCACAAAACACCGTGGGCACAAGAAGAGCTCTAGACCACCAAGACTTTCCCTTTCCCTGCAGGAAATGCTGACATTTAATATTTAGAAATAACAAGACACAAACAGAAATGTGGTTCCCTTGAGGACCCTGAAACCTTGAGGACATTCCAGAAGAGCTTCAAGGCTGTCTTCTCTCAATCATTTTCAATATAAGAGAGATCTGAACCTTTCCTTGTGTTCCTCTAGCACATTTCACATGGAGACAGGTATTCAAAACTCTTACAGTGCATCCTAGTTTCCTCACTCTTGGATCTGGGGTTAGATTCACTAGATTATATATAATCCTGTGGCTGCACATGTAACAGCCAAGCTCAGTATGCAGAAATCAGAAGGTAGTTAGACCTTATTAGCCAGCAGAGACCTCCCTACAGCTCAAGTGTGGCCCTGAAGAGGTTAGAAAGCAAGTGAAAAATACCCTGGTTGCTGCTCAGGAGTGGAAGAAAGCTCTGGCCTGAATAGTGACACAGAGAAGAACTGTTGCATCTGCTTAGACACTTGCAAGACACAGACAGCCCTCACTGAGCCTCATTAGGTACCTTCAGATCCCAGCAAACAGCTTTTGCACACGTATGTTACTTCTCTTCCCAGTATAGCCCAGTAACCATGGCTTGGTAGAGGAGAAAGGAATAGTCCAGCACACAGCAAACTATCCCCATGCTTGGGATGAGAAAACAGGGCTGAACATCTAAGTGTTGGAAGACCGAGCAGGCAAAGAGAAGGTGAAGGTACTTAATTACTTGTATATTAATACCACTCACCAGATATCCACCTTCTCCGAGACGGGCTCGTTGCGGATCACCTCCGGGGCCATCCAAGCCACAGTGCCAGCAAAGGACATCTTGGTACTTTTATCACTGAGTTCTTTAGAGGTACCAAAATCTGAAATCTTTACTGCATCTGTGTGTGTAACTAAAACACTGGAGAGGGAAAAAAAAGAAGAAGAAATCAGCATTTTGCAATTTTTTCTTGTATCACAACAGCGCCCGGGAATAAATCACTTCTTCATCACCAGGGGCAGTTGTTGAGGTCATGATGCTCACAACTGCACTATAAAAAAAGAAATGATGCATTTTCACCAGGGAAAGCACTTACTTGCTTGGGAGTGGTTGTGTTCTGTGCTCCAAAGTGCTACAAGTCAAAAATCAATCTTGATAAAACTGCAAATTAACAAGTCACTGAAGATTCACTCTATCTGCAGACACTTTTTAGCAAAGCTGCACCTTAAACTGTGCTGCAAACCATCTCAAAGGATCATCTTAACACAGTGTCATAGGCCTGTCACAGGCTAAAAGAGTGATAAACATCTAGGGAATAACAATAGAAGCAGCCAGATAGATTTAATTGGAAAGCAACAGAGAAATGAGAAAGATATTCCAGAAAACCAGGGAAATAACCAAAGAACAAAGAAGGAAAAATAGAAAAGCAAAAGGCAACACTTTCAAAAAGGACCAGACACCATCAAATTATTAGAAATATTTCCTGAACTGCTATTTATCACATAAGACACTAGTAAAATTTCCAGCCTTGTTAAATAGCAGCACAGGAGGGGAATGCCAACAAGTTCCACTCATTTCACTCTAGTTTTGAGTCAACATGGAAAAAAAACCCAACAAGGCTTTTGACTTCACTTTAAACTTCTCCTCAAGAAAAAAAAGAGGCAACCACAGCTGTGAGCTGTAGGTAGAGACTCACTTGGGTGACTTGAGGTCTCGATGGATGATTTTGTGGAGGTGCAGATAGTTCATGCCACTCGCAATCCCCGTGGACCAATCCACGAGCAGCCGAGGGGTGACCTTCCGCCCCGCTCGCAGGACTTCGTAGAGCTGCCCATGTGCACAGTACTCCATGATGATGCAGTAGCACGGGGCTTGGGTGCAGACCCCCCTGTCAAAGAAAACAGTGAGGATCAGCAGAGGGAAGGTCCCAGAGCAGCTCTTCAAGTGGCAATCATGGGGCAGGAGAGTAACTTATGTACTCTGCCCGAGCAAGGCTCTGCTGGCAGCTCTCCTTCCTGAAGGGGAAGGTTTCCTGCATGCTTCCAACCCTGACAATTCTATGATTCTATGCTTTGGACAGGAGGAACCTCATTTGTGATGGGCTGGGTCTCCTTCAACTTCCACACCTGCAGATTTGTAGGGTTCAGAGCAAGTGTTTTGGGTCACCAAAGGATGGTGACCATAGCTTTGCTTTGCACAAGAACATACAACAGTTTGAGAGGAAGGGTGACCAACCTGTTTTGTCCTAGTTCATGGATTTTAAACATCTGGCCAGGGTACATAAGGAAATGGTTCTTACCTGAATAAAGAATCATAGAATGTTTTAAGGCTGGAAGGGACCTCTAGAGGTCATCTTGTCCAACCTCCCTACACAAGGAGGGACATCTCTACCTGAGTCAGGCTGCTCAGAGCCCCATCAAGCCTGACCTTGAAGGACTGCAGGGATAAATCACAGAATCATAGAATCATCAGGTTGGGACCTTAAAGATCATCAAGTTCCAACCCCCCTGCCATGGGCAGGGACACCTCCCACTAGATCAGGTTACTCACAGCCCCATCCAGCCTGGCCTGGTGTGTTCCTACCAAGTTTCACCACCTACTTGAACGCGATGATGTTGGGATGTTTGAGCTTCCTCAAGTGCTTGATATCCGTCTCGTTCTGGTCTCTCACTTTCTTGATGGCCACCTCCTCTGCCCGGAATTTCCCCAGGAAGACAGCTCCCTGTGCTCCACTGCCCAGCCACTGCAGCTCCGAGATCTCCTCAAAGGGCACCTCCCAGGTGTCTAGGCACAGGCAGACAAAGGGGGTCATGTAAAAGACCAAGAGCATAAAAACATTCACGTAAGGACAGCACCTTCCACCTCCCTTGCTAAACATCAAGGTGGACTTTTCTGGAGGTAGCAGATGGCATCTCCTCCCAGTACAGGCACAGGTGACACACAGGCTGCCCCTGCTCAGCCTCAGCATCCTCTCCTCCATCACAGTCACCTCCAGCCTGTTCCTTCCCATCCTCCCAGCTCCCCACCACTGCCAACCACCCGGCTGAGCCACTTCAACTCTGGAGCTGCTTTGCAGGCAGCAATTGAACACATTAGGGACCCTGGAATGGCAATTTAGGGAGGAGGTCCTCTACTGCAGAGCTGAACAGTGATGGCCCAGCCTCAGGGCCTGCTCCAGCTCTCCCAGCACCCCCCTACGAGGGTATCTCCTGCCAGGATGGAGCAGATTTCATTTCTGACTCTTCTGGGCCTGGGATACTTCTCCTAAAGAAATCACAGTGTAACAGCAGCAGGAACTACGCAAGGACTTGCGTTTCTAAGGTGATTAAGAACCATTTGAGCAGAATGCTGGGAATCTGTTTCCCATGGGGGGAAAAAGGCAGGAGCAGCCTGAGCCATCAAGTCAATCTATTGGAAGGGAACTTTTGCTGTTTGCCAGGGCTGGCTGCTCGCCAGCGTTGGCACCATGACAAGGAGCTCCTCTGGTGTACAAAGAGAACCTACAAGCACAGGCACACTTGGTGAAGCACCTTGCTCTCCAGGTTCACCCCAAAAGGCACCTGATGACGGTAACTTGTGAAAGGGAAGGTGAAAGCAACCCCTGAAGACAGATTCTTAATCCAAAGACAAGGATTTGGAAGTCTAATGAGCCTGGAGAAAACACCAACAAGTCTTCTAAGAGTATCAACAGCCCAAATCAAATAACTGGTAGGCACAAATGAAAGAATTAAGTATATCTCCCTGAAAGCTTCACCAACAGCCTTTAGAAATCAGGGTAAACAGCCAGAAAAACATAGTCAAGAGTGATTTTATGGGTCAAACTCAACACTTAAACCTCAGACAATAACCTGGCAGCCACTGAAGGATACAGAAGTAAAGACTCCCTGCAGGAATGACTGCTCACCAAGCAGGTAGAGCATTGAACAGCTGCAGTGGGCACTGCTTAGTCAACCAGCAGAGCACCCTGCAGCAACTTCAGCTGCCCAAAGCTTTGCCCAGCATGGGTCCTCAAGGGAAACACAGAAATACACTCCTCTTATGGCCATCCCAGATGTTGAGGAGGAAACTCAAGGAGGAATTTCAACAAGAAGATAATGTGGAATCATGTAAAAAGTTCTTTTCCCCCATTCACCAAGTCACGAGCCAAATCTTCCCAGGCAACACGGGCTCAAGTATCAGATATTTGCAAAGGGCACAAAATACGTTTGTATTTTACTACTTGCAACCACAACATCACCAAGTGATGATGATGGGTGAGCAGGGATGCCAATGAGCAGCAAAAAGTCCATCTGCAGGCAACATAAAGCTCCCCTGTGGCTAAAGGTCCAACTGGACTCCTACCCCAGTTGTCTTTTCAGCCCAACACAAAGGATTGCTCCTGGATCAGGCTTAAAGGAGTTTAAAAAAAGGAAAAAAGTAGTTATAAAAAAGAAAATCACCTGCACAGATCTATGGCACCAGCCCAAAGGGGTAAATAAGCTCCCAGGGCCACCACAAGCCTCTCTCTACTGCTGGAAGGACCAGAGACATTTCCTCAGTCTCCTCCAAATTCCTAACACTTGCCCAAACCCAAACCTTGCATCCTCTGTGCTCTTGCTAAGAGACAGCAAAAATACAAGCAAATCACACACATCAGTTACTAAAGTGCTGGCTTGTAGATAGCTGATGAAACACAAACAGGATTTTCTGGTGGCAAGCAGTGAGAATGAGATCATCTGGAAAGCAGAACGTGAATATTCTGACAAAATCCTCAATTTTTAGCACAGAAGCAGTTTCAAAAGGTGCATCCTTGGACAATAGAAGCAACTCCCAGCAGAGATCTAACTGATAGCTCCAAAGGAATAAAAAAGATCTTATTTCCACTCTCATTTATGACAATGAAGACACTGAAGATGCAGCTAAACCACACAACACATAGCAGACCCCAATTAATCTTCAGCCTTACCACATCTGTAGCCATTTCAAAAATGTCCTTTTAGGAAGGCAAATTGCAAAGAATCCATGAATCTGTGGCACTGAAGGTGCTCATGACACTGAGAACAGCCAGATAGTTCTGTGCACAGGGAGAGGAGCTCTGTGTACACCCCCAAACACAACACCCCCCTCAGCTGCTCATTTTCATTACTTAGCACTTCAATCTTTATTAGTGACTCTCCTACAAAAGAAAGTGTCCCCTGTGGGCCATCAAAGCACATATTAAACTGTGGCCTCCAATGCATCTGCTGTCCCAATTATATATGAAATACAATCTCCTTGCTTCACAGGTAGCTCTCCTGAAGCCCATCTGAGCTTAGAGGAGCTCAGCAGCTCCTGGTGGTGAAAGAAGTCTGGTGAGATGCTGATTGCATGGGGTAAGCACAGAATTGCTGGGAGCAGAAGATGCAACTCTGCATTTCTGTCCTTCCCTTGGAAAGTTCCAGCTTCACTTAAAAACACCAAACCAGAGCAGTGTGATGACACCAAGCCTCCTTTGAATGCTACCCAACTGCTCAGCAGCTCCTTGTCCTTCACAAGGGAGGTTCCCCAGCCCCAAACTCACCACCTCCAACTCCATATATTGTGCAATCACCCCAGGGGTTTAAAGGAATTTTCAGTCATCTTTTTTATTTATGACTCGACTATGTGCAACCTACTGAGTTTGTAACATGCAGCTAAAACTCAGAATCAACTTTGCCAAAGGATTCCATAAAGAAATAAACTCTTGCTGAGCACATAGGACTGACACACAAGGGGCTGCTGCCCAGGAGGCACCTGCCATTCTGCAGTGCAGTGCTGGAATTCCCTGCTCAGAGGTAGGAACTGGAAATGATTCCCTCTAGGATGAAGGAGTAAGTTTATTTCAAGGCAGATTCACCCAACGTGTTATTTACCAGCTTGCATCAGGAACTGTTCCCCAACCCAGCTCTGGGGTTTAGAAAGGAACCCCTCAGATGGGTTTTCTGACCACATCTCTCATAAATTTATCTATGCCAGAAAATCATTTGATTAAATACTGAGTCATGATCACAGCCACACATGAGGATCCTACCCCACAGCACAGAGCAGTGGCCAGGCTGTTCCCATTTTCAATAAGCCTCAACCATTTCAGCTCCTTAATTCTAATGACAGATTGTTCTTTTCCCATCTGCCACTTCCCTCCCCCTGTGCTAGGGGAGAAATCAGACACCAGAGGCTGAGCATACTCTGCTCTTTAGCTTCCAGTAACCCCTAAAGATAGATGGACACAATTGACTGGGACATTACTGCTTCCTGAACTACATATTTTATATATATATTTATAGTCACACACACTTAAGGCATTTATATATCTAAACCAAAAAAGGTATACACATTAAAGGACATATTTCTGGAAAGACAAGTACCAAATGAGATTTTTAAAGGAGTGAAATTACTCCTCAACAAAAAGACATAAAAGTTGCTGTAATATCCCCATAGGGAAGCAATCCTCCTGCTATTTGGTGGTCAACTGAGGACAGCCCTCACATCCAGGACTAGAAATGTCTATTTTCATCTGGCATGAAAAAAATGGAGAAATGAAGTAGCTGGAACAATCCTCGTGTTCACACAATTCTTTCTGATCCTCACTTACACAAATACTTGGTTCAGATTCAGACCTTGTCACAATGGCCCAAGGGATGGGTCAGAACAGGCAATTGTTTTTGTCTCCATCACAGGCTGCTGGGCTGCAGTGGGAGCTGCTGGCTGGACCGGGCAGGATTTCTCTGTGCTAACCCATAATAGGGCTGCACGAGGCAAAAATGGTTGCGTGGAAAGCTGGGAAAAAGCCCTGGGTTGCCTTCCTCATCTTCACCCACTCCCCCAGAGGTCTGCTTGGCTCCTTACCTTGCTGCTGCAGCTTGTAGTCTGTGGAGTACGCCTTGCCTATGATGTTCCACACGGGCCTCAGGCAGCCAAAAAGTCCCTCCAGAAACCCACCGCTCCCACTGCCCGATCTGTTGAACTGGACTTTGACATCATCAGCTCCACTGTTGCTCTCCCCATCCAGGGTGCTCCTGTTGCCCTGAGGAATGGCTGTCTCAGACTCGTCCTGCTCCCGCAGCTGCAGCACGCTGTTCTCAAACTGGTCCCTAGAGTCCTCGCTGATGCTGGTCAGCACGGCTGCAGTCACGGGGCTGCTCATGTTGTCTAGGAGGTCTGTCTGCAGCAAGCCCTTCTCACGCACGTCCTCGATGAGCTCGGGTGAGGGGTGGTTGCCAGTAGGTGCATGTTCATCGTGTAGCCTACTAAAGTCTTTGTCTTCACAGAAAGCTTTGCTGAGGGAGTTTGGGGAGGAAGACAGGCTCAGGCGCTCCTGAGTACTGGCCATGACGCCGTGGGTGTGCATCAAGGAGATGGTCCAAGTTGGTGCTTAGAGAATTAATACACCACCATTCAGATGTGACACGTGGGCCCAGTACCTGAAACAAGAGGGAAAAAGAGCAACTTTCACTTTTTTATTTAAGGATTTTTCACTACGTGCACTTTCACAGAGGTGGGCTGATAATTAACCAGGCGTTCCAGACAACTGCTGATACTTGGTAAATAATTACTGCCCTCAAAGTAGTAAACAAATTATTCCAACAGAAACTCCCCTCACACGGCACTTTCGGTAACCTGCAGCAGGAATTGCCCAGTAAACACCACAGGTTTGAACACAAGCCTAAAGGTCAGAACTGGGAAAGACTCTGCAGCAAAGAGCTGTTTCCTCCTGGTTACCAGAGCACTTGTCAGACTGAAGCTGAACCCCAGGTCATGGTGTGAGTCCAGGCACTGTTCCTAGGTCCCACGAGCTCAGGATTCCTCTGCAAACCCTTGAGACAAGGCATCAGAGAAACAACATAGTGATGCCTCCCACCAAGGGATGGTTTGTAGCTGCTCCCTCAGAGCCACACCTAGTTATGACCATCTTGGACCTTTAGTTAATCCTTTCAAGTTCAATGTAGGCAGATATTTTACATTCTTGATCTAGGTGGGGGGGGGTTGGACTAGATGATCTTTCAAGGTCCCTTCCAATCCCAAACATTCTGTGATTCTGTGATTCTCTAACCATGTTCATGTCACCCTCATAAACAAAGAGAGAGCTTCATAGGAACAGCAACCCCTCCTCTCTGATCTCCCTCCTTCCACAAGCCTCAAGAGCATCTCCTCCCACAGCTCTCTGCTTTCTCCCTGCTCCTGGTAGGTTGTGTATCAGCTCAGAGCTGGTATCCTTTTGTAAAAGTCCCCCCATCTCTTGCTGTGTGCTCCACTGAAAGGTCCTTTTTCCACAATCCAGCACAGTGCCACATTTCTCCAGAGCCAGGTGATAGGTGCTCACTGCCAAAGCACTTCTCTAGGGTAGAGCCACTTCCAAAACAAGCCTCTAACTTTGTGCCACAAGTAACTAGGGGCATTCAGCCCATAACACGGAACAAAGTCCAATTTCAAACTCCATATGAAGTTGAGAGGAGGGGGGAAAAATGGCATGAAGAGAAACTATTTTGTTAAAAAGATCAGTTACCCCGGGTGCAAAGTCCCAGGCTCTGCAAACAGCCTCTGAAAGGCAGAAAGGTGGCCAGGTAGCACCCAGCCAATGGCAAGGGAACAGCTCAGTCCCATAACTTCTCAAGATGAGGTCATTAGAGAGAGGAGAGATAAGATCTTCAGCCTGCTCTATGGAAAGCTCATGCCCTGGGCTTCCAACAGCAGAAGCAACAAATGGGAACAGCCAGGAGCCTGCTTTACATTCCCATACATCTGTCTGCTCACATGGGGTGGGCATAAAAGCTTCATCAGGAGAACATCACTTAGGTTGTAAACTTTGTTCTTTAAAAGAAAGCAAAAGAGCAAGTGAGGCAAAAATTGCAGCAGAGTCCACAGGAGTGAAGGAGCTGAATTAGACTCCTAGAGCAAGCTCAAGAGTTGGTTATTCCTGACCCACCTGTCACCAGCCTTGCAATGAGTAATTCCCCAAGGTGGGAAGCTGTAGGGTGGCTGCAGTAGTAGGGTTACTACTAGTAGTAGTTGTCATATCATCACAGATTTTGGTGTTGATATAAAGAGAAATGTTTCAGACCTGAACAGAATCTCAGCAAACCACCAAACCAACTCCAATTCACCATTCCTGGGCGTTGTTTCCAAAAGCCAGAGAGACAAGGGATTCTTTAAACCAAAGCAAAATGTGACCAGAGCTCCTACAGAGAAATCTGCTGCTCATAACAGGGCATATTAAGCAACGTAAACAAAACATCCATCACTTTCCCCTGCAAGAAACCTTAGAGTAAAACCCAAACAAGAATATGAGGTAACAGTGTCCTGAAGTATCTCAAACATAATCAACAGGAAGCACATTAAGGATTAAATCAGACTTGGAGGATAAAATTGGTTTGCTGTTCCATGGCTGAGTCCACTAATAGAGTCTACAATTTTACTTTTACTTTTCTATGTAGTTTTCTGGCTTGATTGTGTGGCTTTAACAGAGAAAAATCAGCTTTTCCTGTGCATATCTCAAATTTTCCTAATTTTTAAATGGATTATCAGCATCATATGTAACTCCTCATGTACTCCTCATGACTGGGACTCAATAGAGCAGACACTGCCAGTGTACACAGAGAATCCCAGGTTTTAATCTCAATAAAAAGACAAAGTTGAGGCAAGCCACGTGCATTTTCTGTGGTGAATACTATATATGTCACTGTATGAGCTTCACAGGGAGAGAAGACAGGCAAAAAGTAAATTATTTCCAAACTGGCATGATCCAGCCTTATTTAGGAACTTACATAAGCAGCCTCATTTTTCAGGGGGGTAGTGAACTCATTGTTTTGAGAGCACGAGACATCATTTCTTTTAAAACAACTTCATATCAAGCCTACTTGGAGTGGTCCAGATACATTGGTGGGGGAGAGAAGAGAGTTTCTGCCACGATCCATCAATGCTGACTTTTTGCAGAAATTAATTTTTTAAATTAATTGTCTTATACTACAGTAAATTCTGCAATGTGTAACCACTTGCCTTAGCAAAAACACAGAAAAATAGTTTGATTTTTCCCTTGCCATCTCTTCAAACAAGGAATGAAGAGCATTTTTCAAGCTTTATCATCCTGCCTCCCCTTTTCTTTTGGGCAGTGTAACAAAGACATGGCTGAAATTGCTCGTGTCAAATTCTTCCCAATAAAAGAACCCTCAGTTTCATGCAGTGTAAAGAAAAATATTTTCTTGCAAGTTGAAATTTTCATTCTATGTAGCCTGTTTGCTGTTGATGTGTTTCCTTAACTTCCCCAGTGCAGAGCAGAGCCAGTGTTCTGTTCCTGACTTAGCCATGCTTCTGCTGTCAGAAGCTGAAAGCTCTCTGTGTGTAGGAGGATTTTGTGCATATTTCAGATATTCAGAGTTCGTGAAGTGCTGCTGCTGAAGCAGACTTCAAGGCAGAGCCTGGGATTGGAACAGTTTTGATGAGTTCATGCACTCTGCAGCTCACATTTATCTCACGTCGCTGAGGAAATCTGATGCTTGGGGTAATTTTGTACGAGCACGACTCCTGTAAATGGTTGGGGTTCCAGGCAAAGCATTTTTCCAGGCAAAACCCCACCATGCCCAGACAAGAGAAGCACTTTTCTGAGAAAAGAGAGACTGCACCTCAACCCCAATACAGTTTAAAACTATTAGAAAAGTGACAGTTTACTCAGAGTAGGTGAATCTGTTCTCATAAGGATGTTGTTGTCTTTTCCTGATACTGAGCCTGCTCCTGGAAATATCTGTGTAATAAAGTGTTCTCACACACACAGAGCAACCAAAGCATGTGCTGGAGCATCTCTCCTATGAGGACAGACTGAGAGAGTTGGGGTTGGTCAGGCTGGAGAAGAGAAGGCTCCAAGGGGACCTTCTTGTGGCCTTCCAGGATCTGAAGGGGGCTACAAGAAAGCTGGGGAGGGACTTTTTAGGGTGTTGGGTAGTGGTAGGACTGGGGGGAATGGCTCAAAACTAGAGGTGGGGAGATTGAGATGAGACATTAGGAAGAAGTTCTTGCCCAGGAGGGGGGGGAGACACTGGCCCAGGTTGCCCAGAGAGGTGCTGGAAGCCCCATCCCTGCACATTTGGAAGGCCAGGCTGGCTGGGGCTGTGAGCAACTGATGGAGTGGGAGGTGTCCCTGCCATGGCAGGGGGGTTGGAACGAGATGATCTTTGAGGTCCCTTCCAACCCTGATGATTCTATGCAAGCCCAACACTTAGGAGAGTGTCAAAGCAACGGTCAGGTCTGAAGCCATGGCAGAGCTAAACCCCTTGCATGGACCATCACAGAAGAGTCTCCTTTAAAGAGGAGTGCTAAAAATAAAGCAGCAAACCACAGCTCCAGACAGAGCACACAAACAAAATGTTAGCATGCTGTAGAGGTTGCCTCAGTACAAAGCAGTTCCCACTCACTCTCCTCACAGCACAAATGTCTAATAATATTAACTTAGTTCCCTTGAATCACTATTTCTCATACTACCCAGCCAAGCACATTCTATACTTGCACTTCCAATAGACAAAGGAAATTAAAGCAACTGTTTGATTCATGTTTAAGGGCTGGAAAAGAGCAGCTGGTAGAAACTAGGTGGCAAATACCAAGGACAGCAGAGATTCCTGCCCCTAGCACCACTTATATTCAAATTCCCTTGCTCTTGGTCTGGAATTCTGTGTGATTTTCTTCTGGCTACATTAGGTAGAGCAAAGTGAATACACCTTTACACTGACACCACAACAGCTCAATTGCAGTTTTGTATCATCCCAAGAGTAGCACAATAGTCCTGGCTTGGGACAATACTTCAAACTGCTTTAGAATCTTGCAAAAATGTGCTTATAAAGTATAGTTATCTTGCCACACATCTCCCAGCTGAGTTCTCCTGCCTCTTGTGATTATACTCAATTTCTACGTGGAGTTTTTACCATAGGCTGATCCCCAGTCCTCTCCCATCTCTGGACCTTCCACTCTGCACATCTTCAGCACTGCTGAGCTGGCAAGTCCCAGAGCCTTGGCTGCCACTTCTGACCTCTGGGCTTTGAAAGCACATTCTTTTATTACACAGGACTCCAACAAAACTCTTTTCCTGCCCTCCTGGTGAAGGAAATGCTGTGTAAATGGGTCAGATACTCCTCTTACGTGGCACCTTTATGGTTTTACATTGCTTGTGTTTCACATGGTTGTTCTGAACACAAACTGGAACAGAAGAATTATTAACAGAGACTGAGTTACACATCATCAAAATGCAACCTCTTTTTTTTAGGGGGTTTTTTGGGGGTTGTTTTTTTTCTCTGAAGTCACATTATTCAGAGGAAGGAATTTGCAAATGAATTTATCCTGAAGCTTCACCCAGAATTGCTCTTTCTTTCCTTTCTCCAGGACAAAAAACAAACAAACAACAAAAAAACCCCAAACAGCTCTATTAAAAAAAATCAACTACACTCTTAAGCCAGCCCATATTAATTTGCTGCAGTCTAGCCCACGTTATGGGTAAATCTTTAAGCTAACTATGGAGTAGCCCAAGGCAAAACCTTGGGGTTTGTCAAGCAAGAAATCTTCTCAAGACACTGCTCCTCCAAGGAACCATGTTTTTTACACATCACCACATATTCCTATATCACATCTGCAGGAATGCTCAGCAACAACCCAGCCTTATTTTTAAATATTACAATTATACCCAAACTGGCTTTTTTGTGGTTTATATTATTCTTTCTGGTTGTCAGATGAATATTACACTGAATACTGACTAGAATATATACTTTTAATTTCTTTTCCCAGCAAATATTTGGATACCACCTCAACTAACTTTGGTAGGTCCTATAATCATCACCTGAGCTATGTGTCAGCAATTACTTTGGGTTCACAACTCTCATGATCACTCTAAAATGTTAACAGAATATTTTAACAGCCATGAGACCACAGATGTGTAACCATGTTGTATGTAGCTATGCCCATATTATCACACCAGCAGCCTGAGCTCATTTTGAGCTGATTTAAGTTGGTCTTTATTCCAGATATTCAGTTTATCCTAAACCAGGATGCATAATTTTGGGCAGAAGTGATTTTACAGCTGTAATATACTTTTGTCTGTCACTGTACCAGTGAGAGAGAGAACTCTCTAGCTTGCTGGTCTGACCCCTTTCTGACAATGACAAAAATAGAGCAGTAAACCAGCCAAGAAATATTCATAATGGCTAAATTCTGTGCATAGAGCCAGCTGGAGGTTTACTATGCACCTTATATATTCCAGCTAAGCCTGTCAAGAGCAAAAATAAGCAGCACCTGGATTACAGCAAGAGGAGAAACCACACCACACCAGAATGACAGATCCATCTCTCCCCATTTTCTGCCTCCAGAACCCAAGAGATAGAATATTTCAGTGGCACCTGAACCCCATTTATCCTCTTAATGTGAGCTGTGATTTTATTTCATTCTCCAATATTTTTTTCAAGTCTAAAAATTCCCACTCTCCCCTTCTCCTTCCCCCTATGAAAGCTGCACTTTCTTTGACCACCTCTCTACATCTTTTCCATTTCTCCTGTATTATCTTAGAGTGAGACCAGAGTTGGAATCCTCAATCCCTGTGTGCACTCCAGAGAAATGTACAAAGGCATCATAACCACTTTTTTCCTACCTATTCCTCTAACACTACCTGGTGTACCATGCTTCAGGATGCTGAGCTAACTTCCATGGACCTCCTACAACCTTAAGATCTCATTCCTTGGCAGTAAAAGTTAGGTCAGACTCTAATCACTATATGCAGGATATTAAGATTAAATTGCATTTAATCAACACTAAATTTGAATGATATTTTATCATCCAAGCTCACAAGAGCTTTCCAGTACTCTACAATTGGCTTCCATGCTTATCATCCTGAACACCTTACTCTGTAGGCTCACAGCCTAAAAACTCTTCCTGCAGAATATTCCTAAATGATCTGGATAAGGCAAGAAAAGCTGGAAAGAACATGAGTAGTGCAATCTCCACAGCAGAGCTGTATGACAAGTCCTTTTAGAGAAAAATATTTCAACATTACTTGTCTATTTATCCCTACTCTTATTCCATACCATTTAATTTGCCTGTGAGGTGGGCATCCCTGTTACTTTATAGGAGTTTAGTTTCTTTAAGAGAGTATTCTTGCCAAAATCCCAACCAGAATCCCTTTCCTGACATGCTCAACTCCTCTGAAGAAATTTAACATATTTCCCCAGGCACAACCACCTTAAAAGAACCGTGTTCACCCTTAACCCCACATGAAATGTTTCTTGCACTGGCTCTCACCATAGGAATAAATTTCTACCTCCACAAACACTAGACTAATATTGAACTAGAAACTCCTTCACCATAAGGTCACAAATTGGTGGGAGGTGGAGAAGTGCTTGACTGGGAAAAAAAGAAGTCAAGCATCCACTTCTTTTTTTGGCCTGAGGACCAAACAAAGGAAGAAATAACCCATCTTTGTGAAGAAGACAAAGAGCCAATGCCCCCTGCCTTGTGTTGAGGGGACCTCTCCAGCTGATTTCAGTGAAACCAGATTGATTCCTGCTTCACCTGCTCCTCAGCTCTGCCCAGCACACTTTGGGAAATAAGCAGCTTACATAAGTGGGTATTTTCAGCACTCCACACACAAACGCTTCCTCTAGCCCCTACAAGGTATTTTTGGAGCTGCTCAAATGCTGTTGTGTTCTTCCAGGGCTTTGCATTCTTCTGCTCAGGAATTGCATAATCTGATGCCATAGGAAATAAGGGATGTTGCATAATGATTCTGATATTCACTGCAGGGTTTTGGTACTATGTGTTTCTGTTCCAAAGGAGCCCTCCTCTGAATTGAGGTCCTCATTTTTTGAAGAGAGGATGATCCATCAACCACTCACCTTTGGGGTAGGGGTAACAAACCAGGCACCATCATGCTACAAGAATTTCACTCCATAAAAATCAGTTTTTAACTCTGGATGCCCATTTGTGCTTCTGTTTTCCCTCACTCTGGTTGTTCTGTGCATACATTAAACTCCAGAAGTTTCACAGACAACGTTCTGATGTCTAATTGACCATTGATATCTCCCATCAGGCCCATCAATACTATTGTCAAACATTTAGCTGGTATAAGAGACAGACTAAATGCCAATTAGCATTTTCTACTACTGAATTACTATTGAAATCTGTCTTGGATCAAAATTTAGAGGTTACTTTAAGTTACACTCTTTTCTTTCATCTTTCCACCTGTCTTCATAGTACGAAACAATTTTTTAAACCCCGTCACAGACTTCAGGTTCTTCTTTCTCTCTCCTCATCCTTCAGAATTCTGCACTTCATTAAAGATCCATGTTATTTTACTGACTAACAAGAACAGATTAAAGGATTTAAATTAAAATATTTTACAACAAAACCCAGGAAAACCTCAAAGTGAAGTTCACAGACACCTCAGAGCCTCTTTGACACTGCCACGTGAAGCCATTAAAATACTCCAGTAGTACCAACGAACAGTATATTGGAATTTCCCCCCTTACAAAACTGAAACATCACAGAATCACAGAACATTAGGGGTTGGAAGAGACCTCTAAAGATCATCTAGAACAGGATCACCTAGAGCAGGTCATACAGGAACATGTCCAGGTGGGTCTTTAATGTCTCCACAACATTGTATTTTCCTCCAAGGAGCATTGTTAAGATTAATTAATGTCTGAAAGATCTTCCAGAAAGCAGATCAATAGCAAACTGCTGCTTTGAGGAATCTAGTGAATGAATCAAAGTCTCTCTTCAATCCGTGTGAGGCACGAGGCTGGTCTCAGGTAAATTCCCTCCCAGGCTTGTTTGTATTTTTGTAGTATATATGAATTATGCAAGATTTGCCAAGCGCGTTTGACATGTCAGATCTTTACTCACAAACTTCTCAGCACTAACAGCTTACACATACCCACTATAAGAGTCACTAAACAGCACAAAAATCACTGTGGTACATGCCATGCTCTGCCCTCTATCAACCCTACCCCAGATACCAGCACCTGATGGGAAGGGGACGTTTGAAATGCAGCTGGCAGATCTCTCAGATGAGGACAAACTGTAGTACTAGGGTGTATTCAGTAAGCACCATCCATGAGCAAAGAGGATTACTCCTCAATGCAGAAGGAAGCACAAAGACTTGCTGAGGAGCCTCTATTAAGCCTGTATTAGTGACACAGAGTAAGGGGTTGGAGCAACACCCGAGAGGTGTGATCCTATTCTTGGACTACTAGAGCTTTACGTGCCGGTAACGCGACCAAGGGAGCGCACACAACATGCACCCAGGGACTGAGGGACCTCAAGGGGCCTGACATGACATGTGCCACCTAAACCCTGCAGAGACCTTCCAAAGCAGCACTGCCTCATCTCTACTACATCTTTTTTTTGTTGTTGTTACAGTTGATGTGACCTTCCAGGATCTGAAGGGCGCTACAAGAAGGCTGGGGAGGGACTTTTGAGGCTGTCGGGTAGGGGTAGGACTGGGGGGAATGGGTCAAAACTAGAGGTGGGGAGATTCAGATGAGACCTTAGGCAGAAGTTCTTGCCCAGGAGGGGGGGGAGACACTGGCACAGGTTGCCCAGAGAGGTGCTGGAAGCCCCAGCCCTGGACATTTAGAAGGCCAGGCTGGCTGGGGCTGTGAGCAACTGCTCTAGTGGGAGGTGTCCCTGCCATGGCAGGGGGGTTGGAATAGGATGATCTTGAAGGTCCCTTCCAACCCTGATGATTCTATGATTCTACAATTCTATGATTCTATAATTCTATGATTCTATAAACCAGCACTCAAGAAGCTCCTCAGGCCCATCAGGATGGTTATGGTGAGGTCAGATTTTCCTGTGTTTCAGCAGAAAAGTTACAGCTGCATCACTGATTTTGGTGTCCTCCAGAAGGTAAAGGGCTGGGGACAGGAAAGGACAAACATCCTAGGAATGAAAATGTCCCCACAGAGAGCCCTCCATTCCCCAAGCCCACTATGCTGGAAAAGGTCCAGCCTCCCACCCACAGGACTTTCTCCTCCCTTCCCTCACAGCGCCTCTCACGCTGAGCTAGCAATGGCTGCAGAAGAAACAGCACCAACCAAGGTCACCAGAGGACCACAAACCCTACACGCTTCACCCAGAAAAAGCCATTCTCCACCCTGGCTCTCACCCAACTGTTGCTGCTGCCTTTGAACCCACTCCAATGACCGACTTTATGGTTGAGGTTGTAAACAGGGAAGGAGGACAGAGGTCAAAATGCAGGGTGAGTATTTATAGGGGTGGGAGTAAGGACACAGAGTGTCTCTGCTCCCAGCCCACCTCAGCATTCCTGCTGCAGCTGCCAACTTGCTGTTGAACCCCCAGTAATATGTGTTTTAAGTGAAATATTCACTCCCTGCTCCCCAAGACCTGAGAGGGATTTGCTGTAATGCCACAAAGCCAGCAGCCTACAAAAGCTGAGCCCTTGCACGGGACATATTTGCCAAGGAGAAATTAAAACCAAAGTCCCACAAGCTGGTCAGGGCTTGCTGAAGGGCCAAACTCCTGAGAGCTCCAGCCTCTGATGAGGATGCAGAGGTAACATTTGCCTCAATTGACTCATTTTGGGTCAGTTATGGCTGAGAAAGTTCTAAAAGCTTAAATCTGGTGTTGTCTTCCTCCAAACATGGGATTTCAGGTAAGGGCTTGGCTAAGATGCTCCATGTATGGCAAGGTTCAGGCACCTTCTCCAAGGCCCAGAGCTGAAGAGGAACCTGCACTGATTTTAAATCTGTTCACACAATCAATGTCAGATTTTTTATTTTTCTACTTAAAAGCTTTATTTAAACCCTCTGCCATTTTGAGAAGTCCTCCTATTTGAAACCCACTCCACAGATCTCAACTGCAGGCAGCCTGGAAGGGGTACCAGCTATGAACAACTCCAGCCTAACCAGCCATCATCTCATATTTACTGTAAAAAAGTCTTAAGAAAAAATTAAATACTGTAACACCTTTCTTATCCTGCCACTGCTTAGGGCAGAACTGTGTTTTAATAGCTACTGCCTGGGAAAAGGCTCAGCTAGGAAGAGATTTTCAAATAAATCATTACTCAATTTTCTGATCCACTGGAGATAAGCCACTTATCAAATCTTTACAACAGGGGACAAAAGAGGAAGGTTAAAAATGCAACAGAAAAAAAAAAACCCCAAATATTTTTAAAGACAAGTTCATGTATAACTGAGAAGCACTAAAGAGTCCCTACTATATATTCTGTGCTAGAAGTTATTTGCTAATTCCAGGCACAGGGGTCAGAATGAATGCCAGCTATAAATTTAACTCTCAGGGAGCAGGGGACAAAGACAGATCTGAATGACAGGAGCTTTCCAGATCAAAGAATCCACAGCAGGGGCCCCAAACACAGGAAACAAAACTGGGTTTAAAGAAAAAAACAAACAAACAAACAAAATCCCCGCTCCATCAAAATCATGATTTATTTGTTTTGCACAGAAACAGAGGTTCAAAGGGTTGTGTCTCTCTAGAAACAAACCCCTGCACACATCAGGAGACACAACAAAAAGGATGGTGACAAAAACTTTTAGTGCTGACAACTTTAACCTCCACATTCTGGGATATCCCAAGATGTTTGGGGCTAGTTACTGTGAGAAGTGCCCATATCTGAGAGTCAGAACCTCTCATTTCACTCATCCATTTAGTGTTTATTTCAAATATTTTCATATTTTCTCCCTCAAAATATATTCTTTCAGTTTCTTCTATGGATCTGACAGCCTAGGGATAAAATCCCTATATCCACACACATGGGCCTGATGTCATCTCTCTCCAGAACAACTTAAAATACCCAATTTTTCATTTATTTAAGAGGGACGTGACTTGATACGACGAAGCTATTGCAGTACCTGAACTACTCCCCCCATCCCAAAAATAAAGCATAGCTCCACTCATTTCACTGGGAGGAAACATGACATCATGCTCCATTCAGGTAAGCAAGAATATGACAAATCTTGCCCCAGTAGCATTAACTGCAATGGTCCTCCCAGCTTCCTCATCAATTAGGAAAACGAGGGGTAAAAATCAGGTGTTCAGCACAACAGAGACAGCTCAAACTGCTATTTGCAATTTAAAAAAGGAAGAAATTCCTACCCAGCTGATAGGAAAAAACCCCCCACCACATCTCTCCATCATCTCAGAAATAAAATACAATTATTTATTATTGTAACAACAGAAGAATTGTTTGATTTGCCCACAAGGAAAAAAAATATTACAATTGTCTAGAGGGTAAAAAACACAATTCTGCTTCCTGACACTATCTCTAGTAATCCTTATGTCATCCCCTGTCTATTCCATATATATCCATTCTCCACTGCCATTCCCTTCCCCTTTAAAAGGGGGGCACAAGGAGATAACGTGCAGAATTGCCAGTGAAAAATGTCTAGCACACTGAGAAGCAAAAGGCAAGGCCAGCGAGCAGATTTACAGGCACTGATGGATAAATGAAGGTTTCCCAGCTCCTCTCCCCTTCTCCCAGCATCATTTCTGCAGCCCTTTCCCATCACAAATGCACCATCCATCTGTCCTCCTGCAATAAACGGCCAGAGGGGCAACACTGACCATTAAACACACACACACACACACTGCAAAGAAAGGACATTTTCATCTCGATACTCACAAGGATTCAGATTTCCTGGGTGATGCTCCATTTTCTTGATTTTAAAAAAAGATGGAAGGCAAAAAAAAAAAAAAA
>VYZX01019932.1:651905-709981 GCA_013401335.1 Brachypteracias leptosomus
AAAAAAAAAATACTGGTGAAAAAAAAAATACTGGTGAAAAAAAAAATACTGGTGAAAGCATCAGACTTCCAAATATGATTCTATGGATAAGTTTAGTCCAGTATAATGTGAAAATAGACCAAAAAAAGGAACAAAGTGCAACAAGGGTTTAAGATATTAAAAAAAAAATCAAAGTTAATAAGGGACCATATAAGAGCAAGTGAAAAGTTCAGATTTCTGGAAAGACATAGGAGTAACTAAGTGGGCAAAACTGGGGGCAATGGGTGCAAAAAGGAAAGCTACAAGTATTTCAAATATATCTGCTTGCCATATTTGAAAAAAACAAGATAATTAACTATTTTCAAGCCAATTAGTAACTAATAGGAATGTTAGAGAGCATCTGCTAGGCATAACATTTCAAGTTGGCACATCCTATTAATTTGAGCCCAGTCCCCAAAATAATCATTTAACAAGTTCTCCAATCCTGTGACCTGCAAGTTTAATAAATTCAGGAAACTACTAAAATTGCAGGAGACTGACAATATTGTGCCAATATTCAGAAATAGCAAATGTTTACTATTTATAGGCCTTGGCAAGTTGGTTCTGAGCTTGGGCAAGTATCTTAATCCAAGCTGGGATTGGAAAGGATGGTTCTGCTGCACCAGCCCCATCCATCCCAGTGTCCTGCCTCTGATGATGGCCAGTAACAGGCACAGGGAAGAAGAAAATCAAAGTAAATGTCTCATACTTCTTGTAGAAAATTCCATTAGCAAAAGCCAGAAAATTAGAACAGAGATGGAAGTGACTCAAAGGCTAATTTCATAATTATACATCAATAAGGCTGCTCATAAATCCACTCAGCACCCTCAGAGGTACAGAGGGACACCACTGTGAAAACATTCCACCTGGGTGAATAAATAGGTGAAGCAAACCAGCAAATTATTCCCTTAACAGGAGAAAGTCTAGGTAAATATCTGCATAGATAAGATGGCTAAAGGACATTGTATTATCAAGTCCTAAAATCAGGGAAATCTTTGACCTGCTCTGCCAACCCTGTAGGTATAAATTCCTCTTCTCAAGGTCCTCATCTTCAGCAGTGGGGGAAGGAAATAAAAGTAATTTTAAAAAATTACACAATTATACTTGACCAGTGCCAAGAGCCAGGAGCCAAGAAGTCTGACCAAAGGAAAAAAAAAAAATTCACTCAAAGAGAAAAAGCCCAGAGGTGGGACATGTGCAATGCCATGAGCTGCACTTGGAGGCAGGGGACCTAATTTAGGCTGGGTATTAGAAAAAAGTTCTTTAATCTGAGGGTGATGGATCAGTGGAATGGGCTGCCCAGAGAGGGGGTGGAGGCCCCATCCCTGGAGTCCTTCAAGGTGAGGCTTGCTGGGGCTCTGAGCAGCCTGCCCTAGGGAGAGATGTCCCTGCTGGGGTAGGGAGGTTGGAGCAGATGAGCTCTGGAGGTCCCTCCCAGCCTCAAACATTCTAGGATTCTATGATTCTATGACAATTACAAGCCCTGTTCCTGCCTCATTGCTCTCGTGGCAGCTCCTGAGCCACCACAGCCCAGAGCCTGGAGCTGGAAGATGAGTCCCACACCAATGAAGGGGTTGGATAAAGCCAGGATGTACATTTGCTGCTACAGAGGCAATGGGCTATCCCTGGAATGAGGCTTGGACCTTCTCACAGCAGAAACATCAGAGCTGCTCACAAAACAGCATCATTGGTGAGCCACAGTGAGATGCACTGGAGATGGCTACAAGCTCCCCTTATCACCAAGAGACCACCCAAAAAACTATCCAAACCAACCCCCAGACCCTTGTACCACCACTGTCCAGCATTAGCAATTTCTGTTACCAAAATGAGGTTTCTTACAGCAAAACCACCTTCCACACAGTTGGGTTTTTTGACTGAGTGCAAGACATGATGGATAGGGGTACCCAAGACCAGATGATGACTTCCTTTAACCTTGCATTGCCTTTAGCAGCACTCCAGGAACTAAAAAAAAGGCACTAAAAGACAACGCCAAGACAAAATAAATTATGTCCTCCCTTGTTGAAGCCTGAGGTTTTTGTGGATTCTTTTTTAAGGAGTTTCCAGGTGGTTTTCTCAGCAAGTTTAATCTTTCCAGATGAGCCCAGCCTTTCAGGCTGCTCACCATGATGAAAGTCTGTGTATTTTAGGAGAAGCTCTGCCACTACAACACTAACAACATGCACTGATGAGGCTGGGGAAGTTCCAGAGATGACCTTTGTCTTCCCAAAGGGAGACAGCCCAGCTCCTCGGGCACAAGCAGCAGCTCTGCAAAGAAAATGCTGCTCCATAAAAGACACCAGAGAGCATTTCCTCACTGCTAAAAAGGCAGCTGATGCAGCAAGTGAACAGCAACCTCCCCAGATTTGCAGTCGTGGTGGCCAGCTGGCAGGAGGACAGAGGAGACACGTGGAGCAGAACGTGAACACAGACACCACTCGTGTGTGGGGAAGCTGCTAACTCAGGTTCTCCTCCTTGGAGGAACCCTCTGCCACCTGAAACTACATGAAACTTTCCTTTAGTCAGGGCTATGTGAGGATATTTACATTTATCTCTTTCCAAGCCACCCAAACCTGGAGGAATTCTGTCATCTTAAAACCTCCAGTGGTTGAAATCAGACGATGGGTTGTAAAATTATCAAGGAGACGATGAAGAAACAGGAGGTCAACCTAAACACAGAGAGTCAGGAGTAAGATAATCCAAGTAAAGGGATGAAAAGGTGTTTATTTGCTGGGTTTTTTCCTCTAGAAGTTATTTTCAGAGCCCATGTGAGAAAAGCAGATCTATTTGTCCAGGGCACCAGCCACAAAATAATATTCCTCACAGAGAACATGCCAAAATGAACCCTTCCATAACAGTAATTAACTCTAATGGAACTGCCAGCAGTGAGAAATATTGGGAAAAAAAAACAAAAAGGAAAACAAGTACATATAATTAGCAGTTATAAGGGACACTTAAAGCCAACTGGGCAACAGTCACCTTTCCTCTTTCAGGTTATGAGCCTGCAAAAGAAATGAGAAACCTGACAACAAAGCCTCAGCCTTAGTGCCTTGTGGCAATAAAAGTCCTATAATGTGTGTTATTCCCATAAAAAGGCATATTTCCACAAACAGGCATGCAGCAATGGGAAGCTATTGCTGGGAGGAATTAATGAATTGATTAAAAAATGTGCTACAATTCCCCAGGGTCAAGTTTTGTTCAGAAGAACAACAACAAAAAAAAATCACCTGCACAAATATAGAAACAACTGCTGAGCAGCTGCTGTGGAGATAAGGGTTCAGGGCAGGGGAGATCAGAGACTGGGCACAAATTATCAAAATCAAGTCATCACAAACAAGGCAACTTCCATCCATTGACAGGAGCAGAAATTCATTGACTCAGTTCTGATAAAGCCTTTGGTAAAGTTCATTTTTGGGTCAGGCTTGTCAAGAAAGAGAGAAACCATGTCAGGACCAAAAGAAAAGACAGTTAATAAGGTGAATATGAGAGATGAGGTTGCTCAGTCCAAACAGAATCCAAAGAGAAGCTAAGATTGAAATATGATATATTTCTATTAAATATGGGACACTTTCCACTGTCCTCCACATCTATGGTGAGTAGAAAATGGGCTCAAACAAGAAAAATTTACTTAGGCCATTAGAAGAACTTTTCTAAATGCTAAACCTGGTGAAGCACCAGCCTAAGGATATATTAGATACATATAATATATCCTATATTAGGAGGTAAAGGGGAAAAAAAATCAATCTCACAAGAATTATCCAGCAATAGTGATGAATGCTTTGATGCAAATGGTCAAGAGGATCTTTTGGAATCTTTTAGGCCTCTTCTCTGAAGATACCAAAGTCCTGGAAGCTTTGCAGCAAGACCAGAAGTTAAAAAATTAATCTCATTTTTTGCAGTATGAGGTCTTGCCAAATTAAATCTTTCCATCCTTGCTGCTGTTATACAATCTTTCTGAGGAGTATTATTCAGATTTCTACCCAAAAAAAAATACAAAAGCTGCTGCAAGCCCATTAAGACAGCAGAATTCAAGCAGTTGTAAGTCAGAGGCAGCCAGAATAAAGCACTATATTTAGTACTAGCAGTTTTCTTTGTAGTACTGTGGTAAAGTTCCTTCAAGAGTGGATCAGCCCTATGTAAATACTCTCAAGACAAATAAAACCTGCTCAGCATCTTCATCCCAGACTAGAGTCAGTCATGAAGCTTTCAGCAGCTTTTACTTCAATGCTTGCTGCTTTTTTCTAGTCTCTCCCAAGAGATTTCTCCTCTTCCCCTGCTGCTAAAAGCAGACCCTAGAAGAGTCCTCTTTATCTGAGGTATCACGACACAGAATTACTCATTTCATGGAGTTATGACAATACTTTAAATAGTCACAATCATGATTAACAGATTTTTTTGGTCCGGAATATTCGCATTGAGAACATTCAATTTTGATCCTTGTTTTCAAGCACAACGTTGGACAATGCTGGATGATGTGGAAGGTGCCCCAAAGCAGGACACTCTCAGGAGATGCTGTGTGGTATACTAAATGCTTGCTGAAATAAATCATAGAGCTAACCATATGAGACAACAAAAAATTAACCAGCCTTCACCAAAAGGGCACATACAAGTTAGGCAATGTCCTAATACTCCAACTCAATCAAACCATCAGCTTTGTACTGCACAGGATCTGCCCATCCAGGGAAAATTAACCACCACGTTAATAAATCCAAGTCATGGCTAAGGGAGAAAGAATGAAAGGCAGGTTCACAAACATGTCAGTGGAAGCATTCACCCTGGGACCTCCCAGGACAACTCACAAGAGCATTTTATAACCCATAGTCCTCCATAAGCAGACTAAAAGAAGTGACAGCACTTCCCTTCAAGCAAGGAGATTGCTCAAACTCCAGTTTCCCCCTTAAGGAAAGGTTTATAGAAAGTGCTTGTGTATCTTTCACAAAAAATATAATATACTGGAGGGAAAAACCATGAAGACACCATGATTAGAAGCTTGCCTGGTCCACTTGCTCTCCTATTACATGCCATCTATAAATGCCAAAGTCCTCCTTACGAGCCATACTTTCCATCCTTGCCACCTCTGTTACACTACACCATGCCTACAGCACTCCAATATACTGAAAAAAGAAAATAAAAAGATAAATAAGCAGCAGCAATGTTGAGGAAGCAGCTGATGAATTGTCACTGATGAAGCAAGGACGGGGTAGTTCATGCAGCTAATTGCTTTCATTGAGATGAAACCAGCTTCAAATCAAGCTAGGATTTAATTCCTCAGTAAAACACTTCACCTTAATTAGAACTTGTAACAAGACAAACAAGAGACAGAACAAGAGTCTAAATATATAGATGCTCTGCCTCTACAGCACCCACCACTCCTCATAGGACAGGTAAAAATTGACAGCTTGAATATGAAGAAATCAACCCCAAACATCTTCATCAAGTATCTCCTTAAGACAAAGATCATTCAAACATGTAGAATAAAAACATTTTCAGTATCCTTGAGTGAAGCAACTAAATGTTTTCTTGCATATATCCATCCACTAACTGAAGTTTAGGTAATTATACAGTTAAAGAGACAAGAATAAGTGATTTTTCAGCAGCATCTCTAAAGAAAACAAGAAACTTTTTAAAAAAAGGTTCCTCTAAACTTAATTCTCAAAATGATTTTTATACTATTTGCTCCCTTTCAGTTCTTCACACAGATTTATGCACGTTTCTAACATGCACCTTCTAACAATCAATTTTTAATATCTAAAATAGTTGTAGCTATATATGACACATTCAACAGATTATATATTCTTAGGAATGTCAATATCCAAAACCACCTTGTCACACTAACACTGATGGCAATATATCACAAATAGATCACAAAATAGATCACAAAAATCTCAAGAGCTTACACAGACGCGCTAGAAAATTAGAGAATATGAGACAAAAAGAAATTTCCTGCCATTTATACCCCATTTCAAAGGGGAGAGCAGATCAGAGACTCACTCTGAGGGCAGAGGGGAAGAGCAGCACACTTGGAGACCAAAATTCAGCTTAAAGCTCTTAACCCTGTGTCTTAAGTGGTTTCTCAGTGCAGAGCACAACTGCAGGAGTGAGCCCTTTGTTTCCCATCTCAAGTTGCTGCCTAGATAGTCCAGGATAACCACCACCAAGAGCTGATACCTGATCATTTTTCCAGGTGCACTGAAAGCCCATGTCCTCCTGCCCTCCTGCACATGTGCCTCCTCTTCAGGTCAGGTAAATCAAGGGGTTCTCTGGAGCTGAACCATGAGTGATGCTGAGGACAGTCCAGCACTGAATCCTTCTCTCTAGAAAGAAGAAGAAGAAAACTCAGAATCTTACTGAAAAAAAAAAAAAAGGTATTTAAAGAAATGTTCCCACAATCCCATTAGCACATCCTGATGTTACTTGGCACATTTGAATGCAGCAGAAAAACATCCAAAAAGAAGCCAGGAGTAGAAAAAGACCTCAACACATTTAGTAGAGCCTTTCTTAGCACAGGCACACATTCCATAATCCTTTTAGGGGACAATTTTAATCTAAATTAAGCAAGCAGCTCCAGTAAAAGAGCTCACAGCTTCCCATAGTACCAAATCACATCAGTCAGGATTGGATTAGGTTTGAAAATAATGTACAAGACAATTTATTAGTGACTTTTTACACTTCATTTTGTGCCTTTTCCTAATTTTAAACCAATTTTACGAGAAGTGTGAGTTTTTACAGCCCTCCTACATATACACAACTCATAATATTACTCCTCTTGCTTTCAAAAACATGCAAACAAAGAGACAACAAATAGTGAGACTTCCAGCTCTGAGCCTACTGCATCTTCTTCCCATCCTACAAGAACCTAAAAGGAACAGTTCTTCATAAAATTCAAGATAATGAACCTCTTGAAATAACAGAAGTGGTCAATACTAGTTTTAATGCAAACACTAAACTAACTGGTCTTAAAAAGATATTCACAACTCTTGTTATTCTCTTATTCCCACACATTTAATTACTGGCAGACACATCCTGAAACTTTTGCTGGTGACATCAGAAGAGCAATCTCAGGACAGTTGTGAATTGGTCATTAAAATTATATATACAACTTAAGAGTTACAGAAAACAAACGGGAAAATTCTATATTTGAGAAAAACAGTTTAATAATTTCTATTGAATATGCCTTAAAAACTACTGACCAAGGAGGAGCAAAATCAAGTCCTGCAAAAACAATTCCCAGCACTGATAGCTCAACTTGCACATGTTGGTCTTTCACCAACACCACCCTAAGTCATTTCATTTGAGTGTTGTATTAGTTCTCTCCTTATCTCCTCTAATTTGCCACAAATCCCATATTCCTAGTAAGAGAAAGCTTCAGAAGTCAAGCTTAGGTCCCATTCAGAGGCTATATTTGGGCAATAATAATAATAATGCAATATTCTTGAACAAGAAAGTACCAATTTGCAACCACTGCTGCCCTGAGCCAGCCCTGTATCAAGCATTTATTTACAGAATAATTTCCAGGCCAATCACCTTCCTGGCAATATATAAAAAATGTAAATATTTGCCTTTGTTTACAAGAAAATTACATGGTTCTATGAAATCAAGGAAAAAAAGCCCAGAGAGCTAGTAATTAAAATATTCACCACTGTTTTAAGATAGGAATAGTGCATGTAAACATATCAAAGTTTATTTTCTTGCTTGTTTCTTACACCGACATTGTAAGGTGGAACAATAATATAGACCTGAGAGAAGCAAAACCACACAAGGAGCTGGATTTGATTACATGGTGGTTTCAAACACAATCCACATATCTAGAAAACAGCACAGAAAATTGAAGAGATGTTCATAAAATCATGAGACGTGCAGAATGCTATCAGAAGAAATGATTTAATTTCACAGGAAAAAACCCAGCCTTCTAAGGGCAGATTTTAAAGCATCAGCTGGTGGCTGCCAGCAAAAGGGGGAATTTGCAGCACCCAAGGTGAGAAGGGACTTCTGGGGCTGAGGGACTCCTACCACCAGATGATTTTAGCTCTTCCTGCACTTGCATCTACAGCCACTTTTTATAGTGTTCTGTTGGCTTTTAACACTTGCTGTCCAGATTTAATGCATCTATAAGGCAGGACAGAAGCCAACTTGGTGTATCTCAGATCCAAGCTCTTAAGAATGCAGAAATGCACTTCCCCACTTGGCAAAAAACCATTAATGCAAATAAACAAATATAAAACCCAAACTATGATACAGCAATCATACAAACTGGAAACAGGGTTTCAAGACATAACTGGTGATTGGATTTTTTTTTTTCCTCTTTAGAATAACCCAAGGAATTCTTTATTTCTTATCCCAGTAAAATACCAGCAGAATTCTGCATCTTTGGATTCCTGCACTCACCCCTGCAGATGGATTCTGTTTAAAGAACTGAACAAACAAGAAATCATTTGCCTTGAAATTCTTCTGCTTGTGGTGGAAGCCAAGTTGTACTGAAATCAATGAGACTTTAGCATTGTTTTCAGCAGAGCCAGAATTTCATTTCCTTAAGCTCTGTTAAAGATGCTCCCAACCACTGTGACAGGGTTTGGCACCCTCATGAGCACGTCCAGAGTTGAAAATATAATGTTTTGTAAAAAATAAATACTCACAGGGAAACCAGCATGAAAAGTAGCAGCTGTGGCTGATTCCTTCAGGGAATAAACTTTGTCCCCAGCCTGGCTGCTCTGCCTGGACTCCTGCTGCTCCTGCACCATTCCCAGGCCTTGAAGCTTTGGGAAGGTCCTACCCCAGCTCAGCAAGGTGGGAGGGGTTCTTTTAACCTGATAACAGCTTATCAAGTTTTCAAAGGTTAAACCTAACCCGTGTGCATGGCAGAAGTGCAAAGAAAGCAGAAGGAAAGTGTTGAATTAGTGTTCCCTCTGCTGCTGCAGCAGGTGTCTCCAGCAAGGGCCACCACAACCTGCAGCAAAGTTAAACTACAGCTCTTCCACCAAAATCATAACTGCAAATATCTTTGGAAGCCAGTGAGAAAGCAACAAAAGTGCTTTCTTTCCACGTAGGAGCTTATGTTGCCTGCTTATTCTCTGTCTGGAAGAGCTAACCCCAAAGCTTTAAGTTTAGCCCTTAAATACAAGGCAATTCTACCACTGTTGCCAAATCCCTCACTGACACCACAACTCCATGACAACTCACTGGAAAACAAAACCAAAATAAAACCTTCAATTTAGGGTCTGCAATGATTGTTTTATTTCTATCCCAAGCATGCTACTGAAGCACAAAGGGCTGATGTAACTTTAAACCAGGAAAAAACCCCAGAGTTACACTCATTACTAATTCATCCTGGCTGGAGCTGCATACCAGCAGCTGCTGCCTCCCTCAATTAACAGCAAATATTGAGCAGTATTGTTACTTAACGGTGTTCACTGCCTGCTGCCCTGGCCACTGCCACTTTTTCAAAGCATTCTGGCCCAATTTAAGTTAGCAACATTAATAAACAGAGCTTAGTCTAACCCCTTATGTCCCAGCAGAAGTGCTTTAGTCACTTCATACGTTCGTGAGGTGTTTGGCAAGAGCCGAAGCTCAAGGGTGCAAGGTGCTACCAAAGTGGTGCTTGCAATTCTGAAGCTTGGCTTCTGAGAGGTCTGAGTATGAAAAATGATGGGAGTCTCTCCAGCAGAGCAGCTGGATGCCAAAAAGAGGAAACAAAAGAGGAGGAAAAGGAGGAGGCAGCACATTTGCTGAAGATTTAAAAAGAAAACGAAAAAAAAACCCAACCAAAACTCAAGATAGAGCCATTCTGCAGGGAGGTCAGATGGATGCTGTGACTCCTGATGACCCCATCTCTGCAGGGAAGTAAAAAGAACTCACATTTGCACCTTGTCTCCCTGCCCACCAGTGTGTCCCCAGCCCTTTGGACAGCCTGGTTTTAAAGCCAGTGATGATACAAACAATGCAATCAGAGCAAGCCACTGGAAACGATGCTCTCCTCCCACGATGCCTCCACAGGTGATTCCTTGGCCTACTTGCTCCATGGTGTCGAGTTTGCTGGAAGCCACTGAAGTACAAACAACTGTACATGTTTTATATCTCATGGACACGAGGTGTTCCCAGAGAACCAGCAGCTCTGAGCCTCTCCTACCAGCCTGCTGCCAACTGGGCCAGGGCCAACGTGAAGACACCAGCCACCTAGAGAGGGGATGCTGAGCCAGCTGAACTGGGCTGCAAGGTGCACACCAGCAATTTGGATACAACAGGAAAAGATCAAGCAACTGCTGTACAGAATTCGTTACAGGAGAAGCCAGAATAACATAACCCAAGAAGATACTGAAATTGGAGGAATTCACTTATTTCTGAGGTATTGGACCTTTGTACTAGGCCTTCTGCAGAGGCATCATAAGCATGGAAGCTCCAAGGAATGATGCCCTGAGGGACATGGCAAATGTGCTTTGCAAACTGGGCAGGTAAAAGCAGCCTCAGGACCTGGCCAGGACCTTCTGAGCCTCTGGTTTAGACCATTTAACTGCAAGTCCCCTGATTTTCTGAGGTCCTCTCTACCTCTAACACCCAGTCTGGTTTGTTGGGACTCATCCCCTCTAGGTTCCTCCACCACCTTTGTGCAGATAGTGGCTGAGGTCTCTGGATATATTAGGTGACATGACTAATACCTGCCATCTGTTCATTGTTACCTTCCCTCTCTCCTCTCCTGAAGAGGAGTCATCAGTGAAGTGCTGGTTCTACTCCATCTATTTTAGGAGCGTGGGCTTTCAGCATCCATGCAGTGCTGGTTTAAGCCAAAAAAGTTACATCAGAGAAGTAGACCATGCTCTTGCAGGGAAGATTGAGCATGTGCAACACCCCTTAGGGACCACAAAAGTCCCTGACTAGGCTCAGGAGCAGTAAGGAGCTCCCACCCAATCACACCACCTTGGTATAACCACTGGAAAAAGAAAAAAGGTCCAAATAACCGAGGCCAGATCTCTGCCCATCAGACTGGTGTGAAATCTTCCAACTCACAGGGGATATTAAGCATTATTTCTACCAACAGCTGCTCCCCACAAGGAAAAAGCAAACTGGACACACAAAGGAAAGATGGGCTGGAAGGGAAAGAGGCCAATGAAGGATAATTTCCTTGTATTGCTTGCAGGAGCTGTGTTAAGGGGCAAAGCTAAAAAAAACCACCACACTGTAGTAGGTTGAAAGACTTGAGATGATCAGTGAGGAATCTCTGGCCCCATAAATGTTTCATTTGAGCAAAGCAGCAGATTTGTAGTAAGCACAGCTCTGCTGCTGCTCAAGTGCACATTCCTGCTTTGATTTCTAAATGAAAACATAAGTATCAAAATCAAACAGGAAAAAAAAGAACATGGAGATTTCTATACCTGGCACTACAGATAGAGCAGAAACCTCCTCAGCTCCCCCCCTCCACTACTGCACAATGCAGAGAATTGAGATGCACACAGAAATACTGAATAAAATGAACCCCCAGAGCCCTGGGAGCAGAAAAGGGACCTACCTGGAGCTGCTCCTCTTGCAATGCTTCCCCTAAAAGCAGGGCTGGTTTTCTCACTGTGCTGATTCCCTTGCAAATAAAACCCACCAGTAAGGATCACTCCTCCCCCAACACCTCCCTGAGTTATTCCCATCCCACTTTAAGCAGTAAGCTCAGACTTGGTTAAATAAATTTGTGAGGGGAGAAAAGCTGCTCATTAGTGTTTCTTCCTACCTAAAAGGCAAGAAGATCCTAGAAAAGACAAATTTAATGCATTCCATGACCCCTCTGAGATCATCACCTCTATTTTCCTTCCCTTTCCTGTTCTTTACCCCCCCTAGACTGTCACCTGATCACCATTATCTGCTTCTTTCCTCTCCACCTTCAGAGAGGACCCTATTTCCTTCTCCTATTTATCTCTTTCTCACCTCAAAATTGTTTCCTGCTTCTATGTCCACTTGCTGCAATTGATACAACTACCTCTATTCTCCCCTGCCACCTCCACCATCTTCCTCTGAAGAGAAATGTGGCTTCACTAAAATCAAACACAAAGGTTAATTTTGACTCAGATTTCACCCCAGCAGCACAACCATATTTTATTAGAATTATGTCATTTATGCCAAGCCAGCTACCTCCAAGTACTGCATGGGCAAGCATGGAATAAGAGCAGGAAAGTAGAGCTTTGCTCTTTTAAAAGTATGAATGGATTTAAGAACACATACACCAGTATTCTCATATTTTCCTCTCTCCTGAGAGTATATTTTAGGAAGTGACATGAGTTTCAAAAGCAGCTCCAACAAGTAATTTTCTTCTCTCCTGAACTAGTGGAAAAAAAATGGGAAAAACAACAACCCAGAAACTCCCAACACAGCCTCAATTAACCTACAAGGACATCATTAAATGTGGTTTTTCCCTGCAATTTTTCTTTTTCTCTGCAATTAGCTGCTGGCAGCAAACTTGCAAAGCCAAGATAGGACCTTGAGCTCTTCCACACAGGTAGAAATGATCACCACTGATAAAGCAGCACCTCAATTTTCACTGCTGGCTGTGTAGAACTTCCAGCTTCTCATGGCATTTCTCCTTGAAAAATGGTGCCCTTTGCAGGCCTCTGGAGGAAGAAGCCAAATCCAATCCTAAAAAGATTCAGAAGACAACCAAACCACTGGTGTGCAGTGCTACTCCAATGAGAGATAACATTAAACACTTACACTGACACTTTATGGTGTGATTCTACTGTAGCTGCAATCTCCTGTGACACAATTGTGCTATTTTTTTCCTTCTGAGAAAGTCTCTTTCTCTGAACACCAGAGAGATGGGACTGAGTAAGCAGAACAGTTGTCCCCTGTCTGATCAAACACTGGTGGGTGACCTTGACCTCACGCAGAGGCTGCAGAAGGGAGGATGCTCCAAGAAAGCAGATCATGGCCAGACTCACAAAGCACCTCCAGGAGACTCAGCCTTGCTCATAACTTTGTGACACTCAGTGACAGGGAGGATCCTTCCTCACCAGGACCAAGGTGACCATGGTTATCCCCAGGTTTGGATGCCCTGTCTCAGAAGAAAGCACAGACACATCAAGTAGTTTTGAGTCTTCAAACCTTCTGCAGGGTTTCTTGTGCACCAGTAAAGCCACCAAGCTATAGTTTACATTTTATTTCTCACTGAAAAATCATAGAATCATTGAATTGTCAGGGTTGGAAGGGACCTTAAAGATCATCTAGCCAAAAGGCAGCTTCCCTACATCTCCAGCTGACAACAGCAGCACTTGCTCCATCCTTCCAGGATAAATATTGGCCGAAAACATTGATCCCCACTGGGGACTGGTAACTGCCTTTAATTGTTGGCAGCAGTTGGGGACCAAGAGAGTCTCTCCTGTGCTGAAGAGCAGACAAAACAAAACAAATTAAAAAATCATTGCCACCTGCATATACCTGAATATATCCAGGTTCAATACCTGAACTTGTGTAGCCTTGAAGGGGCCACTGTGTTTGGTTAGGCTGAAGAAAAGAGGTTGAGAATGAAAAAAAAAAATATATATTTTAGAACAGCTAAATAAAACCAAATTCAATTACTAAAGCTACTTAAAAGCCAGATGACAGAAAAAGTGCTATATCCTCTAAATCACAGATTCAAGAGTAAGGAAATACATGAGGGTCTGTGACTAAAACATCAGGGGTGAAGTGCAGACCTACACATGGATAGTGAGCCTAGGCAAGATTTCCTACCAGTTTTACAACACTGATAAAGTTCACTCCAAAAATACAATCCCAGCTTGCTAGGACTATATTTCTGCCTGAGCACAGTTAATAAAATACACTCCATGAACAGAAAATGCAAGTTCAACAATGCTCTCTGTGTGGGTGAGGTTCAGTCACGTCAATACAGACTGTCAGACATTCCTCCCCATTTTCTTCAACCAGAAAGACTTCAGGAGTTAAGTTTTACATAAATTCTTCACAGAAGCTGATCAACATAAATCAGTTTTTGGAAAAAAAATATTAAATTTCTATTATGTGGCATTTTTTTCTTTGTAAGATGAGTTCCAAAGGTGAAGCTCAAAGCTACACGGTGACATGGATTTGTTGACTGTGCCCAACAAGACCAAAAAAAATAGTAAAAGGAGCATCCAAAAGAAAACTCAGTATCCCTGTGAAGGCTACACCAAGGTTCCTGCAGAAGGAGATCTCTGGCTGGGACACAAATATGAAATAATAATGGAGAAACTGCCCCAGACATCTGCTGAAGAACTGCAGGAAGATGACAAACTGAATTTATAACCTCGTCAACTTTAAGGCTGAAGAGCTGGAGAGCAACAGCAAAGTGGCCTTTGATATCAAGGTCTTTGCTATTGCAGCTTCAGTACCTACTCTCTGGCTCCAGGCAATCACTTGATCTCACATGATTCCCAGGAAGACTTAATTTTACTTCAGAAGCTCAGGAAACATTTTCTCCTGAAAACAGGAAGCAATCAGGATGATGCAGCTTTTTACTCCTGCCAAGTGCCCAAGGTAACAAAGGTAATCAAGATAAAGGCACAAAATCAGACTGCCTGTGGATGGTTAGTGCCTAATACAGGTAGGATTTGGCCTTTTGTGAATATAATCATTTGAGATGACAAGGAGGACAATTTTCTTTAGCACATTAGAAGATCTTGCTGAGAAGAAAAGAACACGTAACGCTCAATTCTGCCTCCCCTTTGGGTTTGCCTTCTATCTTCTCCTGTGTGAGAAACAGGCTGATCCAACTCCTTCCTTCCCACATGCTTCATTGGGAGGCATTACAGAAATAGCCTCATTACTCTGAATAGTTCAGGAGCAAACGTGTTGCACAGAGAATGAATTTCAACTACACGGGAGGAGATGTGTTTTCATCTGAGAGCCACAGAAACTAACCCTGATGGCAAATGTAGCCCAGAGAGAGTGAGGGGGGGGACTGTAACTTCACCTAAGGTGGTGCTGCTGATTGCCCATGAACTCATGCCAGGATATAGTCATTTCTTTCAAATTCATAGCTCCGAATTTCAGACTGCTGATAGGAGAATAAAGATGCACCACTATCAGAAATCATTCCTGAAGATAACTCCTCAAGCACGATGCTGAGTTCCTTGCAAAGAGTTGAGTAGAGTATCTTTTCCTCTAGTGAGGAACCCATCATTTCATCTAACAGGTAATCTGTTGATTGTTGACTTGGACTAGAAGCATCATAGTCACTGGTCATGGCTACTGAGCAAAGAGCCTCTGCACATGCATGTGGGGCTATTGTCTAATACCTGGTCTTCTACAGCACACCCTTGAATTCCTTCCTGCTGTCTTGGTACACTCACACTTCAAAAAGAGACTAGAAACTCTGAGTAACTCCCAGAAAATCACTACAGGTTGTTGCAATAAGGTTAAAGATTCCCACCTTTCAAGCTCCTGGTCCTTCAATATGCTGCTCAGAAATTTTACTTCTATTGCAGCATCATAACCAAGCATCTCAAGACATGGCAGGAGAAAAACACACCTTAGGAAAAGGAGGTAAGAAAGGTATATTAACTAGTACTTGATGTCACTTCTGCAAGTATTTAAATACCAGCTGGAGAGTGAAAGGGGTTTCCTAGAGCTTCTCAGCTGCTGTGCCTGCCCTGCTCCCAGCACCAGGGGAAGCAAAGCCAGTAGATCACAGAAGGACTCAACATAATGAGACTTGGTGGTACCAGGTTGGAGAAAAGACTCCTAATGGCTTAAGCATCAGGCTTGATAAAGAAAAAGCCTTTCCTGACAAACATGCAGGTCAAAGAAAATCCCATCTTCCTTTGACCTGCACCTCTCACTGCAAGCAATCAGAGAGTTTGCCTTTTTTTTTCCTCTCCTTAAAGCACCAGGAAGAATGAAAATCACCCCTAATCCACTCACATGCTTTGCCAACATCAGCCTATTTTCTATTTCACCCTTCTTCCACTCTAACTTGTGGTCCATTCGTGTGCTCTCCCCTCTCACTACTAAGAGTGAGAGCTGACACTTCCCTCACCCCTTTCTCCCCTCTTGTTGAAACCTTATTTCCACTGCTCTAATAGTTCTTGACTTAACTGGGACAAGGAAAATTATTCTGGGCTTCTCTGTCCCAGCAGTTAGGCTATTCTTTATTAACCATCCAGAGCACTGAAAAATCCTACTGAAGCCCCAGGCAACCACTCTAACATCCCCTTAAATTCATGGTTTAATCAAATTGCCCGTTTCAGTTGGACATGTCTATAGCCATATATATCTGGACTTGCTTTTTGCATAAAAATCCTTCAGTGTTAATAAAATTCTGAAAGTTCACTGCTACACATCACAAAATTCACTTAACATCATTCCAAAAGGTCCCAATAAGCTAAATTTTTATCCAACATTAAACCAGAGCTATTTCTTAGGCAAGATTTTCTTAAGCAACATGCAGAAGCATTTATAATACTTAAGATAAGTCTTAGTAGATATTATACACTAATAAAATATAGAATTACACATTAATAAAATGTATTTACTCTTTAGGAGTGCAACTGAAAGACCCCAACCTTCAAAATCTGGCTTCATTGCTGCTCCCTCAGCCTGGTTTAATCCAGGCCAGCACATCCAGCTCCCCAAAAATGGAGAAGAATAATTTTTAAAGTAGGCTCAAAGTCTTCTCAAACTCCAACCTTAACTCTCATCCAGTGCCCAACATCAAAACCATTGCATTATTTTTTATTTGTACGGGATGCAAAGTGTTTTGTTGGGGTTTTTTGTACGGGATGCAAAGGATTTCTGTACAATCTCATTTTTCACAGCAATATAATTAAGAATTTGGTTTGACTCCTCTACAGCAGTAGCATTTTTCAAACTACAATTTGTGTACCAGCTCTTTTCAGAGGAACCCAAGCCCCTGCAGTGGCACACATCCTAACTGCATTACAGAGCCTTCCATTTCTGGTGCAGAAGCAATAAAGTGAAGCCTCCTTTTATATACTGAGAAAGCAAATCCCTTGCATTTTTCAGGTGGCACTTCTCATAAAGCATCAATCACCTTAACTGCCACAGACAGTACACTAGATAAATGTGCTCTTACTTTCTTTGCACCCAGAAAAGCCTTTCCTTCGAGTCACATCATCTAAGTTTTGAAACTCTTCTATCAGGAAAAAAAAAAATCAGGGCTGGTTTCAATTGGCTGGAGTCTATCCCTGAAACAACCACTATTTGAGTTCACCACCAGGTTACACTGCTCAGGTTCATCACTGCACAATATTCCCCATCCCTAAACCAGGACTTAAGCACCAGCTCCTCCTGCCATCTCCACTTTGCCCACCCTGATAGTGGAACTGGAGAGCACTGGCTGAAGGCTGCTATCAGCACAGGGCAGAGCAAATAAAGACACCAGGATAATCACTTTTCTTTAGATAAGTCAGCCAGTGCCAGCACAGCTGCCTAGAAAATACACAGTGGAGAACCAGGAATGTACCAAAGAATAAGTAGGAGTTTTGTTAGGTCTGTTAGTTCAAATATTTATATGTATATATATGTGTATTTCCAAATACAACAGAAAAACCCAAAGCAGCAGCACACATACACACACACTACTGAATGTTAAGCTGTGCACACTCAGTTTTTACTCTTTTTTTCCCCATTGGAGAATGGACAATGCAATTCTCAACCCTTTTGATGTCACCTGTGTGTCTCCTGACTCCCCACCAGCAGCACATGAATAGAAACACACTTTTTGGGACCTGCCAGAAGGTGCTTCAGATCCCTCTCCTGAGCTAATGAAATAGTGCCCAGCATTGTGAGCTGCTGTACTCACATCTCTTCTGCAGAACCTCTTGGGGAGAATGAATTCCCAGCCCTTACTGCAATAAAGACCAGCTCAGGACAACTTAAACCTGGAGCAGGACTGGCAAATGTTCAATAGCACAGCATGGTACAACCACTGGATCATAGAATGTTTGAGGCTGGAAGGGAGCTCCAGAGCTCATCTGCTCCAACCTCCCTACCCCAGCAGGGCCATCTCTACCTAGGGCAGCTGCTCAGAGCCCCAGCAAGCCTCACCTTGAAGGACTCCAGGGATGGGGCCTCCACCCCCTCTCTGGGCAGCCCATCCCACTGATCTATCAATAGAATAGATCACCAAGAAGTTTTGGGTGGGGTTTTTTGGCCTTTTTTTTTTTACTCTCTGAAGTACTGTGTCTAGTAGTGTTTACAGGAGACACCATTTCTCTCCACTTCCACCAAGAATGATGATCCTCTCACAAAACAGCAAGAAGCTGTATGAGAAAAGGAGTATAGACACACAGTGGTGAAGTTTGAAACCCTTCAGTTTATTGCAAGCCTTTTTTTTGATCCATGTATGGATCCAAACTAGAAATTCTGCTTACTGAGTAACTCCTGGTTCCACCCAGCCCTGCTCAGCTGATGTTCTGGCATGTTCCAGGTGAAGTGCAGCACAAAGCTCACCACAGGTACATGGGATCTGCTCAGAGCCACCACCTCAGAGCCTCTGTGACAAAGATAAACCACAAAGCTGAGACCAAGCACCATGTTGGTGGATGCAAGGGCAGCTGAGGCTGCCTGCACTTGCCTGCACAGGCTGGGACTTTAATTGGAGCACACTGCAGTGCATTAATAATTTTAGAAAGCCCAGTATCAGCTTCATTTATTTTTACAAAGACTTTCCCTGCCCTCATCTTCACATGTCAGAGAAAGGTCAAAAAGAGCTTAATTTTCTTCTGCACTGGACAAAAAGGCATGAAGAAGAGTCAGTACATTGAGCTGATTTCATTTTCACTGGGGCTTAAGGAAGAACAGGAGGAATTTATTAGCATCAAATTGACTCCAGCATAACCTGGCTGCTTTTATCAAGGTTGAGGAAATTAAAATGATAAAACCAGAGGCTCCACTTTGCTTGAGGTTAGAAAGATGCATCAACTCCAAGACAGTGTTTAGATTTCAAGGAAAAATAAATGGTGGTAACAAGAGGTGAGCACCTTTCCAGGCACAGATATTCCAAAATAACAGATACTGAGCTAGAGAATGGAGACCAAGTCAAGTGCTAAATTAACTAAGGAAAAGTTTACTTATTAGTAATACAAACTTCTCCTTTGAGAGCACTGAGCAAACATTATTCTAATAGAAATGTAATTCTGCTTCAACAATATCTTATTTAATAAGGCAACATGCAGACAAGTGATGCTACCTGGCAAATTTACCATTAATTTCTCTTTCATACTGATCAATATCTAATCATTACACATGGTCATAATGTAAGTAAGCTTTTTTTTTAAAATACATCCACACTGTTTAAATGTAGGGAAAATATGCCATAAAGATAGAATTGTTTTACTTGGCAAGCTGGAAAAGACACCACAGGAATTGGGAGCTTTTCCTTTTCCCGTCCAGTGTGATTAAAGGTTTTTATAGTTTAACTATATAACATTTTAATGAGCTCTGCTTAGCAAAAAAATATATTTGCATAATAGCAGATGTTAATAAAAGCAAAGCATGCAGTGGCTTTCAGTCTGGACACTTATCCTCTAACTGAACTGAGCTGCAGACTCCTCCTGGCACAGGAAGGTCCCAGATGAGGAATTCCTGAAGTTTTGTTCGTGGAAAGTTAATTCTAGTGCAGTGGCTGTGTGTAAAACAGCTCCAAGAACAACAAGCCTCAGGCTGGTACTGATTCTACAGCCTCCTTTGTCATTAAGTGAATCCTATCAGTCCCCAGTGGTCATATTTCACATCCAGTGGAAGCAACACAAATGCTTCCCAACACAGCAAATAAAACATCAGAACAAGCCTTATGTACATCTAGCAACCAAGCTGTAACACTGACAGCAGCTATAAATTCAATTTGGGGATAAATCTGTTGGAAACTTGGGTGTTTCTCAGGCTGCTTGTACCACAACTGGGTTGCATCTATTGTGCTTCCAGTTTGTAACAGGCAAACTCAAGATCTCCAGAAAAAAGGAGCTAATCTGATGATTAGCTGGGCTACTTTAAGCATCTCTAGAGATGGCTGGAAGAGCTGCCCTTGGCAGAAGGGGATGAGCAATGCTCTGAAGTAAAGACAGAGGAGTATCTCAAAGGTTATGCAGTTGTTCTTCACAGCTCCCATCTCTGGTGGCACAGAAAGCTCCCCAAAAAAGGTCTTGGGCATCCAGCACTGGAAATGTTCCTTCTCCCAGAGGAAGCAATGATGGCAACTGACTCTGGATGGGCAGCAGCATCCAGGTTGTGAGTCTTTACCCAAGGTTCAAACTGTCCATATTTAGTCAAGATTCAGGTTAAATTAGTGGCAGATTTTGCTCCTAATGAGACGAGAATTTAATCCAGGAACACTGAGGCATTTTCAAATCCCATGAGGCCACAAGTGATGGTGTATCGGTGACAGGCAAGGGAGAGGAGCTAGCAGGGACCCCTACAGCCATCCAAGGTCTTCACACTTCAGATAGAAGCCTGCTACAGCCTAACCCACATGAAAAATCTAGAGATTTGGCAAAACCCAGTGGTTATCCAGTATCTGGAAGCCAGTCTTATGGTACCTGGGTGGGCCAGTGGATAACATGCCCCATTCCCCCTCAGCAGAGCTTCCCAGTGAGCACAAACACTTGAAGTGCCCCATCCCTCCATGTAAGCTGCAAATCTCTTCAAGGAGACAACAACACATCATTGTTACTCAGGCACCCTTTGGCTGCAGCAGCTGCCAGGGAACACAGCTCACAGGGCTCCTCTCTCCAGCCCTATCTGCAGCAGCCAGCTGTCCTTAGAGGCAGCCAAGCAGGAATGAGCTGCTGAAACCTTCTGCTCTAGTCACAGCTCTGAACAGGGCGTGCTCTGCTGCTCCCAGGGGAGATGGGGATGCTCCTCCTCTGGTGCACTGTCCTGCAGGAGGGCTGCAATCAGAGCAGGCACCAGATGCAGCTCGCAGGCCATCTGGCAAACCACGATCCTGCCTCTGATCAGGAGGAGGCTCGGAGCCAAGAACCAGTCCCAACTGCTTTACTGGAAACATCTCCAAATATTTCCCAGCTACCACTGGAAACAGATCCTCTAGCAAGGCTGGAAGAGCTGCTAGGACCAATGCAGGTGTCCCTCTACACCTGCACACTGAGGAGACCCTGTGCTGACAAGGGGGGTTGTGAGAGCAGCTCAGAAACCAGCAAGTAAACAAGCAGCAAGAAGCAGGATCAAGTGCTCCGAGCAGACAGTACCAGCCACACCAGCACTGCCTGCTATTTATTTAATGACTCACACAGAGGAGGATCCATCCATCCAGGCTCACTGGCCAGCATGGGAACAGGTAACAGGAGAGCTTATGAAATCACTGGGAGCTCAGCTCCTCCTGACCTCAGGGAACAAAGGAGCCTCAGAGCAGCCAAACACCCTCTTTTCACTCTCCCTCTTCCTTCCCCTGTTGCACAATCTCTCTCCACAGATTGAATTGGCACTTGTCGCAAAATGGGAAAGCAGAACAAAGAGGAGAGAGCAAAAGGAAGAACAGGTATTTCTGTCCATCCACATCAACTGAAAAGTACAAATTACACAGGAATAAATATTTCCAAGTGAGATTTTCCCCAGTTTCTCAGATTATTTGGCAAAAGGGTTCACAGGTAGCAACTTTACCTTCAAAACATCCTTCATCCACACATGAACAGCACGTGGTTTAACTACAGACTTCTACAATCAAACACCACAAGAACTTTTTAATATTGTGGGTTGATATATAGAGAGTTATTTGTGTAGAATTTACAGGCTGCACTTAAAACATCCTTCCCCAAAAGAACCAACTGAAGATCATTATACAAATACACAACCATTCACAGCATCTTTACCTATAGGAAACGCACAATACAGAAGCAGCTGTGGCACTCCAAGATCTACAAGCATGCTTTGAATGTTTAGACAGCAAACAGTACAGAAAAAAACCCACTATTTTTTCCCTGCACATGGAAAACAACTTATTTATGGCTCTTGGAACACATCCTGCTTTCCTGGAGCATTAGATTAGCTTCCATGTTACTAGGTAGAAAGTGAGAAACATCAATAGCAAGCTTCTATTTAAAGTCTTCCAGGAGTTCTCAGTTTTTAACTACATATAACAATAGATACTCAGAATCCAGCTGTCCCAGCTCACAAAAAAGATGTTCAGCTGAATTTCTCTCTCCAGCTGCAAGTCTTTCCTTCTCCAAGCAGTAAAGCCCCCTGACAATACACCCCCTCCTACCTCTACACTCATGAGAGGCTCATCAGCACTAACAAATATACAAATATTGAAGGAACACACATGGATAATGAGACACAGCTTCAAATCTGTATAAAACACAGGAGAACCCAGCTCAGTGCAGGCTGAATTTCTGCCAGGCCTTTTTCCTCACACCAGGAATCATTTACACACAAGACACCTGTGACTCCAGCACTGAATATTTTAGGCCAGTTTCTGTGCAAACAGAATCACAATTGACAACCATTTACACCTATTTTTCACCACTTATACTCCACTATTATTAGCTTTAAGTTCATAGGCAATAGGTTGCTCATGCCAAAATAGACAAATATTAATTATCAATAAAGTAACCGACAGAAAACCAAATGTAACAGCTTAATTAAAAATCAGAATTAATGCTGCTAAGCAGGCAAACTTGGGCTTACATAGGCCCATGGCTTCCTTTCATGTTACTTAAAGTGACACTAAAATCTAAACCAAGACATTTTAAACTACAACTGCTTGTCTCAGAAATCCTGGGGTTATTTCAATGTTGAGTGCAGGACTTATGTGACATTTTCCTTTTTGATTTCCATTATTAAAGGATTTTAAAACAATACTGTGTGGTAACTGCCTACAGCACTAAGGGGTTGAGTATAAAAATAACATAAAAGATATCACACACTCTACAAAATATAATTTTGATTTAATTTCATTCAAGCACTATGTTCTTTTTTGGGGGGGAGGAAATTAATTTACCATCTTTGATAGCAAGACTCTTCTTCAGCTACTCTGAACACTGGTGATATCAGTTGAGGTACGACTGGAACAGAACTTGAAAGTGCCTCACCTAATTTAATACATTCACCAAGCCAAACAAAAGTTTGTGTTACAAACTTAACCTTCTCATTCTGCAAATAAAACACTTGGGTTTCCTCCACTCACCAAAAAGTAGCCATGTTCCAAATGGTTCACCTCTTTCACTAAGCCCTGGAGCTTTTTCAAGAGCTTCAAAATTAATGATAACTCATTGGTATGGTGGAAAATGTTACAGAATTCCTACATATTTCTCTCAATGATCAAACACATTTTCACAAGCATGCTGTGGCAGGAGAGAGAACAGATCTAGCTTTGGGCAGACTGATGGTCAAAGTCCAAGATATTGGGCAGGTGGCCCATATATTTATCTGTCCCATACCAAACCTACTCACCTTCAAGACGTGGTAGTTCCCAGTAGAAGAGTGTGAACAGGCTCATGGTGGAAGCTGTAATGGTCCATCAGGTTTCTGTTGTTAACTCTCTTTGCTCTTCCTCTCAGAAACTGGTATTCTGGAGATATAAAAAGAATTTCAGTTTAAAATGCAGCACTCTCAGCTAAAGATAGTATGTTATACAAACATTACATTTTTCCTGCTTTTTACCAGGCTCACTGAAAGGTCACCTGAAACCAACCTGATGGGTCCACTCACTGAATTACTGTTGTCTTATCTCAAAGCAAGCAGCAAGGGATTCTTCCTTTACCCCTGTGACCCTCCCAGCTCACACAGTCACTATCTACATCACAGCAGCATATTGAGAATTTATCCTAAAGATTGGGAATGGAGAAGAGACTTATTTAAAGTCACACTGGTGCCAGAACCAAGAATGCCACTTACCAACAGCCCCTTCTCACCTTGTCTGCTACATTTTACAGACTGATATATATTTACTACACTTATGTTTATCTTAAAAGCATGAACACTGAACTTTTCTGCTGTATTTTGCCAAAGTTCCCTCTAGAATAGAACAGCTTCCTTAACAGAATTAGAGATACTTGGTTCCAACAGTGTAACACAACTGGATGCTTGGGATTCTAAGTTCTATATATGCTTGGAAAATAAGGCTGAAATGGCAAAGGAAAAGGAAAAGGGCTGGGATTGTAAATGAGCAAATGCCACATTAGAAACAAATTCCCTAGGAGGCCCATTTTGCAGCCAAAATAATTAGATCACTAGCAAGAATCATCCCAAGTAGATAAATGGTGTGTTAGGAGATTAATCAAGGTCAGGTTCTCTTACATCCAACTTTTTAAAAAGATTCCTCCCCTGAAAACTTAACCCTAGGGCTCCATCCAAATGAAGAATTCACTGTTGATGGACATCAGGACAAACTGAATCAAAGCTTGCTACAGCTGCCAAGTGCTGACTGCCCAAGGAAAGGGAGAGAAATCTGCATTTGAGAGCCACCTAGACTCTGTGGCTGCTGCTGGATGCTCAGAGATAACTGCCAACTCATTAAAACCCAACATCAAAAGTCTATTAAATATGCAAACATCAATGGAATTGGACTAGCAGCTACTTAGGCAGATAACATTTCAACACAGCACATCCTGCAGTTCCTGCTATCAATATTCTGTCCTTTTGGAAGAGTCAATGAAGAAGTCACAGCACCACCCAAGGCAGGGAAATCCTCCATCTCCTTCACACTCCTCAAGGTTCCCACTAGCTAGGAAGTCTAGAAAAATCCCAATAATTACAGCTCAGTATGGACTATCCACTTTTACTTTCACACTTGACTGCTTGAGATGCATCATCTCCCCAAGGTTTTTCTTTCCCCTACATCTGCAGGGCAAGTCCCACACCTCTCTGCAGGCTCACAGGTAGAGAGAATCATAGAAGAAAAGACCTCTAGGATCATCAAGTCCAGCCTTCATCCCAACATCTCCCTTGTAAATAGATGCAAACACACAGTACACTGACAAATCATACTCTAAATTTTAAATGAGCCTTTACAAGAGGTTTCACACACATCCCAAACTCCTGGTTCTTGTCAACCTGCTGCTGGAGTTTGAAAGAGCTACACAGAGAGAGGGAGTGGAGTGTCATATAGATAACATAGATTAATTAAAACCAGCCACTTAAAAGCAGCTCTCCTGTAGCTTCAGGTCACTTCACACATGCAGAGCCCTGCTTGGAGCTTCTCTTTCACAGCTATCTGAAAACAAGCAACAAAGTCCTGCAGGCAAACAGCAACCTCAGTACATTCTGCTCCACAAAATGCAGTTTCATTCCTGGATGACTCTGCAAAGTCCCAGTGCCTGGTGAGCATCTCAACAAAGCTCCAGGTTTGTGCTGTAGAGTGACATCAGACTTGGAAGTGTTCTTCATTAATACTATCACCATCATCTGAGGCAGCCCAGGGGGGAAGGAGGATGAAGAATCTCTCTCATCACAGCATAAACAAGCTCCTGGGAGTCTCTAATGCACCTCCAAGTGACTCTGACAAGAGCTTTGATATCTCAGTAGTAGTTTCAAAAAATGGCTGGAAGATGCAATCCTCTAATTATGGAGAAAAAAAAAAGTCTTCTCTCATACACTTGTGGTATAATGACTCTGCCTTGGAGATGTGAGGTTCAGAAAAAAAGACTGAAATGAAATCTTAGGGAGCAACCTGGAAAAAGCACGACTTAGGAGGAAAGAAGAGAAATTAAGGAATATGAAGTGCTGGAACCTCCAAAGAAAACACTCATTGAGCAGAAAAAGGGGAAACTGGTTGTTTGGCTGAGCAGGTGCTTCACCACCATCTTTCCTGGTACTATGATAGTCTCACACTGGAGAAGAATGGTCTGGTTTAAGTGCCAAGAACGAGGCAGCACCCATCCCATGGGGTGCAACACAAATCTGGGTTTTCTTCCCATCCTGCAACCACATGGGCCTCCTAGAAAAGAGGCAGAAAGTTCAAGGGTCAGGATGGAATCAACAAAATCCCCCATCCATCATCTGAGGCACCAGAAGGCATCACGTGCCACGGAACCTTGAGCAGCAGCCAATTTGGGGTCAGGCACACAATAGCTTCCACTTCATGAATCAGGAAACACAGCCTTAGATTTAGATTTTTCAAAAGAGAACTGACAGCTCCTGTTGGAAATGAAGGCAGAGAGACTGACTTCAAGGTAATCTGGTTACAGAGGAGGGGACTGACCAAATCTCACACTCAGAGCCTGGGGAACGACAAGGAAAATGGGTAGAAAAAAATGCAGTTAAGGAAAGTTCAGAAATCAATCTGCTACCTCCATGGCACCACCAGGGTGAGACCCCAGCACTATGTTCTCTCTGTCTCCACCAACATTCAGGTGCTTGGCTGCTCTGAAGCCAGCAGCAGCTCCAGATACACAGCACCAGTGGCCACCTGCTCTTCAAGGGATATCCAAGCAGGTCAGAAATAGGGAGGCATATAATGAAGAGGAAACTTCAGCACGAAGCTGTCCTGACACAGACCAAAGGCCAGAACTGAAGTACAGCACCAGGCACCAAATCAGACAATGACAATGCACCCTGACAAGAGAGGCTGGCACAGTGATCCACATGTCAGGGACACTGACTGATCTTTATCTAGGAGTTGTAGGACAAATCTTTAGAGCTAAGTCATAACTCACAGGTCTCTGAAACGTGGCCAAGGCAACAATAACAAACCAATGGAACAAAAGGAATGTTTTTCTTACCAACTTGCTGCTGGCTGACCCTGCTAACACCCCCCTGGAGAAGACAGAAGCACCCCAGTGACACTCAAGCTGACATTGCCACACTCTGTTAGACAGCCTGACCACCTTCTCCCTGAGGGAACTCCAAAAATAGCATCCACCAAGTGAACGGAGCCCACGCCTGAATAAACCACGGGCAGAGGGCTTTGCTCAGACCACAGCAGTTCTCTCACTCCATAGAGGGATGCAAGGAGAAATGTAGGCCATGCATGCAGGGAAAAAGAGATATCCAGGCTTCAAAGGTATCACAGATCTCATTTTCAAAGCCAGGAAATGAATACACATTAAAAGTGCTGGGGTGCAGCTCAGTATGAGCAAGATGGGCTAAGGGAAAAACACACTTCATCAGAAAGTTACAAAGTTGGGATTGTTTTTCCCATTAGATTGCCTGATGAATCATTAAAGTAAAATATTTGTGATGTAACTATTGACTTCTACAAAGAACAGTTGTAATTAGCTCTCGGAGTAATCCCCTGACCACCATCTGGAGTTCAGCCTAAGCCTTGACCTCAGTCACACCAAACATCCACGTTCCTTTGGAGCACACCTGAGGGTGAATCACACCACAGCACTAATCCACAAAGAGGAAAAAGCTGCCAGGAATAATAAAAACCTGAACCAATGAGCTCTTCACAGACAGCTCTAGAAATGCTCACTCTGGATATTCTGGAACGTGCAAGGAGCAACTCACACCCATTGCAGTGAGGGAAATAGTTTCAAAATGAAGTAGGAAAAAGGCAGGATCTAATCAACCCAATCCTACACCTAAACCCAAACATTTCCTCCACTGAAACCTCAGTTTATAGCAAATAAAGTTGACACGTGACAGAGCCAACCTTCTTCTGATAACAGACAAGAATTGCCTTCCTAGAACTAGATTCTGACAGTAAACCAGACTTATCAAAGATATAAAATAACTTATTCCCCCACCCACATATAAACAGCTCAAAATATCTTTACTATTACAGGTTGTAGAAATTCCTTCACCTAAAGCACCTTAGATAACTGGGTTTTTTGGGTTTTTTTGCTAACAAGCTCCTATTCCCCACTGGCAAAGAAGAAAGCCTAAGATGCCTCCCACCTACAAAGCTTCTTAGCCAGAGAAAATGAGTTTTCTGTAGTGTACAGCTCTGTGTTGCTGGGGCATGGAGCAGGCTGGAAATACTGAGCCAGTTATTAGTTCATATTTGAAAGTGAATCTTTGCAAGAATGAGAAATGTTTATTTTTTCAAGTGATCACGTGTATATAAAACACAAAAACCCTCCTATACTGGGAGGTGTGGTCCCAGATGTGAGATCTCCTGCCAGCTGGCACACAGAATTTCTTCCTTATAAAGGTATGTTTAAGGATAAATAAGATTAGAAAGGACCACCAGACCTGGCAGCAGTGATGAGACCCCAGATTCTAGTCATGTCACTAACTACAGAGAAGAACTGTCACCATCCCCAGGTACAAGCTTCATTACCTACTCACATCGTGCTGCAGAGACTCATATACACTACAGGAAGGTTTATACTTATATAGTTAAGACTACACTGCAAAAAAAATAGTATTTTTTACATCCAGATTTCATGCTTTTCTTTAAATGGTATTTTAATTAATTTTTGTCTTCCACAGAGACAGAGGAATGAGCTTTACAAGCATCAAGCTGAGCCTCTTGGTGACCATCAGCTGCTTCTGTGCTCAGCCTGAGTGGCTTCAGTCTGGTTTGGGGTGATTTTAAGCTGTCTCTGTCACCACCCCTCTCTCCTGGCTGCAGCCCCAGCACGGGTTACACGAGACCAAAGTCCTGCACTGCAAGTCAATATTTAACTCAAGCACTCGACTGTCGAGACCCACCTAGAGTATCTGAGATAGTGACTTATTAAAACCTACACTATCTTTTCTAACAGAGATTAATAAAGGGCAATTTGTCTTCTTGAGGAGAAACTGCAAAGACAGATTCTACAGGGGCAGTAGTTAGATTCAGCTTTAATATAATTCAGCTAAAAGGAAATATTTCCATGAAAGGAGTGCTGAACAATATGATGTATACACCACAAGGTTCAAGACAGAGGCAGGAGCTACAGTACAAGAATAATTTAAAACTAAACCACATCAAGTTCTGGAAATTCAGCATTTTTTCAAGGAGTATTTTAACTCTGCAATTAAGCCATTAAACTATGTCACAAAGGCTTATAGAGACATTATAAGGAGAAGTACTTATGCTCCACTAAATACCTGAATAAAATCTATGAGCTGCTGCATTAACACAGAGTTTAAATTAATACAATAAAGACTGCTTTATTTTTTTTCCAGGCTAATTGTTCTTAGCCTTACTGAAACTAATATAATTATTTATATCCCTAAAAACTTCTTTGCATGTCTCTGATGTAAAGTTTTGCTAACAGTCCCATCTTTTACCATCTTTTTGGCCAGAGATCTTTCTGATATCACAAACAGCTGTTAAAATACAGTTCAGAACAAAACTGAGCAACTGAGAGTAATTTCTTGTTTACTGCATCTGTTTCAATCTTTTATCCACCTGTTCTCTGTGTCTAAACATGATTTCTTTATTTACTGTTAGCACTCCCATCTTTACATTTAGCAGAAACTGCTTTTGTTGTCTGAAACTGAACATGTTTTAGCAATTACTCCAGTGGAGTTATTGATGATAATCACCACAGAATTTCTAAATATTCTCCAGTTCCACGTTTCTAACCCTTCACATGTAGTTTGATCATCACTTAGGGCCTGGTTTGAGTCAGAACTGAATTAACTCTGTTCAGTGATTTTACTTTTCAGCTCAGTCTCTTCTAACAGATTTTTGCAGACAGTTTCTGCCTCTGATAACACTTAACATTTAGAGCTACCACTGAGTGAGCTTTGCCAGGAAAACAACAATATTTCTACTGTGAAAGAACGGAGAGGAGGGGCTGAGAATATCAGCCACACAATGAAATAAGGAGACAAATAGTATTGCACAGCTTCCATCTAACAAAATACCAAAACATCAACAAATAAACCACAAAACCAGGGCCAGCTCACCTGTCCAGGGCAGGGCAGCCTCAGGGAACACTTTCCCAAGCAGCTTAACTGATGCTGATCCCTGACACTGCCTCATGGGAGGATCTGCTCCTCCCTGTAGCACACACTGGTGTCAACTGGACCCAGTCAGCTCCACCAGTTCAGCCTCTGTGTGGTGCTCACTTTGGCAGATGAATCCAGCAGACCACACAACCACATGGCAGGCAATGAAAAAGGACAATCAGAGGGCTGGAAAAGAGGTGCCCAGGGCCACCCTTTTCAGCAGTAACAGCATCTTAAACCTGCTTTCTTGAAATTCCACACTTACTGACACACAGTTACCAAAAAATGCAAGTTTTCATATCTCAAATGCCTCCTTGAACCAACCAAATCAGGACTCAAATCCATCTGAGTGAATGCAGAAAGTCTTTATTTTCCCACCCTGTTTTGAGAATGAGATCAGTCTAACTCTGAACTGGGAAAACCAGAGGATAAAAGAACAACCACAAAGTTATAACAAGGTCTGAGTAGTTTCCAGAAGCACAATTCCTAAAAAAGCTCAAGTGAGAAAGGGGAGTGCCAGGTCCCTACCCATTTTCTCTAAAGGTTTTAGTTTCATTGTACTATGCTGGCAAGTGTTACTTTTATCCATCTCTATCCGGTTAGAAAAGATAAGCAAGAGGTACTAGATTCTGCCCTGGGAATAGATTCTGCCCCAGGAACAGCCTCTCTCTGTAAGGAACAAGATGCTGGCTGATGCAGTTCTTAGCAGTGATCACTTTATTTCATTCTATTGGGCTAAGCCAAAGAAATTCCAAACAAAACACCCTCTAAACCCAACCCCTTCACTCTTCCAAACCCCTGCCAGGTGAAAGACACATGGAAATTACCACATTTTCTAGCATTTTTTTTACTGAACAGGGCACAAACCCACAGGTATTTTCTCGGCAGCCTCCGGGCCGCTTTGCCCAGACAGGATTACTCCAGACATCACGGCTTTGGCCCAGGAATAATCTGCTTCGGATTCCGTCTGGAGATTGACTTAAACGCTTCCTCCTGCCCGGGATGAGGAGATAATACCCTGCGGTTGTTCATCGGCCTCAAAATAGGCACTGCCGACATCTCGGTTGTTTATAGGGCCGAGGAGCAGCGGGTGCTACGGCGGCAACTCCAACCAATTAATTTTAAACATTAAAAAATCTTTTTTTCTCTCTATTTTTTTTTAACGAGGCTATCGTGGAAGCTCCGTGCCCCAAACCAGGAGCCGGCAAACCCCAGATGGACCCGGGGAGAGCGGCAGCGAGGCCGGGGAGCCCCAGGACGCGCTGCTCAAAGCGGCGGCTCCGAGCCCTGCGCGCCCGTGGCTCACCGGGGGCCGCCGGAGCCGCTCACCTCAGTAGGAGGGGGTCCCCCGGTGTTACCCGCACAGACCCTCCCGCTGCCTCGGCTGCTAGAATCAGGGGTGCCCCGGCCCGGTCGCCCCCCCACCCCAGCCCCGTTACCTGGGCTCCGCGTCCGGCGCCGGCAGCTCCTCCCCGCTCCGCGCCAGCCTCGCCTCTGTCGCGTGACTTCCGGGGCCACGCTCCGCCCCGCCGCTGATCGATCACGCGATCGGCGGTTGGGCGGNGGCAGGGGACGTGTCTCGGGAGGGCTCAGAATGGGACCACGGGCAGGGAACGGGACCCGCGGGCCTCGGGAGGGCTGAGAACGGGACCCCCGGGCAAGGAACTTGGCCCCGGGAAGGGGACGGGCCTCGGGAGGGCTGAAAACGGGACCACGGGCAGGGAACGGGCCCCGGGCGGGCTGAGAACGGGACCCCGGGCAGGGGACGTGTCTCGGGAGGGCTCAGAATGGGACCACGGGCAGGGAACGGGACCCGCGGGCCTCGGGAGGGCTGAGAACGGGACCCCCGGGCAAGGAACTTGGCCCCGGGAAGGGGACGGGCCTCGGGAGGGCTGAAAACGGGACCACGGGCAGGGAACGGGCCCCGGGCGGGCTGAGAACGGGACCCCGGGCAGGGGACGTGTCTCGGGAGGGCTCAGAATGGGACCACGGGCAGGGAACGGGACCCGCGGGCCTCGGGAGGGCTGAGAACGGGACCCCCGGGCAAGGAACTTGGCCCCGGGAAGGGGACGGGCCTCGGGAGGGCTGAAAACGGGACCACGGGCAGGGAACGGGCCCCGGGCGGGCTGAGAACGGGACCCCGGGCAGGGGGCGGGCCCCGGGCAGACCCCGAGCAGCTGATACCATCACGTGCCTGGGCTGCCATGGGGCGCAGGCACCGCCTTTGAGGCCGAGGGCGATGGGGGCAGGCAAAGCACAGCGTGGATTCCTTGAATTCCTTGAATTCCTTGTTTCTCCTGATTTCGGAGACTCGGCGATACCGGCCTCGATAATTTTTCAGTTATTCCTCTCAGAATATTCGGACGCAGCCTGTTGTGGTCAGGCTGGATATTCAGATGCCAGACTTTGACGTGTGCCTGTAACACCGGACAGAAAAGAGTTTCATTAGTGGTAACATCAACAGATCAATCTGGAATAAAGAGCAGAAACATTGATTATCTTGTTATCATCATTATTGACAATTATATTGTTTCCTTCCTCTGCGATGTGTTGCTTTTATTCCTAATAAATAGATGAACGTTTCCATCATATCTCGGTCTTTCTGTATCACTCCCATGTGTCGGATTGTTTCATGGCCATGCTAATACTGACAGTACCTTAAACCACGTGTAGATGCTGTGACTAAGGGGACTATAACTTGTTCTTTAGTGGTTTTTCTGTGATATTTCCATGTCTTTCATAGTATTTTTGTTTATTCATAAGAACAGCTGCATTGCTTCAGCACTAAGGGAATGAGCTACTTCAAACACTAATGATGCTTTCTGAAACTTCTGAATTTCCATTTACACTTCCATTTTCTGCCAGTTATATATAACTGGCACTAATATAATATACACTGGGATAGAGAAGGGAGTAAAGAGGGAAAAGATGAACACTAATATCCATATTACCGTAACAGCAAACATCCTTTGTTCTCTGGCTCCACAGGGCTTTGGGGTAAAGTCCTGCATTGCTTTTGGTGCTGTCACCCACTATAAACCAGCGTGTGGAGCATAAACAAACACCAAAAAAAGGCAATAATACCTGTAAGACAGTGCTAAGTGCTCAGTTCTTTGCTCCCCATCCAAGAGAAGCCCTCTCTGCTTGCACAAGCAATACCAAGGCTTGCCAGGAGGTGTTGCTTTGAAACCGCACAAATGACCGAGCTTAAAAATCACCAGAGGGGCTTGGACTACTTAAAATAACCGAGAGATACTTTGTTCTGCCGGTAAGAGCTCCAGATCCTCAGCCTGAAATGGTATTTTTTGGTTTGGGCCATTTAAATGTGAAATGTGCAGAGGGAGATGAATGCTGAACTCAATGCAAAATACTGTGAGTTTATATATTGCTAACAAATATGTTAGACCAGGTTCATGTGTGCAAAACTGTCACTAGCTTTGTCTTTGCAGGTCTGGATATTTATATATACACATTTATATACACGTTTGTATTATATATGTGTGTATATATATGTGTGTGCATATATGTGTATATATATACACATTTATATACATTTGTATTATATGTGTGTATATATGTGTGTGTGCATATATGTGTATATATATACACATTTATATACATTTGTATTATATGTGTATATATATATATGTGTGTATATATGTGTGTGTATATATACATTTATATGTTAGTATATATACCCTTATATATAAATGTATAATACAAACATATATGTTTGTATATATAATTATATGTTGCATTTAAGCTCAAGCCCTTGCAGAACTCAGCACAGAACCAGGCTCTGAAGACTTCAATTTCCTCTACAGTACACACTGAAACACTTCTTCTCGCCACCAAAATCTGTTTATCTTTAGAGGGAAAACAAACAAACAAACAAAAAGACAAACATAAGGCTTATAACAATAAACCTTCAGCATTTGCTGGAGCCTTTCCATGACTTTAAAGCTTGCTTTTTTTTTTTCTTTCCTTCTGTGAGCTTTCTTTTCCCAAGATCTGTTTTCTTCTGTGTTTATTCATGCTCAGAAGGGTCCTGCAGCAGCTGGATTATTAAAGGACAAGCAAGCTAGACCAGTAAATTATAAAGTACAGCTCAGAGTGATCTTTGGTTTCATTCTGGTTAATAAAACCACAGCAGATCAGTTCACCCTCTGAGGCACAGTTTACACCAGTTGTATAAACTCCCCAAACACAGTTTTATAAGCATTATCCCTGGTCTTTTTTGTTGCTTTAGGTGGGTTTTTTTTTTTACATTACTTAATAAATAACAGCAGAGCTGTAGTGCTCCCCCACAGCAGCACTAATGACAACAGCAGCAGTTGCTGTGAGTGAATAATCTATTCATAAGGACCTTTCCACACACATAAATCAAGTTCTAAAATTACCTAGAGCTGTCCCAGAGCAGGGGGAGGAGCTGCAGCCATTCTGATTTTTAAAGGCCAAGAGATAGAAAAGATTGTAAAGTTTTAAAAACATTTTCAAGCTAAATTAACTTTCCACAGCAAGAAAATCAGGATAAACTGCACAGATTAAAGCAACACCCTCCAACTTCAGGGAAAGCCAGAGCTCATTACACCCCCACACCTGGGAGAAGCAAGTGTGGTTACTGGGGGGTTTGGGGGAGATACTGGGAGACTCACCCTGGTCTGGGGGTTGGCTCTGATGTGTCTCTTACCCAGTGTTTCAAGCAGATGCTCCTGAAGCACCCTCCTCATGTTGCACTGGGGATGGTTGCAGGGCAGGACATCCAGGTACCAGCAGATCTGTAAAAATCAGTTCTTCATTGTACAGGAATTTTCCCTCTGAAGAACCTTTTATTTCCCTTAAATTACATTTTACTGCAAAGGATACATGTGGTAATATTAGAAATTACCTTTTTAGCTTTGTTTTTTAAAAAAAGGTATTTTTCTAGGGAGGATTTTCCAACGTGGCAGAGTTTGCCACATCCTCATTTCATTCCCTTCCCCATATAAATTAAACGAGTCATGTGGGCTTCAGCCTCTTGCAGAGTTTTAAGCAGACCCAGCCCTTGGGACAGATGTTTTCCAGTTAAGGACCAAGAGCATGTTCCACACAACATGCACCACCCTTTCCAACCAGGGGTTACCCCTGGGATCTGCACTGAGCTGGGGGCTGGCTGAGAAATGGAGACTGTAAAATCTGGTTGCAAAATAAGACCTGAAGTTTGAGAAGCTCTGGGTGCAGGGGGGATCTCTCCTCCCCACCTTTTGAGGAACTCAGATGAGGGAACCAGGAGGTCGGTGTGTGGTTAGTGGGGGTCTGCACTGCCCCCTACAACTTAATTTCTGAAGCTTAAGAATAAACTCCTGCACCTATTGAAGACCTTGACTTGCAAGCATCAGCTGCTTGCAGGCACCAATTCCCCCCTTTTCTTGAGGCTTTGGACTTATAAATCCAAGGTCTCAACACTCCAAATTGGACTGCAACACCACCACTGCATCCTAACACAAGCCATGCTACTAATCCAAATTATCACTATTATTACCCCAAATTTTTCCCCCATGCCCAACTCAGTAGCTGTGAGGTCAGTTCATGCTGAACCCCTCAAACCCCAGGACGCATCATCCTGGGGGACCTGAGGTGGGATTTTTACGTCTGTCCCCAAGTTTCCGCGAAGTCCGTGGTAGTTCTACCTCTGATCCACACACACGGAGCAGCTCCCGCCGGGGAGCGCACCTTAAACCCGGGCGGGGCTGCGGGCGGGGCGGTGCCGGGGGCCGGGAGGAGCCGGGGTCGGGCGGTACCGGGGGCCGGGAGGAGCCGGGGAGAGCAGCAGTCGGTCGGCATGGCGCAGCAAGCCCGGAGCGCTGCCGTGGCCGTCATTCGGCTTCGCAACCCGCCGGTCAACGCGCTGAGGTAACGGCGGGACCCCCCTCGGGGCGGCGCCGGGAGCCGGGGCTACGGGAGCTGCAGCGGGCGCGGCTCCCGGTGCTTCACCGCCCTTGCAGAGCTCGGGGTGGACTCTCGGGTTTCCTCCTTTTCACCCCATTCCCCCCTCGCCGTGTCCGTGCGAGGCCGGTCCTGGGGGGCAGACAACCAGGGACAGCTCTGGACAGTGCTCAGGCACCGGCGGCTCAGAGCTGGGCTCTCCCTTTGCTCAACTTGTCCGTGATTTCTGCTCTTTATTACGATTTCTAGAGGGTTTTTGAGGTGTCAGGCTCATCAGTCTGAGTCTTGCTGTCATCTCCCCTGCGAGCTGTTTAAAACTTGGGGTATTTCCCATCACCTTCCAGTCTTTAAGCATCAGGATGATGCTTCCAGTGAGAAATTGTAGAGTGGTGATAGCATCACCCTGGAGTTCCTGCAGAAATCCTCACTGAAAACCAGATTTTCTTCTCCCATTTGCTCCTGGTTTAGCTGCCATCTCCACAACACTTCCTTGGCAAGTCCCTGTGCTGGCCAAGTGAGCACAGGGGTGAGGGCAAAGGGCTCTGTAGATAGCAGACGTGGTTCAACAAGAGGAGCTGGCACCGGGATGAAACCCCAGCCTGGGCTGTCAAAAGCAAAGGCAGATCCTCTGTAAGGAATCCACTTCCAAATGCTGGTCTTGCTCAAGAAAGCCCCAGGTGATCCCAAACACAAGCCAGTGAAAAACAAAGTCAAACACAAACCAGTGAAAAACAAACGCCAATCTGTAGGAGCCTCAAATTTTGGGGTTTCATGTGTTTGGGAAAGGATGCATGTGCTTTTTGGCTTTAAACAATTTGTTATAAGGAATGTATTTTAGTTCCAGGTGGCACATAGACCCTTTTTAAGCAGCTGTGGTCACTGTACAGTGACCATGGTGTCTATTCAGTGCATATTCACAAGCCAGAAAGATCCAGGGCAGTTATGCTTGGCTTGTAAACCAGAAAGTTTGTTCAAAAGAAGCTGAGAGAGACAAGTAAGAGCAAGATACCTGGCTCTGCAGTCACAGGCAACGCTCACCCTTGTGTTGCAACATGTTTAAATGTGGAGCAAGATCATTTTCACATGCCCTGAGAATTGCAGGGAGAAAACTTGGAGTGACTTGATGAGATGAAGAACTAGACGTGTAGGACTCCCAGAACTGCAGGGTCCAGACATCCCTTGGACCTCCCATGCCCAAGACCAGCCTAGGAGAGCTTCCAGGCTGTGCCCACAGGGAATGTTCCATCCTTACCACAAAAAGCACAAAACACAGAGCTAAAATACATGCTTAAGGAGCCTTAACTCTGCCTCTTTTGAGGAGCCCTTGAGAAAACCCAAAGTTGCCTTTCTTCAAACAGCAAACACAACATTTACTCGGTGCCCTCAGTGCAGGCTGGTTCTAACCAAGGGTAACAGATGCCATGGTCCTGGTTCTGTCCCCCACCCTGAGAGACTAAGCAAAGGATTCACCTGGAGAGGCTGTGGCAGAAGACACAGGGAGAGACCTGCTTGGGCATCCTGCTCATTTTCACTTAGACCTCTTGGAAGGGTGATGTAGTTGATTGTTACTCACCAAATCTCTCATTTATTTCAGTCCGTCGGTTCTCCAGGCATTAGAGGATGGACTGAAGAAAGCAGATGCAGACCCTTCAGTGAAGGCTGTTATGATCTGTGGGGAAAATGGGAAATTCAGTGCAGGTAAGGCATCTTTCATCACATACACAGCCCGAGAAAAAGGGGAAACCTTCCCCACCCACCATGTCTGAAGAGTCTCTGCCTTGTGACACTGCTGATAAAAGTCCTGGTTTGGCTAGAAATGGCCACAAGACAGTGATTTTTTTTCTATTCTGGTTGACATAAGGCAAACAACAGGCTGGACTGTCCAGACAAGAAATAAGCTGCTATGTTCACACTGAAATGAGGGGCAGCTCCTCATCTCCCTCATGTGCTGGTGCCTCTTTACTCTCCATAGCTATGTTTGTATCAAATCTCTGCACCATCAACTGGTCCAGCATCTGAAACATACCTGGGGTGGAATAGTGGTGAATAATGGATCTTTCTCCAGCTATGGAAACCTGGGAAGCTTGGGAATTCCTGTAGAGCTCCACATTGCTCATTAGTAGTAACTTGGACTCGACTATTCCAGACTCAACTTTCTTTTTTATTGCAACAAGGATGGCTGCAAATTTCTGTAGCTGCTACAGTTCCTGTGTATTTTGTACTTAGCCTTCTCCTGAGCTCTTGGAGCTCTTGAAGGAGCCAGGGTTTCTGGAAGGTGATCCCAAAAGGGGTTGATTCCTGGTAATCACCCCCCTGCCAGCAACATGCTCTGCAAGGACCTGATCATCTGTGACACAGAGGGAAGGATCCTTCCCATCGCTGCCTCGCTCACTAATCCCTCTCCATCTCTTTCTGCCAACTCAGGAGCTGACATCCGAGGGTTTTCTTCTCCAAAGAGACATGGTGCTGCCTTGGGCCCCATCGTGTCTCTCATTGAAAGGACTGAGAAGCCTGTGGTGGCTGCTATTGAAGGCATTGCCTTGGGAGGAGGCCTGGAGGTGGCACTTGGCTGTCACTATCGGGTGGCACATGTGAAGGTAACTAGAGAGGCTGGTGGAGGCACCAGGAGCCATGGAGAGGGTGGGAGGCTGCTCCTGGAGAGCACTGGGACAGCATCTCTGGGACCACCTGCCTGGAGGAGGAGGGCAGATACAAGTCTGTGTGCTCAGACATTCTTCACCTGCACCACCACCCTTTACCTGCTTTCACAACTCTTACTAAAGAACTATTTAAGGTTGTTTCTAAATATGAAATTGATTTGTAACTAGTAGAATGAGATGGCTGCATAGAGACTTCAGTGACTGTCAATTTGCCCTAGGTCTGGGCAGTCATTCCCTGTATTGTCAGGTAGGTGGCTGTATCTTTCTGCCTCCTGCAGCTTCACTTTCTCTTATTTTTTTTTTTTCTTCAGTGAATTTTGCATTTCTTTCTGCTAGTGGCCCAATGTGAAACTCATAGAGCATGGTTTGATTTCCCCATAAGCTCTGGATCCTCAAGGAGCACCCTGACCAAAACACAGATTTAAGAGTCTTTTAAGGGTTAATTAATTTTTTTTCTTGAATCCCCTTTTAGGAGAATCTGGTCTCCTTACAAAGACTTCCCTGGTAGGGCCATCCCCTCACTTCTCCAATGTGAATCCCTGGTTCACCATCACAGCATGGGTTGCAGTAACAGCACAAAGAGCTGTTCTACATCACCCTATATCCTACCTGTGGTCTTAAAGTGACTCCAAATCTCTTAAGAGCTCAATGGAAAATTACAAACTAATTTTTTTTAAAACAAGGCAACAAAATCTATAGATGTATAAGGGAAGACAAGATTCCTCTTCCTGCTGCCCTTGACTTCTCTGCCATAACCCTACTAAATGTCAAGTGCACAAAGAGCCAGTTGAAAAAAACCATATTTGGAGGAGGATTAGGGAAGAATTTCATACCAATTTTCCTTCCCTAAACTCCCAAAAATTAGGAGTAGGGAAGCAAGAGTTAAGTCCCAGAGTGCACCCCAGCAGTTAGTAACAACTGCTTAAAAGCCTGAATTTACCCATTTGCCAACCTGGGGCTGCTGATGGCCCCACAGCTCCTCTCCAGAGCATCCACTGAAAGGGGATTTTTTCCTGGGCATTTACACAAGTTCTTGAAATGCTTGAGTGAGCTTCCATCTCAAGTGTCCATGGCAAAGAGCAAGGGTGATGTTTCTCTGGAGGAGCCTCGAGGCTTCCCAGGGGAGCGATGTGGGAATGAGGTCTGAGTGTCTTTCTGCTCAGTGTGTAATTAGCTCTGTTGTTGAATTGGGCTTCATTTTAGGCACGGATGGGTTTGCCAGAGGTCACCATCGGGTTACTGCCAGGTGCTGAAGGCACTCAGAGACTCCCCAGACTAATTGGAGTTCCAGCTGCCCTGGAGATCATCACCACAGGTAAAGGACTGCAGCTGTGGATGAGGACATTAAGAAACCTGAATTTCTTTTCCCTGTGTAGCTGCTTGGGTTGAAATTCAATTTTTCTCCACTGATGATGGGCTCAGAAACCTGTTTCTGAGGCAGGCAGTGATGCATTTTATACACCTGATAATGAACACGGCTCATATTTGAAGCCAGCTGCCCCCAAGTCATTTGATCAATGCAAAAGGATGAACTTGCCCCATCACAACCCCACTCTACTCACCTTCTTTCTCTTTTTCTCCCAGGAAGACACGTTCCAGCAGCTGAAGCACTGAAGCTGGGCTTGGTTGATGAAGTGGTGGAAGGAAACACAGTTGAGGCAGCAATTCGCTTGGCAAACAAAGTGATTGGTGAGGAAGGAACTGCAGCAATGCCAAGAAATAACTGGTGGTGTTTCAGGGCTGAGAGAGGCAGGACAAAGCCCCCACCAGTTTGTTCCAATTGACACGCTCCCTTCGTTTGAGTTTTGGCACTCACATAAGATAGAACTAATTGCAGAATTTGTTTTCTCTTGTCTGAAATGGAAAATTCAGATGCTGGAGAGCTGCAGAAATTCAAGGGAGGATTCAGGGAGCAGATACACATCAAGTCCTCCTGCTTCCTAATTATATATCCAAACTCACTGCTCATCTGGGCTGCTGGGGAGGATGTTCTCTTTGCACATATAGTTTTGGATCACAGCTGGTACTGCCTGTATTCTGCTGGGCAAAAATAACTTCCCCCCCTCTAGTGCAAGGACTCACCCATCCTCAGCCCAACTGAATGATCCATGGGTCTGCAGGTGGCTCTGTCCTTCATCCGTTAGCTGCTGTGTAAGAAAATGCCCCAGAGAGATGGGAGGGATGTTTTTTATTATTTTTTATTTTAGAATTGCATTGTATAAGCATACAAGGACCTTAGCTGGATGTTCAGCAGGAAACTTGTCCAGTCTCACTCATTATTAGGGGTAGATTTTCTGTTTGTTGCTGGTTTGGGTTACCCCAGTAAAGTGGAGTTACCCCAGAAGGTGTTTTACATCACACCACACACCAGCTCCAACAGGACTTTAAAGATGCTTTCAGACTCTTCCCAACAGCTTTACTGGCTTTAACAGTGATAATTCTGACATGTCAGCTAATCTTTATTTATTTCCTGCTTGGAAAGCTTCTCATTAGACCTTGCAGAAGTTTTGATGCACCATTTAGCTTCAGGTTATTCAATAATTTGAACGAATGATGTACCCAGAGTCCACATGTTCCTTGGCTTGGGCCTTTGCCTGAAGTTAATATAATTTTCCTGCCATACAAATGCAAACCAGCACCTTTATTTCTCCCCATCAGAGACTAACTGGGGGCTGCAGAAGAGGTGACAAGTTTCCACAGCTGGTCTGGGTTTTGTCCACACTGAGTTCTGTTTTCAGATAATCTTAATAAAACCAGAGTTGCACAAAAAAAGCCATCCCAGAAGTGCACTGGCATTGTGTGGTGGGCAGCAGTTTGTTCCTGATGAGATTTATTATTTTTTCAAACATGAGGCTAACAACTGCTGCCTTCTCCCAGAGCAGTTTGCCTAAATAACTTCTGTCACTGATGGAATTTCTATTTCTGGGAAGGCTGTGCTGCAAGATAAAGTCACAAAGAATCAATTCAGGAATTATTTCCTTCTAAAGCTTTCCCAGCAGTGTCTCGTGGTAAAGAGATCAGTCTCAGAAGGCTGATCTTACTGAAGCAAGTGTCCTTGATTGTTTCAGAGCTCCCTTTATGTTGGGAAAGCACCTTCAGCCATATATTTTTATGGATTATTCCTAATGAAGGAGTTCTGCAACAGTCCTGAAGCTGGTTGTAGGAACACACAGAGATAATGATTGGTTCCAAGTTAATTTTTCAATGAAAACCAGTAATTATGCATTGCAGATAGGCAGCAAGTATCTATTCCTGGCCTTCTTCAGGTCAAATAAAATATCTTCACTTTTGAAGGCATTTTTGAGGAGGAGACAGCAGCTAAATCCTTGGAGATGAGGAGAATGTTCTTTCATTGAAGGTGCTTGCTAATCAAAGCTGCATTACATGATTTGCCCACCTGATGGCAACACAAAATTGCAGAACTTGTAAATAGGAACTTGCAGCTTGTGTTGCCCACCTCTTGCTGGCCTGGCTGTGGAGCCTTCCTCAGCTCTGATGATGCTCTGCACAGGAGACTCCTTTGGAGCTCTCTCCATCTATAACCATCTCCTGCTCCCTCACCACAGCTGCTCATTGACCTTTATCCCCTGATGAATGGCTTGCACCAAAGAGCTGAGGAAAATCAGTTGAATTTAGACCACCTCAGGCCTCCCAGGTATTAAACCCTGCCTGAAAAGATGATGATGAGGAACTGGAGGAAGTATGTGCTTCTTCTGAGCCTCATAAACCCAAAGGAGTAACAGATCCTGCTGGTAGATAATTGCTGCTTTAAATGGGGATGGGTAGAGAAAGGTTTTCACTTACAGTTGCAAGGACCTTCAGTGCATCACCTCTGGGGAAATGTACAATATAAACACATTTTAATCACATTTAACCTCCTGGCTGCCACCTTCTTTAGGCAGAAGGTCTGACCAAGTGCCCCTTTGGCACAAGCAGAGCTTGTGAAAGGTGTGGCATTAATGGGCCATGTCTGTCAGATCTGGAGTCCTGTAAGACCCCCAAGGGTTTACAACTCTGGGATGATTTTTTTTTTCTTTAAATAGCAAAATCATGCTATTTAAATATAAATATAAATAACATGCCTACATGTTGGTTTGCTGATGGAAATTTTATAGACTTTGCCCTTTGTGCCACCTGGACTGCAAACCCTGGTAAAGCAAAGCAGGTACTTGTGCTTCTCCTAGGCATGGATGGTGCTTTTCCCTGCAGCACTCATGTCTGACACTGTTCATCACATTCCTGCTGCTCTGATTTCAGAAATCAAGCCACAAGTGCCCCACACTGACACCTTGCTAGGTTTGGATGCAGATTTTTTCCTGCTCATGAATATGCCCTTGATTCTTAGCACTGCAGAAGCAAAGACACTGCCTGGAGATGCTGTAGAAACACTTGGCAAAGTGTATTTAGCTTACAGCTATATAAGTTTTATTACAAGGCCCTGAGGAGAGAGATTTTTCTTTTTACCCCCATCACTATTTGTGCTTACAAGGACTATTTGCTATCTGAAGACCAAGTTTAAAGGTTCCCTAAGTATTCCTTATTTCCCAGTGCTTTCCATGTCAGAGATGCCACATGAAGTCCCTTCATCAGCCCAGTCTTAAGTGGCCTTCCAGGCTCCAGCTCTGCTTTCTGGGACAAACCTGAGCTTCCCTCTTGTGCTGAAATGAAACCCACGCTTTAAGTCCTAAATAAAGGACTGTGGATAAAGAGTGTTTCTGGGTTTAAAACATACATTTAGGGGAGAAAAAAGGGATTGAAAAATAAAGGAGCATTATCCTGACTAAATCCTGCAATAATGGCAGACACACTATATTCACTGTCGACGTGAAAACATTATTTTTATGAACTCTGATTACAAGGGAAGCTACTTACACAGCAAGTGTTCATCTTTTTGTGGTCTCTAAAAGGCTTAATTAAAAAGCCTGAGCTCTGGAGACCATTATTTCAGGAAATCAGGATCTTAACTCATTCTGGAAACTCCTCTTTCTGTTTCTCTTAAACATTTCTTCATCTTGGAGGAAGAACTAGAGGTCCAGATGTGTTCTTTAGGAAACAGTGATTGCAGCACTGGAAATGATGGAATATTAAGGGGAGACATCCTGGATTTCTGGTCTTATTTCTCCAAGGTCATTACTGAGAGAAGGTGCCATTAAAGCACAGGAGCAAGTTGAGTGTGGCCAGAGCAGAGATCTCCTAGCAGGCACCAAGGCTGGTACTTGTGAAGAGGAGGGAGAGGGTTTTGGCATCTCAAATATAACTAACTTCTCCCAATTAAAGCCCTTTCTAGGTATCACCATAGCAACCTCTGTCTGTAATGAGCCTCATGGGTTTGTGTGGCTGCTGGACTCACCCCTTGCTGACACAGATGCATGAACTTCCCCTTGTTATTCATCTGCTCCCCAAGTCCTGCTGTGTCCTCATGGTTAGACCCAGAGTAAATAAAGGGACTCCTGCTGTCAAGGAACACTTGAATTCAGGGTGTATTTCCCAGTCTCTCTCATAAATGCCTGGGGCAGGACCCTGCCTGGAATAGTCAATTGGGCACTGAGTACTAAACAATACTGGAGGAAAACTTGTGTACTGAAGCTTATAGAAAGAGCCACATGAATGTGACAGTGGAGTAAGGACTGGAGAAGTCAGGGGCACCCTAGGTAGCTGGGAAAACAAAGCAGAGAGGTACTTCTTTGAAACTGAAATCTGGCTTTTTTTGAAGTCTAAGCAGAGACTTGGAAAATTGTAATTGTCAGAGAAAAACAAAGAGCTCAAGAGAAATGTCAGACACTTTAGTTCTAGACCCAGCTCAAGCCCTGATGCAGTGAGTGTAGGAGAGGAGGCAGATGCACTCCCAGTCTGTGCAGAAAGGGGGGAAAATCTGTCACCTTCCAGGTCTGAAGGTCTGTTCAAAAGGGTTTGTAATGACAGGGCAAGGAGTGATGGTTTTAAGCTGGGAAAGGAGAGATTTAGACTGGATATTAGAAATAAGTTCTTTAACATGAGGGTGATAGAGCAGTGGAAGGGGCTGCCCAGAGAGGGGGTGGAGGCCCCATCCCTGGAGTCCTTCAAGGTCAGGCTTGCTGGGGCTCTGAGCAGCCTGCCCTAGGTAGAGATGTCCCTGCTGGGGTAGGGAGGTTGGATGAGGTGACCTCTAGAGGTCCCTTCCAGCCTCAAACATTCTATGATGTGGATACTTGGTTCTCTAACTCCATTTTTTCTACCCCTAGGTCAGCCCCTGGGACCCCGCAGGCTCAGCCTGAAGCCCGTTCCAAAGCTCCCCAACATGGAAGCATTTCTGAGGGAGGCTCTTGTGAAGGTGAAGAAACAAGCCCGGGGGTGCCTGGCCCCAGAGCTGTGCTTCCAGGCTGTCAGAGCTGCCACCGAGCAGCCCTTTGCAGCTGGAGTGCAGAAGGAGAGGGAGCTGTTCCATGTCCTGCTGACCTCAGGCCAGGCCCAGGCTCTGCAGTATGCTTTCTTCGCAGAGAGAGAGGTGCAGAAGTGGACAACCCCCAGGGGGGCTTCATGGAAAAGTGCTTCCCCTCAGCCCATCCACAGAGCAGCTGTCATAGGTAAGGCAATGAGAAAGATGAGGTGGCTGCTGAGCTCAAGGGGGTGGGATGGGTGCAATCAGACTTTACCCATGGCAAGAGGCTGAAGTGGGTTTCCAAAGCAGTCACAAAGTCATTGGTACCCATCACAAAGATACTCCACATCCTACATTCTACAAGAAAGCTGGAGAGGGGCTTTTGAGGCTGTTGGGTAGTGGTAGGACTGGGGAATATGGATCAAAAGTAGAGGTGGGGAGATTGAGATGAGACCTTAGGAAGAAGTTCTTGCCCAGGAGGGGGGGGAGACACTGGCCCAGGTTGCCCAGAGAGGTGCTGGAAGCCCCATCCCTGGATATTTGGAAGGCCAGGCTGGCTGGGGCTGTGAGCAACTGCTCTAGTGGGAGGTGTCCCTGCCATGGCAGGGGGGTTGGAACTGAGTGATCTTGAAGGTCCCTTCCAACCCTGACAATTCTATGATCCATAGGTGAGATGCAAGGAGGGCAGTTGTCACTGCACTGGTAGCTCAGAATTCAGATGACAAGACACACCCCACTAGATGCCCCCTTTTTCTTTGGCAGAAAAACTTCCTCTCACTTCAGAGACACTTCACTTGTGGACCATAAGTAGTCCACTCCCTTCTCAATTGACTCCTGGCTTTGTTGCATGTTATAAGCAGGTTTGCATGAAAATTCTCCTCCTCCTGGTCTAGTTCTGTACTGCAAGTGCATGTGCAGAGTCACTCAGAGCTGTATTAATATCAAAATGTTTTGACAGCTGTATTTTAAGAAGATTTCATCTCACTGGGATCCACTCCTGCCATTTTGTAGCCCAGCAAGATAATGCCTTCATTAATTTTTTATAAGAGCAATTTAAATAAAACGTTTGATGCACTGCTGAGATTTTTTTTAAAGAGTATCTCTCAGCTCTGTCTGTTGATAGTAGCACTCAGAAAATGGTTAGACAAGTAATGGAGCACTTGGAACATCCATTCTGTTCCAGAGAGAGCTCACCAGATAAACACTGCTCTTCCCTGGGTACTCCTCAGGTCTCTTGTGCTCTAAAAGCTCTTTTCAGGCCACACAAACACTTTCTGTTGGAAGTTCCCTTCTCTTCATTAGCTGCCATGCCATGTTTTTAATGAAGATGGTTTTTCAACATTGATCCACAAACCTTGTGAGGAGGATCCGTGGCTCTTAGAGCACTCAGGTGAATTATTGCCAAGTTCACCAGATGCAGAGCACTGTACCTTGGACCCAGGCAACCCCAGCCAGGTCAGCCCTTCACGTTGAAGCTCTGCAGGAATGCTCAGGTGAGGAGACCAGGAATTCTTTGCTCCAGACTGATCAACCATGCCAGAACAAGACAGAGTCCCAATTGCAGTGACAGTTTAGCCAGGAGGGCTGTTTACATCTGATGTGCTTATTTTGGCACTGGGAGCCAGAGGGAATTCTAAGGACAAGTGCAATCTCTGCTTGAAAGTTTCTAGTAGACACATAATCTGTGTCATATTTCCAGCAGAACTGCCTGGGCTACATCTCCCACCCATTGGATTGAGTATCTACAGCTCATCTCCAGACAGGATTCTGAATTCTAAACCTCTACTCCCAACTTTCAGTGGTTTTGTAGCTGGTTACAGACAGTGCTCAAGTTAACCCATATTTTTTGCAGAATAAACCAAAGAGCTTTGATCCTTTCGCTGCAGAGCTCAACCTGTCACACTCTGCTCATTCTCATGACCCTGAACTGCCCCGAATTTTTCAACACTTCTTTATAAAGCATGCACAGCCTAAGTGGGAAGAGTATTCCAGGAGTAATTACACTAAGACCAGGTACCTTTCCTTGCCCCTACTTAATACACTCAAGGTAACAGCAAATTTTCACATGAGCCATGTTCAGCACCTCCCAGGTTTCAGCTTGTGCCCATTGCCTCTGGTCATGTTACTGGGAGCCAGTGAAAAGTCTGGCTCCATTTTTTTTACACCTTCCCCTCATTTATAAACATTGGTGAGATCCCCCCAAGACTTCTCTAGGTTGGAGTCACAGCTCTCTCAGCCTTTTCTCCTGAGACACACTTCAGTCCCTTAATCATCTTAGTGACCACACTCCAGTCCCTTAATCATCTTGGTGGCCTTTCACTGAACTTGCTGCAATAGCTCCATCTTACTCTTCTACTGGGTAGCCCAGAGCTGGACACAGTACCCCAAGGATGGTCTCATAGCCATCTTTGACCTTGTGGCTGCTTAGAGTCAACTTGGTGTCCACCAGGACCTCCAGGTTCTTTTGTGCTGAGCTGCTTCCCAGCCAGGCAGCCCCCAGCATAAAATTGTTCCCTCTCAGATGCAGGACTTTGCACCTCCCCTTGCTGAGCTTCATGAAGTTCTCATCAACCCATTCCTCCCTCTGGATGGCAGCACAAGCCACCACTGTATGAGTTATGTACAGTACCTGAGCAAGGCAAGCAGGGCAGACCCAGAGATGATGGCCAGGATCTCCTAGAAGTGCAGATGATGAAGCAAAGCTCCCATGGTGACACAGGTTGGAGGTGAAGTTGGGAAGCCAGTCTGCAGGCTGAGCTCTGGATCAGCAGTGTCCATACCTGGCACAGCCACAGCAAGACACCAGAACTCCTCCAACACAGCTTAGGAAGGGAGTGAAGCTCTAGGTCTGTGCTTAAATGGGGCTCCAGGCCCATGGGCAGTGGGTGTGGGTGGGGACTCCAGGTGTAGCTGGCCAGGGTCATTAAAGCTCATTAGTGCACTCAGGACCTTGACATTTACCAAGACTTCTAAAGCCTTCTCTGAGTCATTGCTTCTACCCATACAGCCCCATGGCCCACAGCTGTGCCCTGCTTTCTTTGTGCCAGCTGTGCATGTTCTAGTTCATTTGATGAGTGACTGCTTTTGGAGGCTATTAATCACCTCCTTTTAACACCATATTAAGTGCCACTGTTTTCCATCACCTCTTTCTGCAACCCCACAGGACATTTTCTCCTCCTGAAAGGTTTTCCTCCTATTTTGCCTTTTGATATGCATGAAATTGAAAGTCCATTAGAGACAGGTGTGGAACACACCAACACAATTGTATTTTTGCTTTCAGGCTGCTGTAACAAAAGTAATTCTCCAGCCACTGCTGTGCTGCACAGGATCTCATAATTTCACATTCTTGATCTTGAATACATCCTTGCAGCACCTGAAATCATAATCTTAGAGAGGGTTTTGGAGGGATGGAGACCTTTTAAACTAATGCTCATCCCTGTAAGAATTATTGAGCCCACCTAGGTGCTCCAGGGTCTATTTTCCTGCAGAGGGGAGCAGTCAGGGTAAGATGTTGGATCCATTTTGGTCAGAAATCACATAGACCCCATTTTCCAACAGATGGTGCTGTGCTGTTTCACACACTAAAACTATGACTACGTTGCCTTTACACTGATGCTTCTGTCTTTTATTGCTGCACAAACAAGCAACTGAGAAGATCTCATTGACTTTCTCCTTCTTTAGTACCTTTTGTGTAGGCACAGAGGAGCTTTAGGAGATGGAGGTGGTGCCATGAATGTGAGCAGAGCTTTGCTTTGTGGCTCTCCTGTCCATCCACTCTTAGCAGGAACTTGTTGAACTCTCAGCTCCCATCTCTTCCCACTTTCTCTGGTCCCTCATCACCCAGAAAAAGGAGTTTTTCTTTGTCCCTTCTGCAGTTTTCCCCTAGCTCCCTGCCTGCCTTGAGTACACATGATTTCTGCTTGAAATTAATACCCTGAAACAAAGCAAGAAGCAGCTCCAGCCTGCAGCAGTCCAGCACTGCCAATTGCTCATTGTTGTTTGTAACAGGAGAACTGGAACAGCCTTTGCATATTTTTACCAATCTATAAAGAATTCTTTCCATTGCCTGGCAGTTTAAATTCCAAATATTCATTCTAGTTCAGAATATCTTCCACTCATCTGTATTTCTCTGGTGTGTGTGTGACTGTACATGAGTTGCTTTGAACATCTTCTGAGTTAATTTGTTTTGAAATTTGTTTTTAAAGTCCTTCAATTAATTTTGCATGATTTTTCATATTCCAAGTACCTCATGTGACAGATCAATAATTAACAGTCATTACTCACTCCGCTTGCCCAGCAAATGGATTTGTCATATCCATACTTGGCCTGAAATTACATGGGTTCAAGTCTAGTTTTATTTATATGTCAAAGCTGCTCCTCACAGCAAAAGACCAGCAGCAAGATGGGCAGATATTGTTCCTTTTTCTGGAGCAAATTTCAGTTTTCTTTTGAGAGATGTGCCTTGGGCATGAAGGATGGGAACACAGCTCTGAAAAACTACATGGAAGATGAGAATATAGGGATTTTTCAGGGTTTGGGGAAGTGAGAGCACTGCTGAGGAAGAAAATGGAATAAACAGAAATTCCAGAGCAGTTCTTAGCCACGTCTTGGGCTGTGTGCTCTGAGCTGAGCATGTGACATTTCCCTTTCTCTTTTACAGCCTTTTTCACCTCTAAGACCCAATGATTCCCTACCGCTTTTTCTGCTCTAATACATTTTCCCCCAAGATCACTCAGCTTTATAAAATTAAAAAGGGGAGCCCCTCAAAAATGCTGCTTTTGCTGCTAGGTAGCCAAATGTCTCCTTGGTTTTATAGCCCAATTTTAGACAATATTTCCAGGGGAGCCAGTCGTGTTGTGCAAGCTCTAATGTAACAAACCCCTTGGGGCTTTCATTACTCTCTCTGCCAGCTTCATTAAACATCATTTCACTGAAGAGTTATGTAGTAAGTTGAGAGACAGCTTTTCTAGGTCAGGAACAAGCTTGGCGAGCTCATATCTTATCTATAAGCCTATTCCTGTGGCCTAGAAAGGGAATTATGACAAGCATGTATGCCTGCCTCTCGTGGGATGGGAGTGCTCACACTACATGTGGACAAAAGCAGATGGGAATCAGCTTCCCTTGGAAAGCAAGCTGGAGAACCTCTGCTCGTGGAAGAGGTTTTGATTTAGGAAGAAGACAGGGAAAAACTGTCTCTAACTATATCTGCTGCCACTAAGACTCTGAGAACTCAGCTATTTGTGTTTGGGCTTTTCCAGTCAGTAAACCAGGATACTAAGAACTGATTCGTGTTGTTCTAGTTTTATTTTCAAATTAGTTTTTAGTAGTGCTTGATTGGGAAACAGAAAATCTCATTTTCCTAGAAAGGAGCTTCAGCATTTGCTTGGGACTGTAATGGTTTAGAGGCAGGCTGCCAGAAAAAAATACCTGTCTGTAAAAACTATCTTGTGGCTAAGCAGGGAGTGTTTTAAATGTCTTGTGCATACACAAGCTGAGGGTGGACAGAACTAAACTAAGGGTGTGTAGCTTGCAGGAAAAACATACTACCTTGCTTGACCTTGGTTGTTGGAACTTGTTTAAATGATCCCATAATTTCAGTTCTTCTTTACAAAGCTGCTTTAGACAAATTTTTTTAATCCCCTTTTTTCTGTAGCTGACTTTCGTTTGTAGACCTGGGATTAAAAAAATTATTTTTGCAGAATTATAACTAACCTGTACTCTGGTTGTTGCTTTATTTAGGATATAAATAATCCTTTGCACTTTTAAAGCTGGTAAAATTGTGCTGGCCTTCTCTGACCAGTTGATATTAGCTTAGTCCAAAAAGCCTCCATCATGGGGGAGCAGGATAAATAGTGGGAGTTGTGAATCACATCAAAGTGTAAATGTGCAGCTTCATTTAATGTAATAAGGGCAGAGCTGGTGGAAGGGCTTAAAAGGGGGGAAAGGATCAAGCCAGGAGTCTCTACACTGGTATGCCTGGGAGTATGAGCTGATAGCAGCATATTTGTGGGTCTTGGAGAAAAATAAAATATATATATATATAGCTTGAATAGCTGCTCAGTTACAAGAGTTCTGGCAAGCACTTGAAATGTGTGATTGGACAAGGAGGACTTCAAGAACCTTCAGAAGTTAAGAATGGCCTGTGTTGGAGGACTTGGAGAGGCTCTAGCTCTGAAGTGATGGTGGTTTCCAGATGGTGGTTTCCATAGGTATAAAACTGCAGGGAGAAGACTTCACGTGGTCTGCACACTGGGATGAATCCCACTGGTATTTTGTAAGCCTGAGAGGACATTAACTTGCCTTTATGCTACTGCTTCTTAAACATTAGGCTCACTAAAAGAATTCAGCTTCCTTTTTCCCAGTCTTCAACTGTTTTTTTCTGTCTGTGCACTACTCATTTTATGTAGACTTCCACTTTTCATCCTGGAGATGCAAAGGAGATGCTGCTGTCAGTGATTAATTGTAATATTTGCTATTTATAGTCTCTGATTCTGTCTCACTTTTACCCCTAGGGCTGGGAACAATGGGCAGGGGCATTGTGACTTCTCTGGTCAAGGCCAACATACCTGTGGTGGCCCTGGAGCAAGACCTGGAGTATCTGAATGCTGGAAGAAAAGCTGTGATGCTGCTTTTGGAACGTGAGGCCATGAAGATGGAGCAGGGGGCCCAGACCCTGGATTTCCATAACCCTGCACGTCTCCACTTCACTGTGGACTTTGATGTGTTGCGTGATGTGGATCTAGTCGTTGAGGCTGTGTTTGAGAACATGGCACTAAAGAAGGAAATCTTCCACAAGCTATCCAAGATCTGCAAGCCAGGGGCCTTTCTGTGTACAAACACATCAGCCCTGAACATTGATGAAATAGCCTCTGCCACGAGCCGCCCCCAGCAGGTCATTGGCACTCACTTCTTCTCCCCTGCCCATGTGATGAGGCTCTTGGAAATCATCTATGGCCACCACACATCCCCCACCACCATTGCCACTGCCATGCAGCTGGCCAAAGCTCTGAAAAAAGTCGGAGTGGTGGTGGGGAATTGCTTTGGGTTTGTTGGGAACAGGATGATGTTTCCATACGTACAACAGGCAGTGTTCCTTGTGGAGGAAGGCAGCAGCCCAGAGGCAGTCGATCAGGTCCTGGAAGATTTTGGGTTTAAGATAGGACCCTTCCGCATGTCTGACCTGGCCGGGCTGGATGTGGGCTGGAGGTCTCGCAAGGGCCAGGGTCTCACTGGGGACTCTCTACCTGCAGGGACACCAGCCCGCCAGCGGCACGGCCACCGCTACAGCCCCCTGCCCGATCTGCTCTGTGAGCATGGCAGGTTTGGCCAGAAGACTGGCAAAGGCTGGTACCAGTATGAGAAGGCCGGGGGCAGGACAGCCAAGCCAGACCCATGGCTTCACAGCTTTCTGTCCCAGTACAGGGACACCCATCGCATCCAGACCCGTGTCATAGACCAGGAGGAGATCCTGGAGAGGTGCTTGTTCTCCCTCATCAACGAGGGGTTTGATGTCCTGGCTGAGGGGATAGCATCAGGCCCAGAGCACCTGGATGTGGTTTATATCAATGGCTACGGGTGGCCCAAGCACAGGGGTGGCCCCATGTTCTATGCATCCACCGTTGGGCTCCCTCGTGTTCTGGCTAAGCTGCAGAAATACTCTGAGGGCCACCCTGATGTTCCTCAGCTACGCCCCAGTGCCTTCCTGAAGAAGCTGGTGGCTATGGGCAACCCTCCCCTCAAAGAGTGGATGTCCTACCTCAGCCGGCAGAGCAACAAGCTGTGATTGCCTCCATGCTACACATCCAGGGGAGGCTGAGCTCATGAAATGTGCTGTGATTGCACTTTTCCAATCAAAACCAATGTCACTGACCTTCTTGGGCCTCTGCAGAGAATCACTTTGGCCAATGATTGATCTCAATCCCACTCTTGCTGCAGGTAACCACTGCCAAAACCCAACCTGCCTTCTCAGCACCAGCCTCACCCACCTTCTTTCAGCATTGCTGTGTAAAGGTCCACGTCACTTTGTTCTGCCTTCAGGTCTCCACAGCCTGTACAGCTCTTCCAGTCTGGCTTTGTGGAAGGGAGGGAGCATCATCCACAGCCCACAAAGCAAATCATGGTGGGAAGCAAGAGAGGTGAGCACAGTTCACCCAAGACCATCTGGATCCTACCAGATCCTGCCTTAAATCTATTTCCTAGTTGGTTCAGATCTTTCCTGTGTCTCCACTGGGTTCCCTGGCTCTCAAACACAGCCAGCTGGAGCCAGCACAGCCCCTTTCAGATGGAAAGTCAATTGGAGAGAGGAGGATTGTGCAGAGAGCAAGGGGCAGGGCTGGTACCGTCCCTCCTCCCTGCTGCAGAGATTCTAATAGGAAAAGCCACAGATCCCTCGACCTGTCCTGTGGTGTTGGCTCATGACTGCCCTTCTGCATCCAGGCTCCATCCTCCCTTATCATTAGCCCCACCTGGTTTTGTCCAAGCAGAAACATCTTCTGGCATCTCCTAAGCATGGGTACGTGTGGCCATCACTCCCCCTGTCTCGCCTGCCTACTGCTCCCAGGTCTTGGGGCTCAGCATGCTCTAATTGACCAGGCTGAAACATGGCCTGGCAGTGGCTGGGGCTGTCACACGGGCTGTGCAGGCAACAACATTGCTGCAGAGAGGTGGCAGATCTCTAGCAGAGAGCAGAGAAGGGGGAGAGTGGCCAAACTTTGTCCCAAAGCATCAAGCCTGGAGCAAGTCTCCCGTTTCTTGTGTTTAGTGAATGTATCCTCCAGTCTGGTGCTGGGAATAGCTTGGTCTGGGTTCCCTTCTCAGGGATGTTGGATGTCTAAATTTTGCTTTTTATTTTAATAAAACTGCTTTGATTATCTAATGACAGATTATTTGGTATCATGAGACAGTAGAAAAAAAGAAAATGTGCTTGTTCTTTGTTTTTTCTCCATTGCTTCTCTACATGGTAGAATTAGATAATCTTCCTGTTTGTGGAGGAGTTTGTTTGAAGAGGCTGCATGCTTCTTTTTCCCTAAATATATCTTATTTTGCCCTTTATCTACACCTCCCCCTATCCTTCAGTGGGTGAGGGCAGGAAACCCTTCAGAAGTCACAAGCAAACCCAAGGGCCTGGGTCTAGGGAGGCTTTTTGACCAGCAAACTGCTGCAGTTTGCCCCAACTCACTTGTGAGCCCCAGCTGAGAGTAACCCAGGGTTTGCTCAAAGGTGAAGAGCTGCTTCCACTGAGCAGGCTCCATGTGACACGTTACACAACAGCAGTGGCTGGTGCTGGTGGCTGTCATGTCACCCAGGACAGCTCTGGACACCATGCCCTGCCCAGGATCACATCCCCTCTCCTGTGCCTCCTGCCACCTACAGGAGATGAGTTGGGAAAGGGCAGTTCCCCTTGCAGCAGGAGAGGTGCCAGTCTGAGGATATCAAGACCCACCAGCTTCTACCCTGTGGCCAAAATGCCTCCCCTCCTCACCAGCAGCACTTTTGTGATGTTCCCATTCCCTTACTCATCTCCTCTCAGGGAAATGACCAAGAGCAGAGGCTGTTCACACTGGTAACGCCTCCCCTAAGAGAAGTTCATTTGTGAATTCTCATCGACCACAGCATTGATCCACCCGTTTCACCCCCAGCCAGCCACTGGTGACATTGCTGCTGCTGAGAGGTTGCATCTGCAGCTGTGGGAGGCTCCCCATGGCTGGCAGGGGTGTGTGGAGTCCCTGCTGCTCCACTGTGACAGAGCCAAAGGGCAACCACAGCTCCCTGACCCCCAGCCTGATTCAAAGCCCCTGGTGTCTGCTGACACACGAGCTAATCAGAAAGCACCAGCCTGTTCTGGGAGCTTCTTTGGTAAGCATTAAAATAACAGCCTTGCAAAGTCCCCCCCCCATCAGCTCAAATATGCAGTGATACCAGAAATATGCCCACAAGTGAAGTGTTTCTTCATTTAACAGGCAGAGAACATGGCCCCACGCAAGAGAACTTGATAACCACTTGGTACAGGATTAGCTTTCCCACCTGTCTTTTTAAACCAGCTAACTCTTTTCACTCAGGGAGAAAATACCTGATAAAAATGTTTTCCAGGTAAATCCACCCCTACTGGGGAGGAATGTCTAACTAACTGTTGCAAGTCTGACCATTCTCAGCTAGTTCCCCAGCACGGTGAGGTCTTGGTGACATCCATTGCAACCTGGTTCTAGTCCATCCTTAATTTCTGGGCTCTGCTTCTCCTTTCATGTGAGTGTCTGGCTGGGACCTGCATTTTCTGCACAGCAGGGACACCTACTTCCAGTGCTCAGGATACTTGGTTTCAGCCCTGCCAGCACCCGTGATCTTTCACATGCAGCTGCAGAGTTGTTAGATGTCTTTAATTAAGTCAGTGAACTCTGCCAGTGCAGCAGATGCCTCCATTAACTGCTCAGCCACGGGCATTTTGCAGAACAGGAACGAATGGGAGAGCACCAGAGGAGAGGATTGCTCCAGCTTTGATCAGTGTCCCCTGCAGCACTGGACCTTCAAAGGGAGGCAAGAAGCTCCATCCCTGATGGTGTTCTAAGAAGTGTTGTCCTGCAGCACATGTCCAAATTGGACAGGGCACCTGGGTCTTGTCAGAAGCACCTACACCCATTTCTGTAGCCCACAGTTCATCCTCCTTCACTTTATTCCTTTCTGTTATAAAGTGATCTTACAGACCCAGGCAGGCTCTGGAGGTGAAGCAGCTCTGGAGAGGGAGGGCTTCATGCCAGCAGGAAGAAAAGGCAGTTCTTGGGCTGGGGGTCTCATGGGAGCTGAGCTGCATCCCCTGTTTGCTGCTGGTGGGCTCCAGGGAACATGAGACAACAGGTCAGTGCCAAAGTAACAGCTGACTTTGCAGTCAGTTTCTTCTCTGCTTACAAACAGCTGAGCAAGGTCCTGAATATTTGCAAATTTCAGTGGGATTTTGGCAAAAGAAAGACAGGTAAACCTTGAGGAGAGATTCAGAGACTCTCCATTGCAGTTAACCCTGGAGGTGTTTAAAATCTAAAGGCCTGGGAAGCTCCCTCAGTCCTGGTGACCAGTGCCAAGGATGTCAGGACCAGTTTGTGTGGCCTCTATCATACCCCAGGCCAGAGGCTTCCCCCAACGAGCTCTCTTCTTCCCCAGGCCAACACCAAATTCAGCAACACCCCCTCAGCATACCTTCATCATCTGCTCTTCTCCATCTCAAATAAACATATCTTCATCTTTTATTCTTCATCTGCTTGCTCTTTGCCACCTGAAAACAGCCAAAGAGGAACACAGCACTGAGAAAGAGCTCAGCAAGTGACCCCAACAGGAGCTCTCTTCAAGCTGATCAGCTCCTTGTTTTTTCTCCCAAACTGGTCAGTTCCTGGCTGATATATCTCCAGCCTCACCCACCACCCCAACCATGATCACCTGGGGGCAGTTGGGACCTCACACAGGTGGGCCAGGTTCTGCATCTGTGGCCTTGGGGACCCATCTGGGGAACAAAACATTCTGCTGGGTTGTGACTCCATCCTGCAGCACCTTTGCTTTGGTGGGAAGGGTGCTGTGGGTGCACGGGTGGGGAGTGTTGCATGAATGCATATGGCAAATGCTTTGGTGGCCAGGGAACAGGGCAGTGCAGAGGGCAGGGGCTGCTCACCTGTACTTGCTGTCCTGGTGGGTCTCATCCTTGTGCCTGGCTTAGCACTGGTGTGAGTGGTGAAATGCCCCAGGGCCAGCAGCGCTGCAGGGAGCTGGGCTGTGCTGTAAATCAGGGATGGTGGTCAGAGGTTGTTCAAAGCCTCAGAGCAACCCTGCTCTGCAGTTATGACCCACGTCCCTTGTTGCCCATAACACACGTAGCTGCTGACAGGGATACACCCGCGGCTGGGTTGGGTTTAAGCTCTTTGTGTTGGCAAGAAGCAAATGAGTCTTTCAGCTCCTCTTCAGGAGGGTGCAAAGCATGGGGACACCTCTGGGATCTATCCCAAGGACAAGCCCAGAAGGAACTGTCTGGGAATATTCTGGAGAACACAGAAAAATAAATCTTTTTTTACTACTTCTGACAAAGAGCTGTTGGGTATTGTAGAAAGGATAAGTGACTATGAAAATGACCAGTTTGATTTCTGTTCTAACAGAGACCTGACTCCAACTCTCTTAGTACTGAGCAGAGGGGCAATAAAAACACAATTTACTCTCAAACATGACAGGGAAACAAGCCCACCACTACACTTTGGAAACCAAGTAATGGAGCCACTGCTCAAGAGAAATAAAAACTTTAATCTTGGCCTGATGATTGCTGGAAAACAACAATACGCTTCCATATCATTAGTAACCAAAATAATCTACTGATTATTTTACAAAGTGGGAGATAAAGTTTATCAGTGCTTCTTAAATCACTGCATGCTTAAAAAGAAATGGTTTTCTAGATGAGTTGAGCTGAGAATAAGGAGCATGAAGAATAAAAGCAAAGCAAGAATGGCCAGTGCCACGTGTGTAAGTAGCTCAGTCTCCTGCTCCAGTGACTCTGGCACTGCAGGGATGGTCTGTGCCCACCTGTGTCATGAAATAGCCAAGAGCTACACACTTGGAGTGCCCCAGATCACTTGTACCTGGGTCATGTCTTCGAGCCTGCTTGCCTCCTCACCATGCAAGGGTGCTGGGGTCCCGTTTAATGAGCCAGGCAGGGTTCAGAGAGGAGCTCCGCATGTCCTGTCATGGCAGGGGTTAGAGGAGGATGCTCCGGGGACCCGGCTGGCCCAGGACTGCCTGGCACCGCTGGCATCACTCATCTCTGCTGGGAGCCAGGCTGGCTTAGCCTGGACTGCTCGCTGCTCACACACGTGTGCTCCCGCCGCTACAAGATGCCTTTGAAAAACCCGTTAAATCCCTTCATGGGTCAACATCTACGGCAGATGCCCTTGGGCGCACAGCCCGGCGCGGCAGAGCGGGTGTCCCCGTGTCACTGAGCCGCGCAGGGCGGCCCCAGGGGTGGCCTGACCTCTGGCCAGCCCGGCCTTGGGACGGCCGCGACCGGCGCGGCTTTGCCCTTGGCTCAGCGCCGCACGCCCGGGGCTGCCGCACCCGCGTCCCGGCTGCGGGCGNCCGCGCTGCCCCAACGGTCCTAACGGTCCCCGCGCGCCGTCCGCCTCACGGCCCCTTGCCCGCCCCGCCCCGGCCCGGCCCGCAGCGGGGCTGCCGGCCGGACAGAGCCCGCCCCCCGGAGCTGTCCCTGCCCGGGTAGCTGGCGGCCCCGGGGCGGCTTGGTGGACGCAGCGGAGAGCCCGGGGCTGAGCCTTAGCTGCGGTGGGACCCCAAACTTCGGGGCTGCGGCGGCTCAGGCGAGCTGCCCCCCCCCCCCCCCCCCCCCCTCCCGC
>VYZX01019932.1:710028-804174 GCA_013401335.1 Brachypteracias leptosomus
AGGGTGAGCGGCTTGTGGCGCTGGCTGGTGCCTTCGCACACCGCTGCTGCTGCCTGCAGCCGGCTACTTCGTTCTGGGTTCTAATGATTTGGGTTTTGCAGGCATGCGGTCTAAAATCTTTTGAGTAGAGAAGTAACTGCTTTAGGATATATAGATATATAGCAGGTAGCTACCGTTTCGAAATCCAATGTAGATGCAACTCCATTGAAAAAGGCACCTGACGACTTTAATATCTGTATTCAAGATGCTGATGTGTATAATCATGGAGGCTGGGATTGAACTGTGGATGGCCAAACACAGTTTGATGAATAATTAATCACATGGAGCCTTGAAGAGCTGGCTTTTCAAACAGCATGTTGGGCTGAGGTCAGGAGATGGGGATGGAGCTGTCTACTGAGGTTCTGTCGTGTTTTGGAGATCTTAAAGCATGGATGGTCTGGGGTTAAGTTGGACCCTTACCTGAGGGCCCTTGGTGGTGCTGAAGATGTCCCTTGACTCCTGACACCCCGGTCTCCTTTTAAATCTGTTGCTATCTCATTGTAATTTAATCTCCTACATGGATCCCCCCTCACATGTACTTCTTTCAAATTTTGCTTAATGGGGAAAAGAGCCCACCTAAAAAGCCACCTCTTATTTCGATGAGAGCTTCTGTTTGGATTGAATACACATTCTAGGAATTTTGCCTTGGTTTGGCAATTTGAAATCGGTTCAGACCAATGCTGCTTTTCTCTCTGTGCCCTGAAATGAGCACTGTGCTGTGGCACAACTGGCTGAGCGAGAAGGTGCTACAGTCACCTGCTGCACAGGAACAGGGATGTCTCATTGGCATCTCATCGATGACACAAAGGCCCTCAAGTTATGACCTAGATATACTCTTCCAAAATTTCTCTGGTCTCAGTTTTTTGTGGTGGTCATCAAGATATATGAGCTTATAAGCACTCTGGAGTTCAGGATCAGAGCTCAAGATGGTGTTCTTGAACTGGAGATGTTACCTGAAGTCAGTTGGTGATGGTCCTGGGAAGGGGGACTCAAACGTGGAGCTGTGAACAACTGGGCAAGTGACGTTGCAGAGAAGGATCTGGGGATTAAGATGGATCTCCAACTGAGTGTGCGTCAGCAGCAGGGGGCCTTTGTGGTAGAAAATCCAAAACCAGAACCCGAGCTTTCACTTGGGGAGGCATTAACAGCAGCATTGCAAGCGTGCAATTTAATTAGTCTTTTCAGCTCAGTAATGATGAAACCAGGCTGATGGGCTTTGTTTTGAGCATGGCACTTTAAAAAGCTGTAGCAGAATTGGGGAGGTTGTGTAGGAGATCACAGTGATCAGCTTGGAAAATATGATTTACAATGGGGTGCAAAAGCAAAGGGGTTGCTTGGGCTGTAAAAGATCAATGGAGGGAGGGGAGATAAGGTTTGCAAAGTGTGGAGCCAGCCTTGAAATAAAAAGGTGTGTTCTAGTCCTTCTCTACACAGGTTTGGAAGATTATCAGTATCACTTACCTGTAGCAAGGAAAGTGTAGGTTTGGATATTAGAAAATATTTTAACTGGGAAGAGAAATGAAGCAAGGGAACAGAGAAGTTAAGAAGATGAGGTATCATGGTCCTTGAAGGCCTTTAAGGAAGGCTTAGACTGGTATCTCATAGGAGTTACTCAGAACTGATTCCCTTTTGGAAGTACCACCTGAGATCTCATCCAACCCTTAGCTTCCTTTTGGCAATCAAGAGATTTCAAAGTAACTCTAGCTTTTACAAGAAGTACACACTTCCTTCTTAATTATTCTCTACAGCTAAGGAAACTTGGAGATACACTGGCCCCATGAAACCATGATTTTAAATGGAGGAAGTCATGTACCTCATTTTCTTGTTCTTGTTTCTTCTGAAAGCCATGTAGAAGTGCAACTCCCTTCTTGCCCCCTTATTTCCTAATGCAAATTTCAGAGCTGAGGATGTCTTTGTATCCTGCTCCTGCAGAATGAGTTGAGTTGAACTTGAAAGAGGTATGAATGAAGCCCATAATGAAAAATTGTATAGAGGTCAGAGATGTAATTAAACAATGTTGGGAGTTATCTTCTGTAAACGCAGTGCTGTAATACTGACTGGGGAATCCTCTGAGGGTTCTTGAAAGTGCTTTTCTGTGGCTCTTAAGAGCTGTATTGGGGTACAGGAAGCTCTACATCAATTAAATCAGCCTTTGAAGTATTCTTTTCCATCAGTGGCCAAGGTCCTAAAGAATGTCAACTCTTGGACAAAGTGCACTTAGACTGACAAATTACAAAAACTCACCCCCACTACAATGAGTAGATTGTCTCCTCATGTGTATTCGGGATGACATCTGCTTACTTCAGTGACAGAAGCAATTTAGCCTTGCAGAGCTACTTGGCTATACAAGTAATAATTGAGAAAGAACCCAGGCTGAATTCCCCAAAGCCATTGTTGGCGTGCTCTGAAGTAAGCAGTACTGTAAGCTCAATCTTTACCTCCAATGTTTCTCTGTCTGTAAAATGGCAATAATAGCTGGCAGGCGAGATCACAGGGGCTCTTTAGTGTATCCATCCAGCTCGGGCAACGCCAAGTGCTGGGGGTTTCTAGCTGTATGATTACTGTGTCTAAGCCTGGGAGTTTATTTTGGGTCATTTTCAGTCTGCTTTGGGCTTGGTGGGGAGCAGGTTTCCCTGTGAGATGGGAGGTGGTTCTCTAACACGCCCCTGTGCCTGCAGAGCTCTGAACCCAACTAAAAGCAGGCGCACACAAAACGTGCAGCATCAGTGGGCTTGGGAGGGCTGGCAGGATGGGTGTCACTGGAGACACCTGGCTCTGTGGGCATCACAGGTCCAGGAGAGCAGGCAGCACCTCATATCCTGCTGCAATAGATGTCTACAACACCCTTCTTCTGCATGCTGCCAGATATCCGTGTGCCTGCTGACTCCTGGCTCCATCTGGAAGCAGGGTGAGGGCTCAAGCCTTTGGAGTTCTCTTCCCTGCAGGGAAGAAGGTGTTGGCCCAAGAGGTTTTGACCTCAGCTCCCATGTTTGTCCTGTTACACATTTCTTTCGCTCGCACTGCGCCCTTTCAGTCTACCCTGCGTGCATTCTCCTTGCCAGGGTGATAGCTCCATTTCAGCCTCTGACAACCTTGTGAGGTTTTGTTTATTAGATGCAGGTTGAGAGCCTTAAATTAAAGATCTACTTTCTCCCGAGTCGGAGGAAACACGCGCCAGAGGCAGGTCTGCAGCAAGGTGCTTGCCTTCCTTTTCTCACCTCTGGATTCCACTGCAGCTCTGCTTTGCACTGATGCTGTCTGGGAGGCTGTTGGCTCTGTGGTGGTACCTGCTTCTGTCAGAAGTGATCAGATCCGTGGGGTTACAGCTGTCCTGACAGCAGGACTTTGGCTCTGGCTTGCTAATTTTACTTCCTAAAGAATCAGCTCACCAGAGAAAGCATCACACTTGATACAAGATTGGCTCCATCCCTTGACAATGCAAAAATAGCATATTCTGTTGCAACTGTGTTTATTTTTTTAATCTGAGTATCTTACATTATGTTAAACACCTTGTAAAACTCTCGGTACATTGTGTTGCAGTTATCAAAAACAGGCTATGAATAATGTTGCACAACACTCGTTTCACAGCAGTTGTATCAATAGCTGGTAATTGTGCTACCTTATATTAGCCTTTCTGTGTTTATTTCTTTGGGGTTTTTTGCCCTGGTTCAGCATTATAAAAGCAGGCTTTTAGTTACTTAAAGCCTCTTGCAGATACTGAAAAATGAATGTGGCAAATGAATTTCAGTTCCACCACTTCTGCAAGATTCAGCTGTTTGGACCATTTACAAGTTAACAGAGCATGGGTGAAAGCTGTGAGGTCTCCTTTGGGTGGTCAGAGAGGGAGAACAGTTGCTAGGCTCAGACATGTAGAAGGATTGTGGTGGCAGTATTAGGTTTTAAAACCCACAAATGCTCCCCCGCCCTTGTGCTTTGCTAAGCAGTGTATGACACTTGCAGGTGTGCCTCCAAATAGCTTCCTGCTCCCTGGTGTGCATCACGTAATCCCGGGACTGGAGTTTAGATCCAGACCTGGCAGATTCCGCATGGGGTCAGGCAGGCTTGGCCAGGGACCCAACAAACTGTCATTCCTCAGCCAAGAGGAGACAATGGGTTGGTATGATGGGTGGCATGCTGTGAAGGGCACGTGTTTTCTGGGTGGTTTGGGGGAGAAGGACTTCTCCAAGTTTGGCTGTGCCAGCACGTGTTCTGGGGATGCAGAATCAGAGTCCACTTATATTTCTTGTTCATCTGCCCGCTGAACAGGGACCAGGTTTCTCTTTGCTTTCAGAACAAGCTCCATCACTTCCTCATTGTATCTGCAGGTTTCCTGGGAGGTGGACCAGCCAGTCATAGATTGAGGTCTGTGGTCGGTCTCTGCTGCGTGCTGGGGTGGTGAGAGGTGATTATCCACCTCCCCCAGCTGCTGCCAGGAGTGAGGCAGCTCAGTGCAGGCACCTGTGCGTACTGCTTGAAATACCAGTGGGTTTATTTCATAACACTTTAAAATAAACATTCATTTTCTGTCCCACAAAACTGGTGAAGGCTCTAGCCTTGATTGTACCTCTTCCAGAGAGAAAGCTGTGGTGCTGTGTGTCTCCTGCCTGTCCTCTGGCACTGCACACATACACCAGGTGCTGGTATTTTCCCCAGCTACACAGTGATGTGTGCAGCATGTAAGCAGCTCTGTGCACACAAGAAGAATTTCCGTGGTGACTCTCCCACCTCTTGAGCGACAGAAGCTATCAGCAGGGGCTCTGACAATCTTTGAAGCCCGTGTAATTATTTAGACCCAGCCTGCCTGTGGGAACTGTAAGCGGGGAATCAGCAAGGCAGCTTGCTTGCCTGGAACAGACCCACTGGTAAGAGAGCTCAGATGGGTAAAGAAGTTATTCAAGTGCCCCGTGACAGCGCTTGGAGGTCTGAAGAGGAGTCACGCCAGCCAGCTTCTGTTGATCCCTCCCTGTAGAGAAGCAGCTACAGCCCTGGAGGGGTTCCTAAAATAAGCCCTGGGATGCTCTGCAGCCTCGCATACCTTGTAGATGTTGAAAAGCCTTGCTTTTGTTCTGGTGGTTTTCTTTGTGTTGGTTTTTGGTGGCTATGAAACTCTTTGTCCCTTCTTGGAGAGAGCAGAAGGGCAATAGAGTGGCAGTTGTCTACATGTATCTGTCTGAAAGGTGATGTAGACTGGAGCTTACTGGAAGTCGCCAGCTTGGCACTAATGATGGCAACTTGAGTTTTCAGCAGTGCTGTTCCACAGAGCAGAACTACATCCTGATGATCTAGTTGTTGGATAAACATGAAAAGGGAGCTGTAACACGCTTACATTTGAAGTTCTGAGACTGACTATTTGGCACAGCTCATACTTCTTTCTTTGTGAGAAACTCTGTCTAAAGAGGAGTGGAACAGTGGGGCTAGGAAGTCTGAGGCTGGGTGTTCTCTGAAAACACGGCTTCCCTTGATGGGAGGATGAAAACAGCTCCTAGGAGAAATAGGCATTTTTCATTTGCTTTTGCTGTGAACGTTTGAACGTTGGACAGAATGCTTGTGCACAAGCAAAGCATTATGCTGAGCACCAGGCAAGAGCTGCAGAAAGGTGGATTTTTCAGCTTGTAATGGGAAAAGACTTTTAATGAGGAGTTGCTGCCTGTGGCTGTGTGAGATGTTCTCTTCACCTGTGTTTTGAAGAGCTGTGATATTCCAGCTTCATTTCACTAAGCTGTACACAATGAAGGGAAGAATGTCAGCTTATATATTCTGAAGTGTAACTCCAAGGGAAACACTTGTCTGCCAGTTTTTATGGGTGCACCATTCTGGACCTGGATTGCGTTTTGTTGCTCTGCTTTTAGTTATAATCTACAAATCACAGTGTGAGTGTACTATTGATGCTGTGTCTCAGAAAGAGAACCCACATGTGTAGATTCATCATACCCTGTGGGAACATCAGCACCTCTAAAGGAACCTGCTGGCATTCATTTTGAAATCCTTACTATAATGCTGAGTTCTGTTTAGAGACATGCATGTTCTACAATTATTATTAATAACAAAACCTCTGGTATCACTTAACAAGAATAGACTACAAGAAGAGCTTTGAATTTTATTTACTTGTTGTAAATACATCTTGTAGGACTAACCCTTGAATAGAAATCAGTGCACTTCTTTTTCCCAAAGTCCTGAGAAAAAGGGGCTTTGTGTACCAAAACACTTCCTGCCAGCCAAAACCCCTTGTTTGTCATGCATGACTGTGAGGCTGTGTTTTGTAATCTGTCCATCCATCTGAGGAGCGTGAGTCACAAATAATTAGTCTGCTTGCCCAAAACTCTATGATCTGCTGGTAATAACCTCTGAGAATTGCAGACAAATGACATCTCTCCTCTGTAGCTACTTGCAGGGTTAACCTGCTGTTTTCATGAAGCCTGCTCAGGACCAACCTGAAACAATGAGGCTGTGGATCTTTCCTACCAGAAGCAAGTACATCTGAAGGAAAAGTTCATTAACTGTGTGTCCTGTCAGCTGCTGTAGTTGTGGGTGAATTCAGGGCATTCTGAGCAGCTTCATGGGGAAGGCTGAGCCTCTGCTGCTGCTCAGAGGTCTTGGTTCTGCTAAAAGGCTTCAGGCACTTTTCTCACTGCAGAGTAACAGCTCAAAGATAAAATTTGTACTGGAGTAGAGTGCCTGTGGCAAGCATGTGGCTTCCTTCCTGGAGCCTGCAGGTGAGGAAGTCTGTTTGCCAGCTTCAATCTGTGAACGTGCCTACTCTAAGTGCCTAAGTGCAAAAGTGTAGGGCTGTAGTGCCTTCTACCACATTATCCTCACCCCTGTGATGTTTCCTGTGTCTTAAACTGCAGCCCATGGTCATATCCTTACCTTGCCCTACAAGAAATTGAGCCACGAGATTGTCATCTTCATGGTTTCCATCCTGAAGGTCTGCAGAGCTGACTGGGCACTCAGGTTTGCTGGAAGCACTGAGAGGGCTTTCAGGTACTTGGCACAGGACCTCCAATTTCCTGGCAGCACCTGTGTACTCATCAAGAGTATGTTTTGTCACTGCTCATGCTGATGCAACCAGCAGAGCTGGGCTTGTAGAGAATGGACACCTTGGAGGGTTTTTATGTAATGACTCTCAATTTAACCAATGCTGCCTTACACTTCATAGAACCATAGAATCCATTTTGGTTGGAAGAGACCTTTAAGATCATCAAGTCCAACCTTTAACCCAGCACTGCCAGGTCACCACTAAACAACATCTACTTCATGACTGACTTCAAGCCTTGGTAACTTTGTTCTTCACCTTGGTGAGGCTATACCAGAAATCTTTGTTCCTGTAAAGGACAAAAAGGGGAATGCTTTACTCACAAACATTTGTAAGATGTTCCAGAATGATAGCTGTGACAGTGTGGGCTTAGCTGTTGATGGATGGCACAAGCTTATACTAATGTAAAAAGCTGGTTGACAGTAGATTGGATTCCAGGTAGTGTGTATATATATATATCTACCTATATATCTGTATCTCTCTCTCTTGTCATATAAAGTGACCCTGCTTTAGTGTGTTGAGGTTTGTGTTCCAGCACCTTCGTGAATTTATCTGCCCACAAGATACAGAGTATGCTTTCATAGTGGCTTTGATTCTTCCCCTAATCAATTTTTATGTAGTGCCTGATCACAGAATTCAAGAAGTGCAGTTGGTGCAATTTAGAGATGTTTTTGCCAATAGTTGAGTATATTCGCATGGATGGAAGAAAAAAAAACTACTGGGAAAGTCAAATCTGATTGCTTGGCAACTGGGCCTTGTTTTTAATATACCCATACTTTAATTTAGGCAATGTAACAGTTGGAATTTATATATAACCTATGTTGTACAACAATTTCAACAAGAGGCATGCATTTGTATTCCTGTTCTCACTGGTGGCTGCGGAGCTTGAGAGCCCACACGTGTGCTCTCCAAAGAGCTTATTTTGCTTCTCTACTGGTACCCAGCCCTGCAGCATTTTCCCTGCTGTGCCCAGAGAGAGCAGGCTCTGCTGTGGTCCCTGGTGCTGCTGGATGTGTGGGGCTGGAGCTGGAGCAGTGTCCACTTACCCTGACACAGCAACAAGTGCTGAGTTTGCACCCACCTGCATTGTCCACCTTCTCTGAGCTGCTTGTCCACAGTGCCATATGTGAGGTGATGACCCATCTCCTCTGCCTCCAAGGGAGGGGACTTGCTCTTTCATTTTTTCATGCAGAGCATTGCTGGATCCCACACCCCTCTGAGAGAAGGATTGGCACCCATACTCGCATGCATCAGCTCTACGTGGTGACATATTTTGGGTGTAAGCAGGGAGAGCAGCCCTTTGAATTCTCCAGAGATGGGTTCTGTAGAGGCTGTAACAGAAATACAAAGATTGGTTTAAGTGTGAATGGGAATGTGCATAGCTAGGCACCACAGAGACAACAGGAATGGCCTGTATTGATAATAAGGCCACTGTTCCCAGCAACAAAGTTGAAGAATGTGTTGTTTGTCAAGCCCAGAAGGCTTGCACTCTAGTAAGGCCACTGCACAGATGACTTGTCAGCAGGAGACCCTGTACCCTGACACCAGGAAGGCAGCAGCACAGGTAGAGCACATCACGTGTGCCATTGTTTCTCCGGTCAGCCCAGCAGGAGAACAGGCTGCAGCCAGAACGGGGTGTCTGTTCCAAGCTGTCCATCCAGGCTGTCTCCTGTGGGTGCAGAGTGTGGGGCTTCCATGCATGGTACAGTCCTTCAGAGAGGACATTGCCTTCCAGAACCCATAAGCTGTCCTGCTTATTTGAGACTTCACAGGAAAACATTCCTGTTGTACACAGGGGCACACGGGTGCCCCCCTGCAGCAGGTACTGCACCCCTGGAAGAATCTAACTTGTCTCTCTAGTGCCTGTGACTTCTCTATACTGGGAATTGCCTTCATCTTCTAGGTAGCTCCTGACACTGCTCTGAGCTTATCCTTCTTTGTTACCATATCAGCACACTGCCTGGCTGCAGGAAAATGATGGGATGCTGAAGCTTGAGCAGATGGTGCACAGGGATGGTTTTGTAGAATAAATATTTAGCACTAAGCCATTTTTTGCTATTTTCTGTACTGGATTTAAAAATTATGTAGCAGAACTTGAGGGATAATTTTTTTTCAGGGAAATGTGGGAAGAGTGGCTGTTCTCTTTGGGGGGGGCTTTGTGAAGGGATGTTAGAAGGCAAATATCCTTGGGTTCAGAGTTCAGGTGGTGATGGGCAGTGCTCAGCTGCTGTGCTGGTGGTAAGCTGGGCTTTTGGAGGTAACCCAGGCTGGCTGCTACACTTTCCATGCCTGTGCTATGTGGGGGGGGTGTTCTTGTAACAAAGCATGGAGCTGGGCTGGGGTTAGTAGTACCTATAAGAAGCATGACACTTCTGACAGGTACTGGAAGGAAAGAGCTCCTTTCAGAACACGCAGTGGGCAATGTTGTTTTGGGTGTTGATACTCTATTCCCTTACAATGGTTAGTAAGCAAATATGGCCCCTTTAAGAGGATTTATGGCTGCACGAAACATTCCTCAACATTCCTTTAGGGCTGCATTTTCTTTAAGTCCGGTAAGTCTATGTAAGCAATGAGAGGACAGAGTAGGGATGATAGAAGGAAGCTCCAGGGTCTGTTTGCATTTAAGAGGTACCTACTCTTAAGCCTACGCACAGAAAACCCTGCAAGGCTCAGACAGCTCACAGCATGTACCATCATGAGCCTTTTTGTATTTAAAACAGATCAAGACAAAAGGGCATTAAAATACAAATTTGATGAAGAAAAACTTTCTGATTTCCCCCCTCTCCCCCCCTTTCTTGGTTTCCTGGGAAAAGCTTATGGCTCATGAAGTCAAGAACTGTCACAGCTGTCTCTCACTACACAGCAATGAGGGAACACCTCTCCTTCAGATGAGGAGAGAACTGGCAACTGTACAGACTCACTGCTGGGGAACTACTGTAGGAACATTGCTAGACCTGTTCTTTTCTGTGCTTGGATAAAGTCAGGAGTGAGATGAATTTGTTAGTGCTCTAAGGTAGGTGCTGCTGGGAGAAGATGGAGTTTGCGATGCACTTCTGTGAGGTCAGAGCCTGCTGATGTTTCCTGGTGTGTTTCCAGCCTGCTAAGGTCCTGTCATATGGCTTTTTTCTTTTATGGTGCTGGAGTAACTGGCATTCCTAGCAGAGCTGGCTTGTGTCCTTGGAATCTCTTCTGTGATCCCTTCCCGTGCCTTCTAGCTGTGCCAGAAGTACTGGGAATGTGCAGGATGCTCTGTGTTCCCTGCACTGGAAATTTGAACAACCACAGTGCTTTTGAGAGTTGTTTGGAACACAGGGTGAAAGCATCACTTGCATTAAGGTGTTGCTTATCTTTATCTAAGATGCTCCTTCAAAGTGGACAAGCATTTTAGTGCTTCATTATAACAACCAGTGGCACAGTTCAGCTCTACTTGAGCTTGTACTGTAAATCTGACAGTGCTGCTGCATCCTGAAATACTTCTCTCTTCCTCAGGTGGCTTATTCCATGTCTGACGTTGCCATGATGTTTGCTAGATACAATATGATGGCTATTCCATACCGTACAAAGAAATGTAAACTGGGTTAGCAGTGGTTTTTTTCACATATACCATCTGTAAATGTACTCGGGGTTTCTCCTTCCATTTGTTCTTGCCCCTTTGGAAAAGCTATTACTGTGCTCTAAGCAAAGAAAACTCTGAAGCTATTTTAGTGAATATTTATGGTTAAAGCAATCTTTGTTTGCAAAGGTTTGTTGTCCCAAGCTGTTCATGTAACTGGAGAGAGAAAGGAGGAGGAGGACCAGAGGCAGTCATCTTGTCTGCTGTGGCAGCCTGTGGGGTTGGAAGGCAAGTGGAGCAGTATCAGGCTTTCAGGTGACCCTGCTACTCTGCTGAACACTTCTAATAAATAGGTGTGGTGTGTACCTCAAGCAGGCTTAGGGTGCTGAGTGCCCTTCAGTATTCATCTCCAGATTGTGGGCAGTGACCTTTGCCTTAGTCTGTAAAAGAGGAAGACTCCATCTGCCATGACTTTCTGCTTTGCTGGTGATGAAATGATACCCAGCTCCTTCCTATGCACGGGCTGACCACAGGCCAGTCTGCCATGGCAGAGCTGTCTGCCACCTGTGCCACCCACCACCCTGGGGACCTCAAAGTACCAGCTGGGTGTGTGACAGTTTAGATGTTGTCCTTGGGCTACTGTGCCAGTCCAGGCAGCAACTTGCTCCTCCAGCTTGTAGCTGTCATCACCTGAGAGACAACTTCATTTAGATGTCAGAGGGGTGTGCAGCCAGTCAGCTCTGCCTAAAGAGACAGACTTGTCTCTCCTGCCATGCTGATGAGATATGAAACTAGTCCCACTGCAAGAATACTTGATCACTCTCCATCTTCTGCTCTGAAGAAAGCCAGGGCTTGAGAAGCTGATCTCCAAGGTTTCCCCACACAGAGAGATGTGGAAGAGCAGCCGTGCAGTGACCCCTCCTTGGGATAATGCAGAATGCCTCCAAGCTAATACTGTCTTCTGTTACATATGCATTATGAACACTTGCTTTACCTTCACTCCTTCAAAGCCGTGTGGTATTTAATTAGATTTTTTTTAACGTTCTTCATAGTGGGACTGATTTCCCTCCTGTAAGCTGATTTTTTTGGCAGCAGGAGAGCCTTGATGGGAATGAGAATCCCAGCTGCCTTTGCAATGGAAGATCACTGGTGGTGCTACAGAGGTGCCAGGTGGAGCAGAAACAAGTCACCAACGTTGATGGAGCAGCTCTCTGCTGTTAAACCACAAGAACCAACTGCACACACCCTTGCCCATCCTTATTCAGTGGGAACAAAAGCTGCACAAATGTCAGTCCCTGTGCTGATCTCCAAGATCTCCACCAAGATCAGAGCCAGTTCTCCTCAGCACGCCTCGGTTAGGTGCTTTCACCACAAGTACTGAGGCACCTGGGAGCAGTTCCCAAGCTGCACTGGTTAAATAGCACACAGTTTGCTGATCTTCCTTATCTTTGCTGATTTTTGGAGAGTAGATGAGCTGGCAGATTGGAGGGTGTAGAAAAATGTGTCCAAGCAGCTGCAGGGGGAAGAATACATATGAAAAAAAGCTTTTATGTTTCCATTAAAAGATGCTTAAATGCCTTGCGTGCAAGCAAATACACACAGTATGTATAGCTGACTATGACTGGTAAAATTCAGCTGAAGATCCACACCTATCTTTTACTTTTCTGAAGCGCAGCACACTTCATGTTGTTATTTATCAGGAAGAAAATCTTCAAGGTAGCATTTGAGAGGGCAAACCTTGAGAATTTATGAGGAACCTCACTGCTGAAAAATGGATTTATTCTTTTTTTTTTAATATGCCAAGCACACTAATGAGTGTCAGAGGTAAACTAGGATGCTGGGACAAAGGGAAGTGGAGAATAAAATGTTTAAGCAGCACCTCTGCTTATTTCATGGTTAAGTTATTTTGTATTAGGCACGGAAATTGCTGCTGTGTCTGGTTGGCGAGGATGCATGCAGACTGCTCAATTAGCAAAAAACCAGAAAGAAATGACCTCCTGGCTTGCCTCTAAAGGCTTGGATTTGGGGTTTTTGTAAGCAGGAGACACTATAATACAGTTTGCACTCAATCAACCACCCAGTTCTGGTAATCAGTGCCACAGATATTTTTTATATATATATATAAAAATATAAAATGTGTGGATCAGCTTTTGAGGATAAAAAATTTTCGAAGTTGCAGGGGTTCACTCGAGATTTGCAGGTCATGACAGAGCTCATTGCTCTGCTGGATTCTGCCTGAACCTGCTGGCAGGTGTCACTGGAGGCATGAAGCCAAAGCTTTGGTGAACAGCATCCATCGAACTTGGCAATAAAAGCCATATTTCTGTGAACAGAGAAGCAGGGAGATGAGCACTGCCCACTACTTACCTCCTTGGGCACGTTCAGAATAGTTGTGTGGTTGAGGATCAGCTTTAGCGTGTGCTAACTCTGTGGAGGATTTGTTCTTGAGGCTTTCCCAAAGGTTAGCTGGACAATGAAGAAATGGAAGAACAACCAGTCCTTTTTAGTTGTGCATAAACTGCTGTCGCTGTGTGGCTGGGAGCAGACAAAGGGGGGCACTGTTTGTGGAGGATAAGGCTTTGCCAGCGTGGAGCAGCAGCAGGTGTAGGTACTGGTGCAGGCTTGCAGTGGTGACAGAGTTAAGCCTAGCCTACATACCTACTTCTGAAGTCTCATTGTCTTGCATTTCATCATATCATCTGCTAGCATATGGCTGTCATGGATAATTGAGTCTTATCATGAAAATAATTTTGGCAGAGCCTAGTTTCACACATTCCATGTTAAACACCCAGGAGAGGAACAGCCTCTTGTTTCTCCTGAGCCTTTTCGCCATGGGAGTAGAAGTGCAGAGCCAGAACTGTGACTCTTCTCCGTAGCAGCTCCCAAACTTGCAGCAAAGTGCTTTTCACAGGATTTGGAGTTTGATTTCTGGACATGTGTTTGGCACATGCAGTAATTTTGCCTTCACCAAGTGACTGTGCTCCGTGTAGGCAGCGGTGGCGAGCGACCCGGGAACAACGTGTGATGATGCAGTGTCTAGTCTGGCATCTGTATTTGTGCAAAACACTGTAATTTCCAGGAGCATTCATCAGTGCAGCTCAATTGCAGAGTTCTTCCACTGACTTGCTTGGAATAAATAAGCAATAAATGATGTGCTAGAGTATTAAAAGGAATATATCAGAAGAGGTGCTCAAAATACTGTCTTATCACAGAGTTTTACCAGCTGCTTAAAGTCAGCAAAAAACTTGCTGTTTATTTCACTGAGAGTTCAATCAGACCAAGAGAACTTGGGAACTTGTACTTTGGGGATAATTTCCTGTGAAAAAGACAATCCTACAAGCTGCAGAGGTGGGGTCAATCTTATTTTTAAATGTCTGCATTTATTTTTTATAGGATGCATCACGGCTGATGCGTTTCCATGCATTAGGTAGGGTAAGAAGTTATAACTGAGGCTGGAACCACAGCTTTGTGATTCTGGCTGACAGCCCCAGATGAGAGCACCAGCACCCCTTAAAGAGGGACCTGGTTATGTTTGAAAACAGAAGTTTAATCTAAAAATAAACAAACTTGGCCCTAAAGCTAGCTAAAACGTAACAAACTTGTACCAGAATTCTAAAGAAATGCAGAAATCTGTTCATGTAGAAAATTCCCTTTTTTCTGTTGGGCAATTTCTGCTTTACCCTGGCAGAGCTTGTCCTTGGAACGTGAGGAAACAGTTTCAGCCACTGTAAGGTCACACAAACAGGGATCTGAAATCCTCTGTTAACAGAATAGCCGCTCTCTTCTTCTACCCTGAGATTAGTGCCAGCAGGGCAGTTTTGAAACATGCAGAGAAGTACCACACGCTGCTGCAATGGTAAAACAACCAGCTGAGCTCCCAGGTAACACCTCATCTCCCCCTACTGCCACAGTTTTTGGAAAAAAACCCAAAACAAACCTAAACAAACTAAAAAGTCAAACTGATGGATCAAGATTCATTGTTCAGTGTCTATGCTATAAACTACCTTGGCACAAATCCCCTGCTTGCTTCTCCCAATATCCTGCAGCCTTCTGCCAGCACATGGTGGCTATTTTTAAATGGAAAAATATCATCCAGTTGTACAGATACCTTTTCCCTTCATCCTGTTAAAATCTTCACCAGGGCCTTCCTTGGACACTTCCAATAGAGATGACACAAACTTGAGTTGAGAAAGTTTTTTTCACTAGTATCTGTTCTTTTTATCATGAGTTGTCGATGGAATAGGAGCCCACACAGAAGCACTCCAAATATATGAATAAATAAAGCATGGTGTCTCCAGGCAAGGGTAGGCTCTATTTCAGTTTCCCTGAGCTGAATTTTTTCAGACACTGTTCCAAGCAGTAGCACACTAATTGGTCATCTGTGGTGGTTTGCAAGACAGTAGCATATTTAACATTCACTGATTTCAGAGGATTTCTGGAGAACAGTGGCTAGCAGGAAAGCCTGGGCTGCTGCTGGTACAGCAAGTTGTGGAGGTAAGGGCTGCTACCTGTCCTAGAGCTTCCCAGAGAAGGGGTGTCAGCAAGATTTGGAAAATGCTTGAGACCCCATCCCTCAGTGACTGCCAGAAGGGAAAGATCTGTGCTGTGCTTCCAAAGGGCACTGGAGGAGTAAGAGCTCTGCTCTGCCTGTCGTTGGAGTGTCCAGTTGTTCGATGCTAGCACTTAATCCCTCTGAGTCACAGCCAGTTTAGGAACTAAACCATGGCCTGTTAAAAAGCTGGCAGGTAGAAAGGATGGCTTTATATTTACTGCCATCCAGCCATAATCAAACAGAAGGGAAAAAAGGCTTGTTTTACTTCCACTGAGATTTTCCGTTGGCTGTTAATTATCAGTCCACAGATTGTAGGAAAAAAGTGCTGGATGGGCTGGGTATTCGAGGGGAGCTGGTCAGATCTGTTCATAGAACGTTCTTTTCCCCTGCCCACCTCTTGCTGCTGTCTCACAGCTCCCAGTGGGGCTCGGCTGGCTGTTCTCTCCATGGCATGACAGGGGTGGGCTTTTCCCCTCAGCTTGGCTGGTGTTTGTTCCTCTGCTCCTGCTCTCAGTGCTCGCTGCCCTCGCAGCGTCTCTCCCACGCTCCAGTGCTCCCCTGAGCTCTTCTTTCAGCTCTCTGCTCCTTGTGGCCTTTCCTCTGTTCTCCCCGTCCTTCGGCAATGGGGTTTGAAGTCCCAGCAGAGCAGACAGAGAACATTCATCCCTTCCAGTACCAACAGCACAGCAGGGGTGGGGAAAGCCTTCCCCAGCACACGAGGTTTCCCCTGGTGACGTGCTGGAGCTGGGCTGGCAAAGCACAGCCTGTGCGTGGGCCCTGGCAGAGCCAGTGAACACCCCAGAGGCTGCTGCAGCCAAGAGCTGGGATCTCTCAGCCCGTCCCGGTGCCAGTGCTTTCAACAGGCAGCTGGGGCACCCACTGCCGTGCTGTGACTGGGCACTTGTTGCAGTCAGAGCTCATCCCCTGGCTGGGAAGGGCTCCCAGGCTGAGGATGGGATGTTTTTACTGCACAGAGGCACAGTGGGGGGAGCAAGCTCTTCCCTGGGGAGAGGAAAGCCCTTCTCTCCTGCTGCTATCCCAGGCAGGCACACAGCCTCCCTAAGCAAGAATGTAATCACTGCTCTAATTTTCCAAAGGAACGGGTAATTCGGGGAAGAGGGGCTGCACTTAGCTCTGAGCTGCAAACACAAACACGTGTGGCACATCTCAGCACAGCTGGCTTCAGTAATGCAGCGAGACTTTGGTGGCTTTCTGCTCCTTACCTGGAGAGCTTCAAGCATCAAAACAGTCCTTCAGTGCTTTGATACTTCTCCTGCCTCTGCAAAGCAGTATTTGCAACTCGGGCTTCAAAACTCTTCGGAGAGCCCCATGACTTGCAAGTCTTGTGGAAATTTGTGCTTTCGTAGCGGATGAACCCCTAGGGAGACATGAATCTTTCAGAGGCTTCATGCAAATAAAATGCAGCATTTTACAGTCCTAGGCATAGCCTCAGGTTTCTCAGTTTTTCCCCTAACAAACTACTGATTTTCTGCCCTTTATTTCTTCTAGTAAAGATTTTCAGTTCACACTTGGTTCAGCTCTATATAACCAGTATAATCCTATTTTCTTACTACTTAACCAGATAATCAAGATGCCAAAAGCATTTCTATGGCTTGGGAACTCCTTTATTTTCTACCTTAAAATTCTAATTGCGCTCATGTATAAACCCCTGGTTTTATAATACAGAAAAATACGATTTAGTCCCCTGAAAAAAAAGAGCATGGAAATGCATACAGGGAGACTCATTGTAATTTGGAATAATAGCATTATAAAATTGAGATAATTGTAGCCAAGATGTAAGCTAGAACTGCTCTGTGTTCAGAAGAGAAAAGAAAAAAGGCACTAAGCATCTTTTTCAGGTTTTTTTCCTGTTGAAAGGGGTGCAGGCAGATTTGCTGCCTGTCCCACTTCTTAGCTGTGGAGTTAATGTTCTGGAGTTAGCGATGTCCTCCAGCTGTCTTTGAAGGGCAGGGAGGGGAGCAAGGCAGGGTAAGGAAGGTTAAACTTACCTATAGTATTAAGCATCAGCAAATCTGCATCAGGGGAGGACCAAACACCTTGAGGCCATTGAGAAGAGAAGTGCTGCTGACAGCAGAGAAGACCCAGCTGCTGTTAACTGCCAAGGGCAAGCATCAGTTTGTTTCTTACTCAAAGGTAACGATCTTTAAACGCTGCTTCTCTGTTTCCCCCCAGGTAAATACGTCTATCAGCCCATGACACCCGTAGAGCAGCTCCCCAGCACCGAAATCCCCGTTCGGCCCCGCGAGTCCACCAACACCATCCAGATCTCCGTGTCGCTCACCCAGCACTTCCTCAAGTTCGCGCCCGTCTTCCAGCCGCCCCTGCCCCCCTCCTCCCCCCAGTTCTGCACCATCGCCGACCTCTTCATCGACAATTACCGCGTCAAGTGCATCAACGGCAAGATGTGCTACGTCCAGAGGCAGCCTCCCCCCGTGCCCCACAGGATGAAGCCCGAGGAAGCCCCCGTCCGCAATGCCTTAATCACAAAAGAGAGCAATACACCAAAACCAGACCACTGCTCCTCCCCTTCCAGCTCTGAGGACTCGGGGATCAACGCCGTGGGGGTTCACTACATGGAGTCGTGTGACGAGGACACGGAGGGGGTGGCCGAGCTGAGTTCAGAAGAAGATTACAGCCCCGACAGCAGCTGGGAACCAGACGAGTGCCCGCTCTTGTCACCCTCGCAGTGTGAAATGGAAGTGATTGAGACTATAGAAACCACTGTGTGAGCCCACAAGTTGGTATCAGATCAGTCCAGTTCCCACTCAGTAATGTTCTTTTTGTAGTATTTATATTTTCTGTTTTTTCTGACAATCCCTTTTTGCCAATGCACTTGATATTTCAGATTCCTCATGGGAGTGCAGTCACGGGACTTGCGTATTGGTGACCTAGCAGCAGCCTGAGCAGTTTTAACATGTTCTCAGCCTGATCAGATCCCCCACGTCTGCACGTAAGGTAGTGATCAATCTTAAAGACTTTTATAGCTGAAATAGGCCCTTTTCTTGGTCTGGGTTACATCACATACGACTTCTCATCCAAGGATGTGCCGCTCGAGATGTTTCCACCTGTCAGGATGTTTGCAGTGGGCCTTCAAAGCACAGAGGGTGAGCTGGTGCAGCACAGCCTGCGAGCAGCAAAACCAAGTTGCCCTTATTCTTTCTCAAACAGCCACGCGAGGTGCAGCCACAAGAGGCTCCTTCTGTCTCTGTCTGTCCTCGCGCGTTGTCCATCCTTTTCTCTAGCGCTGGTGCGACCCTTCTCGGAGGCTGTTGGCACCACTCTTCCAGCGGGTGGGTATGGCAGGCTAGAGAATGCACAAAGTGCCTCCAACTTTTCTCCAGGCTATGCACCGAGCATCTGCTGAGTTAGGTCAGACTCTGAGGTCTCCTGAGAAGGCAGCTGTTGCTCCAGAGGGGGATCAGTTGCCTGGATCCAGCTGGTCGCTTGTCTCTACGTTGATCTCGGGAAGGGGATGTGAGTTTGCAGCTCAGCAGGAGGGGGAGCAGGCAGAGATGAAGCACAGCCCTCTAACCAATACCATGCTAGACCAGGGTGTCAAACGATAGGCAAAGGAAAAGTGACTACCTCCAAACACACTAAACCCACCCTCGGCTTTGCCTGCTGCTTCCTCCTGTGCTGTTTGGTGCCGGACACGTGCACTCAGGACCAAATGGCCTCAGTCAGGGCCTGCACTTGCCTGAAGAATAACAAAATCTTAAAAAAAAAGAGAAGTTTATCAGCCACACCACTGTGTCAGCAGAGCTTGGGGACAGCGTGGAGATGCCCACGGGAGGTGGCCCACAGGCTGGGTAGTGCCTGTGACAATACAGCCAAGGTCACTCTAGCAGAGAGAGGAAATTTCAGCTCCCCCTCCTTTGCACCCAGTTCAAGAGTGGATTCTGAGCAGGGGGTTCCTCAAAGAGCTGGTAAGAACGAGCTGTCTCACTGGTGGTTGGTGTCAGCCCTGCCTGACAACACTAAAACATCCTTCTCAGCTTTCATTCAGCTCGAATCAGTTGGAGTCAGTAATAACTGTGTTTTCAACAGCATTACTGAATTTCTTTTTGTATTTGCTGTTTCCGAAGTCATTGGTGAATATAAGGCTGTATAAAGGTGTACAGTTTAGTGGTTGATCCTAGGTGATAGTCTGTGTTATAGGATGGCTCATCTCTCTCACTGTATCCTGACAACATATTACTAATTTTATACACTTTGTAATCAGTATCTTTAGGAAAAAAACGTTTAGGCAACAGTGTGTGTCTGTGCACATGCTCGTGTGATAGGAGTTTACCAGAACTGGCTATCAAGTAATGCTGTACTTTTTAGACTTACACTTTCAGACAAAAATAATAGGTTTTATAGTTTTGATGACTTCTGTAAAAAAAACCAACAAAAGTGCAATGCTTGTTAAATGAGGAGCTTGGGCCATTGCATGAACAGATACATTCTCACAAAGCACCTGAAAATATTCTGGTTTTCCGAGGGCATTTAAATGAAGGCTGTAGTAAAACTAAATAGGATTTATTTATTTTTTAAGGGTGGGGTTGTCTTTCTTGGTTAACTAAGGTTTCTAACAACCTTTTAGTGTCTTTTGACCATTCGGACACATTCCGTAGGTAGAAGGAAACATTATGTATAAACCTACAGCATTTATTCATATTTAATCTCTCAAGTGTAGTCTGAGTGGAGAGCTGTAAAAGCTCACTCTTGTGCCTGGCCTGCCTGAGCTTTCCTCCCAGAGGTGGCTTCTCCTTCCCAGGAGGATGGGGTGGGTGGGCAGGAGCATCCTCCCAAGGGACTAGCATCAGTGGGGCCTTCCCTGAGGACACTGCTCCTCACCAGCTCTCACTGCAGGCACCAAGCACAGGAAAGGTCATTGGGACCCTCTGACTTGGCATGAGCTCATCTTGTTGGCAAGCAAGCAGGAGCTGTGGGCTCCCACTGTGAGGGGGCAGCGGCTGTGAGCACAGGGAAATTCAGTGGGGTACTTATGACCAGGACTTACCCTGAGATCCTGGGGTCTTGCAGGTTCGTTTCACTGTCAGGATACATTCTTGAACTGTAAGTAATTAGCAATATTCCCAAGCTGTGAGCGTCTCCTACCCAGGATGATTTGTTCAGATGTCTTAAGCACAATAAGCTGCCTCTTCCTTCTGTTAGAAGATGAGTGGAGCAGCCTGGTGTGGGACAGAGCTAGTTCTGGAAGGTGTTTCAGCAGCCAGCACGGTGGCAGGTTTCTCCCTGTGCTCCACCACACACCCCAGTTCAGAAACATGCTCCTCACAGCAAAGTGGTTTCTTTTCTTTGCACAAACACTGGTGTAGACGTGCTGTAAGAGACGTGCCCTGGGCTTGTTGCTCCACTCTGCCAGGGAGAGGTGTGTATATTTCCTCTTTAATAAAATACTAAACGATTGATGCTCTGCTTGTCCTAACTCTGTATTTCCCATACTAGAGTGAAGCATTCCAGCAAAGGAAGGGTCACTCACAGCTTCAGATAGCAGCACCCAGGGCTAGGCAGAGAGATGTACTAACCAGGTGGAACACACCAGGCCCTGCCCCACCTAGGTTTGGGCTCCTGGTAAGTACTGGGGCTGGTGGACAACCTCGCAGCCCAGTTCTCACTCACCTGTAAAAGAGCTGCCCCAGCCAGGGGGGAGGAGAGCAGGGAAAAGAGCTGCACACCCAGGCTGGTGTGTGGCAGAAGTCAGCTGGCTGTAGCCCCTTGACCAGAGGTGCCAGCACAGAAAGAGCTGTTGGGTTACAGCTGTGTGAGCAATGGTAAAGGAAGGGACACAGCCCAGTCTGGTATTGAAAACCAGCAGGTTAAGCTTAGTAATGACAAACCTCTGCCTGTCAGTGCCCATCACAGTGATCTTCTCCCCCTTGCAGCCCTCAAGGCCCTACAGCACCTTTTTACACACACACATTCTCTCCTCTGTCCCCCCCAATTGTTGTTGCAAGGCAAGAGAGGAGGTTCATGCTTCACCCACAAGCTGCATCCTTCTCTACCAGAGTACCCAAGGAAGAGCAGCCAGCTGCAGTGCTGCACCAGCAGCCCTCCTGCCCACCTCCTGCCTGCACAGCTCACACAGGACTCTTCAACCAAGGCCCTTTTTAATGGAAGGTTGTAGGAACACACCGTGCACAGGTTAGTTTGCTCACACGTGTATTGTTTTCTGCATTCTTCAGCCCTTTCCAGGTTTGCCTGTCCTGTGCCCTCAGATGCCAGAGCTGCTGCCATGAGACAGCAGGCCAGGCCTTGGCAAAATGACTGCAATTAAAACCCAGGTATGGCACCCACCCACAAAACAGGCTCTGGGCATGGGACAGTGGAGCTGACTCAGTTACCACTGCTGCTCTCAGCCCCCAGGTCAGTGCAGGTGGCCCAGTGCCCTGTGATGCTTCAGCACACTTGGCTTTACCCCCAGAGCTCACAGCTTCCAGTGCAGCCCCGTGGCTGCTGCCCCAGCTTAGTGAGGTGACAGCAGACCTGGGAGATCACCTGCTGCCATAAACCCACCAGCACCCAGCAAGACTCAGCACAGTGCAGAGAGTTCTGGTGGGGAAAAGTCCAGTGTTGTGATGGAAAAGTGTCCCAGCACCAAGAAACCAACCATGGCCTTGCCAGGCCGGGAGGCAAGGGCACTAGTCTTCAGCCAGCGGAGGGGGAGCCAGGTGGAGCTGGAAGTTCTCATTCTGGAAGACACTGCTGGTGGCTGGGTCGCCGTGGGGGATGCTGAGCAGTCCATGCTTCTCACCACCGTGGCCACGAGACAGTTCTGTCAGCAGAGCCAGCTGCAAGAGAAACCCAGACAGGTCACTGGGAGGGCCTGGGCACACTGCCCGGGGTCACTCGTGCTAGGTGCAGAAAGACAAAGTGCTCATGGGGGGGTCACCTTTTTCCTGCAGCAATTAGAAAAACTTTAACACATGGAAAGAGGAGAGTATATATGGTATGTAGTGACCCTGTAGAGCTCAGTGCAGGACAACAGTCCTGAACTGAACTTTGCAGGTGTCTTTATGTTGTTCTAAAGGTACATAATGAAAAAACAACCCCAGAAAGAGCTGAAAGTGCCAACAACTGCAGCCAAAACAGGCAGGAGGCACGAGGAAAAGGGCCTGAGGGAGCTGAGCTTTCCTTAGGACAACACCCGGGGCAGGAGGAAAGAGTCAGTGTTAATGAAGAGGTTATTTGCCAATTTAAAAGGAATCAAGAGGCCTCACCCCGTGGACACTTTTCAGGCCCAGCCCCAAAGCCAGAGGCATTTCCAGTTTCAGTGCCAGTGAATTCCCCAGCCCTGTCAGAGCAGCGTGGCTGCCTTGTGATGTGGAACAGGCTGCTCTGAGCACACTCAACTGCCAGCACTAAGTGAGACCCAAGAGAAAAGGCAAAGCCCATGCTGGCAGTGCTGCTATCTGGCTTGACAACATGCAAAATACCCTTCACCAGTTTAAACTGGGAGCAAAAGGGGGGTACGTACCCTGGAGGTCCCTCGGTTGAGTCGGCAGAGCTGGTCAAAGGCTTGGATTTGCTGTGGATCCAACAGAGACTCGGAGCTTGTCTGGTGAAGAGAGAGAAGGTTACAGAAACACACAACAAGGTGCCAGGTTCATACACACACAAGTTCATTCCTGCTCCTGTCCTGGGTCTGCAGCCTGTTTGGGGGGCTTTTTTAGCCATCCTCCCTCTGGCTTGAAGCCATTGTGTGCACCTTAGATTTGGAAACAATAAATTCCTGTTGTTGCACAAAGGACAGAGCTACTCCTCCATCCACAGTGATTATTGTGGGGGTCTGTAGCTGATAGCAGAGTAGCAGCACTAAGAAGAGGAGAAAAAAAAGAAGAGGCAGAAAAAGAGAGGGGAAGGGAAAACTCCCCCACAGCCAGCTGGGAAGAGCAGCAACGGTCTCTGAGGATGAGCAGCCTCTTCTGGGCTCTGCCCCAGGCAGTGGCAGCTCCCCCCAGGCTTTTCCCTCATCTCCTGATTGTCTCCCTGGCCCTGCTCAGCCTCCCTGCTGGTGCCACCACGGCACAGACTGCGGCACGCTGCGATGGGGCTCAGCCTGTGCTGGGGAGTGATTACTGTGCCAATGACTATTATCTACTAATGCTATCCCTCCTAAGGGCCATTTTCCCCCTAGTAGGATGTTACAGACTAAGAGCTAGGAAATGGTAAGTGAGGGGGGGGAAGATGACTCACACATCAATGGCAGCCACGTCCCCTGAGAGACTGGACACCACAGACACCACTGCCCAGCAGTGTCAGCTTTGTGGGGCACCAGCACTTGGGTACAAGGGTAGGTGCCACCCCAGCAGCACTGGGGCAGTTAGAGTTGCAGGTGAGGGCAAACAGAATTGCAATGAGGACCACAGCCTGCAAGGAGCATCAATGCAAGGAGGGCTGCACACACACTCAAACTGCTTTAAAAGGCATCATTTCCATATCCCAGGGAGAGATGACAGAGCATCGCAGATTCTTGTAGGATTGTTCCATTTTATCACATCACAATGTTTCTATTTTGAATGTTTCTGCTCATATTCCAACGCAAAAGCATCATCAGGAAACTACAACAAGAGCCAGGGAGAACAGCCTCCCTCATGAGCACCAATCTGGCATCTGTTGTCTCTGGGGATCTATTTTTAAGGGAACACTCAATGCTCATTCTCAAATATTGTCCCCAAAATACATTTCCCAAGGGCTATTAACCCCAAACTCTACAGCCCTACCAGCAGGTACTGACTGAACTTACATTTACTTTAAAACCTCTTTGGCAATGGATCAAGCCCAACTTGAAGAACTAATATTGCTGCCTTCAAGGATTGTGATCAACTGGCTGAACTCCTGGCCCCGTGAAGGCAGAGGGGGCTTCACTGTTCCTCTGGAGTCAGGGAGGTGTGTTGCCAGCTCTCTTCTTCCTCAGGCTAACACCAAACTCAGCAACATCTCCTCAGCAGAACTTCATCTTTTATTCTTCTCCATCTCAAACCAGCCAAGGGGGAACACAGCACTGAGAGAGAGCTCAGCAAGTGACCCCAATAGGACCTCCTCCAACTGGCCCCAACAGGAACTCTCTTCAAACTGATCAGCTCCTTGTTTCTTTCACAAACTGGTCAGTTCCTGGTTAATATCTCTCTAACCTCACCCACCACCCCAACCATGATCACCTGGGGGCAGTTGGGACCTCACACAGGTGGGCCAGGTTCTGCCTCTTGGAAGAAAGTTACTGTGGACAAAACCCTGAACACAAACTCTGTTGGAAGAACGTCACCACCCAGAGCACCAGCAGCAGCTTTGGCTTCCCCAGGTGACACAACACTCCAGCAGCCCACAGCCCTGCCCTGGCAGGGCCTTCTGCTCCACCTGAGCACCATGCTGTCCCCAGACCCCAACAAAACTCTTCATCTGGGAGTGCTTTACCCACACCCTTGTGTTTGTTACCTATCCTTGTCTTCTGGTAGCTCCTCCATCACATGCTCCCCTTCCTACTCAGCTCAGAGCAAAACACAACCAGGGCAGAACCTGGCCACCCACCCCTTCATGATGTGAATGTCCCAGAGACAGCTCAGAGAGCTCTGGAGGAAGATGTCCTGAACCCACCATGGGTTTCCTGAAGCCTGACTCATTCCATTACTCTCCTGAAGCCACGTGCATCCTGCTTTTGAGACATTCATCAGACAGTCTGACAAGAGAGGAATGTCCTGAGTGCAGATCACTTCTGCTGGAAGCACATGTTCAAACTCACTCCTTCCCTCTCCAAGATACTCTTGATTTGCTAATGACCAATCAAGGAGCCAAATGTCCATATTCCCTGCACAGGCTTTGAACCAGGGGGTGACATATCTGCAGCTGGCAGGTTGTGCAGGCTCTTCCAAGGGACACGCAGGTCATTCTCACTTGGAAATAAAAAACCCAACAAAAAGCAAGGAAAAGCTGCCCTCCTCCACAGTCACTGTGGCCACAGGCATCCAAGGACAAGGAAAATGCAACATAATTGGCCTCCCCTCTCCTGCTATCTCTCTACCACGCGTACGTAACTATCAATCAGACTGTTCTCCAGGCTGATGAGCTGAAATATTGCAGGCAATTCTTTCTGTTGTCATGGCAACGACTGCTGTCAGGCCTTTTCCTTTTTTAACCGTGCCACTAAAGGCATGTTTTCATTCAGGGGCTACAGGGAGGCTCTCAGAGCCCAGCATCACCACTCAGGCACTAGTGGAATCCACTCCCCCCCCCACCACCACACAGGTCCTGCCTCCAGTGCTGCCACAGCCCAGCCAGCTCATGACTGTCCAGGTCAGCCTCTCCAAGCCACTTCCAGACACATCTTTGGAAGGACTAGACACAGAACCCAGGAGATGCAGTTTATCCCCTTGAGGATCCTGGCCAGCAAGGAGAAGATTCCCTTTTGTTTTGCAGTTCTCACAGATCCCACTGCTATAATGCTAATCTCTGTTGCACATTTTGCTTGCACATATTCCACCCCCCTCTGGTAGTCACCACACAGCCCTCCTAAGCCTGCAATTATCTTTAATTTAACAGCTACAAAATCCATCAGCAGCTAGTGCCTAAGCAAAGCAGATCATACAGCAGTTAAGTAGAGACACCATTAACAGTCTTGCCAAGAGATCCATCTAAGTGCTGCCTCTCAGAGCCATACCTTCCACAAAAGAGATTGCTCCATCAATTAGAGCATCAAAGCACCACATTACCCCAGGGGGCTGCTCCACAATACAGGGTGGATGCAGCCAGAGGTCCTGGGGAAGGTTTGGGGCCTCCTAGGAAGAAAAGCAACACCCACCTCCCTCATCTACAGAGGTAAATCCACAGGCAACTGACACCAAGTCCACCTTCTGCCACTCCTCTTCTGCAGCTGGACACTTATTTTACCATGGCTCAAGCAGCCTTACAAAAAGGCACCCAAATACAGTTTTTTAATGAGAATTGAGCCAATTAATCTAAGACTAAGTAAATCTGCTTTTCTCCTGCAGGACAAGGACCTGCTGTTTTCATGATACTCCCAGGAACCTGGAACAATCAACTCAAAAAGAGAGCAAGGCAGGGAGCTAGTGACCCAAAGTCACCAGAATGACACTGAGATTAAAAAATTGTTAATGAACCTCAGAAAAACCTCCGGACAACCCTCACAGAACAAAAGTGTGCTGCTGCAGACACCTGCAGAGTGACTGCAGGGTAAGGCACCAGTGCTGTGGGACATCCATCACTGTGGAGGTGGAAAGAGACTCAAGTCACTCTGGGGAACGAGGCAAGAGGGCAAACCTGTGCTGGGAGGAGTCCCAGAGCCACTGTGGCTGTGCCATGGCAGCAGAACCTGCTGCTTCAAGCCCAGCCTCACGTTTCACCACACACAGGGGCAAAGCCCCTGGCACAGCCCAGGCCCTGCCCGCTCCTGTTTGGGTGCAGCAGCAGCGGGTACCACCAGGACCTGCTGTCTGCCAGTCAGCAGCAGCACTGACTCACCAGAGCCCCTCCTGAGCAGCCTTCCCCCAGCCCTGCTCCAGCAGCAGCAATCTGCCACACAGGTCTGTGCTGCAGCTCCGTCCTCTGATCTCTCCAGGAGCAGAATGGGAGAGGCAGATGTCTCTGATTTCCACTTGAACTTAGCTGAACTTGAGGAGCAAACCTCCCACTCGAGGCGAGGGAGAGGATGGGCTTCTTTGTGCTCTAATGGACTCACTGCTGCTGCAACGTGAGGTACTGCAGTGGCTGAGGGGAGAGGAGGAAGAAGTGTCTGCATTAAGTGTCTGGAAACACACTGGCACACCTTCATCCCCCCTCCCCTAGCTGGGCTGGTTAGCAGCTCGTGCTTACTCCAGGCACTGCTGGAATATTCCCTTGGACTTCCACTGCTGCCTCCTGCCAAAGCAGTAATAATGCTGCTCAGGATTAATTAGATAAACACCAAAACCACATATCCTCACTGGACACTGTGGCCCAGCAGATGAGATATTTACTTATAATGCAGCAGGCTTCAAGGGAAGGCTGGCAGCACATGGATTAAACATTACAGAAAGATGATGGACAACAGGCCTGTGCTCGGGCTGAGCTCAGTTCAGTGACTGAACCCAAGAGGCCAGAAGCATCGTGCATGAAAGCAAATCATTCATTTCCCAAACATGAGCTAAGAGGCTGTTAACCAGTATCCTACAAGAGCCAACTACAGAAGACTCAAGGGGTGCAGTGTTCTCTCAGGAGCTGGGGGAGAGAAAGGGGATGTAAAGACACGTAGAAGAAAGAAGCAGCCCTACTTGGTGTAAGGAGAATTAGCGACCCCTCCTGACAGAGCCTTATTGATAATGTGACCCCAAACCTTGCAGAAAACCCCAGCTATCTGTTCCCTTCATAGCTCCTGACACCCACGCAGCAATCTGAGTGAGAAGGAAGTTTATAATGTGCTTAAGAACAACTCTGGTCCTGGCAGCTCAGCAGCAGCTGCCCAAGCCTATGCTCCATTTGCACATAAACCAGCAAATCACACTGTTTGCATTGTGCTGCACGAGGACAGAAGGAGTGGGGAGAGAGGTGGGATGTGGAAGCTGCAGCTTTCCATTTGAGTGAGACACTCATCCTGCTCCCTGCCCTCCAAAAGAGCCAGCAGAGCCCTCAGCTACAGCAAACACCACTGAACCAGCCCTAACTCCCTCTCACATCCTCCCATCTGGGGACTACAAACTGAACTCAAACCTCAGCTTCTATTTATTTTGCTCCCCTCCTTCAGAAGAACATCAGAAGAACGGAGTCATCTGCACCCTTCCTAACCCTTTGGCCTTTTGTTTCTTTCTCAGCTTGGAACGAGTACAAACCACAGAGGGGAGCAGTGATGGCCTCAGAGCTGTGAGCACAAGGACTCTGCTGAAGCAGCTTCTCCCAGCAGATGGGGACTCACACGCCTCCTTCCCTGCCCGTGCTCCAAGGAGGATCTGCAAAGACAGCCTGAGAACTTGCAGTGTCTTAGTGAGGATGTCTGTGAGGAGCTGGGTTGGTTCCTCAGAGAACAGACCCGTGGCTGTCAAGCACTGTGCTAAGCTACACACAACTATGGGCACCAGGGACAGACACAGGCTGGGGGGAAGATCAGGTTGCAAGAGTCCAGCATCTGCCACCCTGTTTAAATGAGTCTGTTCTAGATATGCCATGTTTTATTAAAAGGGAGGAAATGTTCATCAAGCTGTAGGAAGAGTCTCTTTGAAATGGAGATGTCAAGCAAAGCAAAGATTACCCATGGAAACGTTGCCATCCTGTCTCTTAACCAGGACACGACACTTCCCCAGGTGATCTGGGAGCACAGAGCAGCCAGAATCCCCAGGGTTTGCTTTAGGCAGTCTGGAACTCAGCTGGCTCTGCTTTGTGTTGGCCTCTCATGGGTCCTACAGTGCAAAACTTTGGATGGTAGGCAGTAAAAGCAAACTTCTGCCAGGCTACAGCTTGCTACAGATGAAGGTCAGGAGAAACAATTACCATCCAGTCTGATTTCCTCAAGAAAAACCCCAACCAAACCCACTCTCCCAGTACAAAAAGTCCAAGAAAACAGCCAATTCTGATTTAAAAGCTGCTAAAGGATAATTATGGCTTTGAAATTCATCTTTTTTAATTTGTATGTTATTTTCAGTCTCAGCTTTGGTGCCAGTCCTCCTCTACCCACCAGCTAAGGCTCCCGCAACTCAGTTTCCATCTTCCTAAATCACTTTTGTTTCCAATACATTACAAGAAATCTTCAAACACAGATGTTGTGCTGATGAGAAGCCAATGGTACAAAGTGTCTCTAGTTCCTTCCTCCCATGGATTTCCTACGCACCATGGAAGGAGTGAAGGGATCTACCCCCCAAGCCAACTCCAAAGCTGCATGACTGAGCATGTTCTCAATACATATCTGGGAATATTCTCTAGGGAGGACACAGCTTTACAACTGTATAAAATGCTAATAATCTGCTTGGTGTCACTGGGTGGGGGCAGAGATGGAAATCCCACCTGAATATTTGCAAAGTTGTAAAGCCCTTGGGGAATTCTGCTCTTGCTGAGAGTCAAGCTAATAACTGAGGGTCACCCTCACACTGAAAACAGTAAAATTGATTCTGCTGACTGATGGGGGTCATGCCTAGCTCTAAAATAAGTATTGGCCAAATAAAAGGTTCTAAACCTCCATTCTTACCCGACAGATGTGCTGCAGAAGGGCTTTAACATCTCAGTGAAGGTACCAACACACCTCAGAGGTGGAAGCTGGTCAGGAAGCCCCAGGTTGGCTGGAAGGAGGGAAGCTACAGAGCAGAGCTCCAAGGTGGAGTCTGACAAAGTGGATTAGCCAGGGGCCGTGTTCATTGTCCAGCCTGGCGTGACTTGACAGGATTAACCTTCTGAATAAAACATATTGGCCATCTGGACAGCTCTAACAACTGTGCCCTCACAACTCAGGCACATTCTCAAACACAGAACAAGCAGAGCATGTCAGCTTAGGGCTTCACGGAATTTTCTGCAGAGCTTATGGCCCAAGAGCCACAACTGTGTCCCTCTCCTCAATTCCCACTATGTGGGCTGTGCAGAGTAAATTGAAAACACAAACTGGCTCACTGAAATGAAGCAAATGACTTCTGGAGATCAATGACTAGGATATCAGGAGCATTCCAGTTAGGTATTTAGGCACAAATCCAGCTACTGTGCTCTCACCTCATATGCCTCAGTTAACTTCAAATACCACCATGCAAAAGAGCCCTGAAAGTTTTAAATTGGATTTAAAACCACCACAAACACACAAGCTTTCATTTCTTTTAACACTCATTTATGGGACGTAGAAGGTAAGGAGGGCAGGAATGATGGGTTTAGACCTAGATCACCCTTGGGACAACAGCAAGGCCAGAAAGCACAAACTTTTGGTACCTAAACCAGAGGAGAAGCCCCTTTGCCCTTCTCTCAGGCAGAACATCCCAAGCCCTCATCACAGCAAGGCTCCATTTAAAGAAGTGCTATCACCAGATTCAGTGATGGTTCAGTGCTGGCTTGTGGCATCTCTCCACCTCCCCCAGTTTCAAGGCAATTGCTCCAGAATTCCTGCATGCAAAGCAGGGACAGAGCAAACACTGTCTGTGGGGCTGTCGTTTCACATCTAAATCTCAGCAACGTGGCAAAATGCAAACTGACAGTCTTTGTTTCAGCAGAGCAGAGCTGGTACTATGAAATGCACTCCAGATGCTCAGTGGCATTTCTCAGGATGAATCTATTCCTAATTCAAGGCTTGCTAAGGAAATAAATACCTAAACTGAAGATTTTGCTGTGAAAACCCCCAGCATATTACATTTGGCCAAGAGACAGACTAAGCTTCCAGGGTCTTCAGAGTGGTTGCAGAGAAATACCCTCCAGGCAGATCTAGATGCAGAATGTCATGGAAGCTTCAGAGCTGGCTCTCCTGGGCCTAGGGAAGGCAGGGCTGGAAGCACAACTGTGTTAGTGTAACCTTCCTCTGGGATTTCCCCTTCATTGTTTGCAGGAACACCAGCTGGAGAAGCAGGAGCAGCTTGACAAACAGACCTTTGGGTCTGCCTGGTGTCAGCAGAGTTGAGAGGGAATCCAAGAGAAGCTCTTCACCAGAGAATTGCAGCACGAAAAGGCTGAAAAAACCTTGTGATACACAGAAATAAATCCCTCCTGTGCCTGGGGTGGCACCAGAGACCAGGGACTGCTGCTGTCCTGGACCCAGGCTGAGAAGGACACCAGGGAACACATGAAGGTGACTCAGGGAACCCTGCAAGCCAGATGCCTCCTTACCTCACAGGGTTAACTGGCCCTACTGAGAGGCCATTGTCAAGCAACCAAACTTCCTGGAGAAGCTCAGAATTCACAGCCCTTTGCCAAGTCTAAATATATTCAGCTTTTTAAAGCTCTGACTGCAGCCACAGTTTGATCACATGCGAGTAAAACAGTTAAATATTATAATTTCAATATATGAGGAACATCACAGACTTGGGAGAGGAGCTGGGACGTCAGGAGGAGGTGGGGGGGGGTTGAAGCAGTGCTGGGGCTCTGGTGAGGCAGAGCCAAGCTCTGCTGGGCTGGCCCTGTGCAGAGCAGGAAGGGATGGGCTGCTCTGCCAAGAGCACATGACAGCAGCAGCATCCAGCACTCTCAGATGGCCTGGCTGGACATTTTCTGGGCTGTAACCCCTTGGCTTCCCCATCCAACCTCTCCATGTCTCCCTCTAAGCCTTGAGTCTCAGTCAGCCCCTCACTTTTACAGTTAAAGAAAGGGAAGCATCTTCTCCTCCCTGTCTCCATCACTTCCATGTCATCTGGAGCATCTTCCAACTTCATTCTGCTACAGGGTATGTCCACACTGGCATTAAAAGGGAGGCACATGAGTTCTGACTGACTAGTACATGAGAAACCCAGTGATAACCAAGTTATAACAGGTTGGGCACTTACTGCTGAATGTAGTTTTAGTACTTATTTGCCTTTAGTTTGTCTGTCACACCCATTGCACACATTCCTTCAGAGCACAAGTGTAGAGGCTGCTCAATCTGCCCAACTCCAGTGTCCTGCAGCAGAAGGGTTCACAAATGACCAGCATTTGGAAGCAGACTCTTTGGCCCACACTCAATTTACCATCTCCTGGGAAAGCTTTTTTTTCCTGTCACCATGTCAGAAACTAACACAGTCTGACTGCAGAGACTGCCTGGTGCTCCATCCATTGCTCAGATTACCTTCCCCCCAGTCTCTCTTCAAGCAGGAAGCTTTTTTGGTGTTGTTAATGCAGAAGCTGATGGCAGTTGACTGATGCTGTTAGCTATCTTCTGAGCAGAATGGATTTGGCAGAAATTGAAATAATCTGCTAGGAGGAAACTAAAGTACTACTATAAAAATCTACTCCAGGATTGAATTACTTGGGTTTCACAAGTGGAAAAAACATTGTTTTACAGGCACTGTGTGGTGATAAATGCATGAAGTACCTGGAGGGAATTAGGAACAAACCCTCACCAGGGACCTGGACACAGGGCAGCAGAGTTCAGCTCCCTAAGAGACATCCCAACTCTTTTGCTTACAATCCAGTCTGTCAGGGAACAGACAGAAGCATGCTTATTGACACTGGGTTTCTGATTGAATTAGGGATGGTGAAACTTCTTACACACAAAAACTGACAATAAATAGCAACTAATACCTGTTCTCTCTCCCAAATCCAGCTGCACTGGTCTTGTTTACACACAAGCTTCTTACAACATTGTGCAAGCACATAATCAGATCAATTCCAGATCTTTGAGCCAGGTTATCTGTTAGGAAGGTAGGATGGAGGCTCCACACCCCAGCCCCAAGGAACATCCCAGCTTCTGATACAAGTTTTATGTAAAACACCTAAAAATAGTTTGAAAGGAACAGTCCCCAGTGGCCCATCCCAGGCTCTCACAAGACAAAGTGGTGGATGCATCTAGCAGGCAATCAGCTGCAAGCATCCAGCATCCCCTCACACTGGCTAGCAGGTCCCAGACCTTCTGCATGAACATATTTCCACTGTGTAAACCCACACCAGAACCAAATGACATCCACAAACATGCCCAGTTAGCTGCTGACACTGTTTGACAGTTCCTGATCATGGCCTTGAGTGGAAGCAAAGGCACAAGAACAAAGTGATGAAGTCTAAAGTTTGCTTGAGGAGAAGCCTCCTCACAAGCCTTACCTGTGCCAAGGATGCTCCACTTCCTTTTTTCAGCTCTGAGAAGTTCTCACTCAGTTTTCCTCCCTTGTTGCTCGAGTTGCATTTGTAGCACATCCACCTCATCAGCCCTTTGGTCACTGTCCCACACTCTTTACTCAGCAGACACAGGGAATGGTACAAGTGGCCACAGCTGGAAGGAGAAGAGTTCTGGTGGGTGCTTGAAAGCAGGGTAGAGCCTGGCAGCTCTGCCAGGAGCTTGGAAAACAAGGCTGCTCATCTGTAAATGCAGATGAGCCACCTTCACACCCTCCTGAGGTGTTTCTGAACTTGTAAAGATGACAGGAGGTGCCCATTTGCTGGTACAGCTACAGATCATCATATTAATATGATCTTGTCTTACTTTACAGCCCCCTGGTCACAGACAGGAGTATCAGAGATGCCAACAGAGTACATAGCAGGGCTGCAGCAGGGCTGAGATGCACAAATACAGGCAAATGAAGGCAGGGTGCTGCCACTGCACCAGCTGGGAGAGGTGACAGATAAACTGACAGCTCAGGGGACATTCTCTGCAGCTGAGAGAGAAGGCAGAGAAGGCTGGTTTGAGCAGTGCAAGGCAGCTCACAGGAATACCTATGATTCCTTGTGCAAGTCAAAGACCAGGAGCCTTTTTTCTTATTTATTTCATTTTAAAACTCCTACTCTGATCCCCTCCCTTTTAACTTTACCTGAACACAATGATTTCATCAGCAGTTTCTTGCCTCCTTTTGTACTGCTGTAGACAAATGCAGCAGTAATCCTGCTTTGGGGTAAGCCCTCTAGTGACAGAAGCTCTGAGGTTACACAGGGACCAGTGGAGATCATGGTTTAGAAGGTTTGTAGTTGTCTCTAGAAGGGTCTGTGAGGAAGACAATATATAGAATAACCAGGTCATTTTGTCATCTCCAGGCTGCAGGAACTCCATACTGATCAATTCTTCCTAACAAGCAGCTTAGCAGATTACTAAGAGCAACAAAATTGCTTCTCTTGATATTTTCTAGCCATTGCCCTCTAAATACTTATCCTTTCATCACATATTAATGGAGGCAGTACCTTTTTACTCTTAAATAGACAAGTCCTTTATTGATTTTTGTGGAAGAGCATTAAAAGAGACATGGCAGGTTCATTTTGTCATCTTCCATACCAGAGTCCTCTTCTCTCTACCTGCCAAGCTACTGCTTACATCCCTGTGCTGAGAAAAATCAAAGCTCAAATACCCTATCACAATTAAAACAAAATAAAATACAATAAAACCAAAACAAAATACAACAACAAAAATAAAACACAACACAACAACAAAACAAAACCAACCACCAAACCACTGAACTTCTCATCTCTACTTCTTCCCAATTGAGATTTCCATTTCTGGGGAGCCAAAAGCAAAACACCTTTAGTTTTTAGTGCTCAGTGCTTCTTTCCACAACAAGTATCAGGTGCTCTGGTCTGTGATCTCTCCATGCTCTGGAGGCTGCAGAGGTGGCAGCAGCAGCTCACATGTGGCCTGGTCCAGATGTGCCAAGCACCAGGCAGTGACAGAGGAGCTGTGCTGCTCAGAGCAGATCTCTACCAGGAACCCAAGCAGAGATAATGGCTCTTTATGCTCAGCCCTCCACAGCAAAGCCATTTCCCATTTTCTTTTTAAATTGGCTGCTGCTGCTTGGAGGCCTGAGCAGTGGCTGGGGTGGTGGGGCTGTATGGGAGGGGGAGTTTGGAGCCTAATTAAAAAAGCTCTCATTTAAAACTGTGCAAGAAGAGAAAACATACTGGGTTTTGTGCCTTTGAATCCCTAAGTGTGGGATGAGCTGGAGAAAAAGCAGATGTTTGTCCTTCCAGTACATTTAACAGAGGACTGAACTACAGAGATGCTGCCCATGTACCTGTCAGTGCTGTCACTTGCAATCTGTCTGTGAGCAACACAAACTCCCCCCCACCCCCAGCCACACCAACAAATCACTTCTACATCGATTTACTCTGCCCTGCAGAGACAAATGAGAGAGCAGCTCACAGTAATCCCTGCACCCAGCAGTGGACAGAGCAGAAATTCATGTATGCAACTTACTTGTTCATAGTTGAAAGTGTCCAGCATTCCCAGGACAAGTCCTTGAATTTCTCCAAGTTTCCCTTTTCCATAAACAGGGTCCTGTAGAAAAATTAAAACCTGCAGCTCAAACACAGGATATGACCTTTTTTTTAATTTTTTTTTTTTCCTCCAGATGGGCATCATCAGGGAAAGTTGTCTTCCTGTAACAGAGAAGTCTCAGAGACTGACAGGCAGGCATTGAATTGGGTCTGGAAAAACACATTTTTCCCTCCTAGGAGGCAGTGGAAGTGCAGGGGGGGAAGCCCACTGGAAGCTGAGAGAAGCTTCCTGGTGGGATGGGCAAGACATTGCCAGAAAAATAGAGACAGACTGGCAAGGTGTGGAAAGGAAACTAACCCAAAAGGGTAGAAGACTTACGGAGAAACAGTGGAAGCTGGAACAGAGGGAGCTGGGTGAAGAAGCTCTGGGTGAGAGGGATAAGAAAAGGGGTAGGAAGGAGCCTGATTCCACCCTGGGACTGAGAGCAAGGGGGAGAAGAAGCAAAAGTGAAGATGCAAGTTGACAAAGATGACTGAAGGAGCATAAAATTCATACTTTCACATACCCAGGATCCCCACAAGAGCCACAGAAACTAAGTCAGGCAACTTTGAACAAGTCTTCAGAGGAAAGGTGACAAGCAGCCTACCTAAACCCAGCACTGAATAAAACCACTTGAATCAAACCCAGCTGTAGATCTGGAGTATACAGAAGAGCTCCACGTGCTGCAGAGGCCACCTCTTCACTAGGTGAACACCACAGCCTCAAACAGCACCAACTTTTCTTCCTGCATGCATAATTCAGAAGCAACAGCAAAGAAAATACACTACACTGAGTCACCCTATGAATTATGGAGGGCAAGAGGGAGCTCAGGGCTTCCAGTGCAGCATGTACGTGATCCAGAGAGCAAGTTATTTTGGTATCCACCAGACACTTCAGCAGCACTCAAGTGTTTGGCCAAGGAAACTCAAAAAGGTGAAACACAAACAGTGCAGATGCACCCATTTACCTACAGCAACTCCAACTTCCCAAGGTGCACACAGAGACTTTTAAACAACTTGTTTCTTGTTTGGATAGAGGATGAAGAGAAGAATGAAGAAGAGAGGAGGATAAAAGCCACCTACAGCTTTGCAGAGGAGGAAGGTGAGCCTGAGGGACAGCTCAGTTTTTATCAAGTCACACTTGATGATCTCTAAAGACATGGCAGGTAGGAAAAGAAAGGATTTTTCTCCAAAGAGAAGCCAGGTAGTCTAGCAAAGCCTGACACTATGTCTAGCAGTCAAGTTCAGGTGGTGAAGGCCAGGGATGTTTCCTTGGGTGATGGTTGTCTACCTGCCCAGAGCTGGAATTTCACCTTCCCAGCAATTACAGTGCTGCAACTATTGCAGTTAAACTAATCTCAGAGTTGACCTTCAGGATTGGAAATGAACAAACACACACACACCAGGTAGAGCCCTAAGCAGGGACAGATTTTAAGCAAAGACTTTTGGGATCTTTCTGCTTCCTCTCTAACAGAATTTAGATGTTCCTTCCTTCCCCACTTTGGAGTTCCTACAAGTAGTTTTCAAATTTCTGGCTTCTCCAGTTCTCCATTTTACAGGAGGCATCAGCTGCATCTATGTAGGAAACATTCAGGAAGGATTACAGCTTGGTGAGGGAATTAACACTCAACCTTTCAGCCCTCCTCAGACAGCATCACATCCTTAACAACGTGGAATGTTCTTAATGCTCAGGAGGATTCCTCTGGTATCTCTGTTAATACAGTTATTGCAGAATTCCTACTTGATAAGTAACTTTACAACATTATTAAGGATGAGCAGGAACATAAATATATTAATCATTATTTCTTATGACTTCAATTCTATCAAGTTGAGTCCATGTGCTGTAACAGGCAGATAGCAGGAGCCTATTTTCTGTGAGAGCTCTGGAGGTTGGTCCCAGCCCTTTGCAAGGTGCCCTTTAGCAAAGCATTTCAGCTGCAAAGTTAACATTTGCATAAGGTATAATCTATAAGCAGTTAAGCCCAGAAGAGGAAGAAAAACAGCCCACTAAAATTGGAATACTCTAATTCCTTTTCAGAAAAGGCAAGATAATCTACCTCAGTTTATTGATGTCATCCACCTTCTCAAAAATCCCCCAGTTAATTCCTGGGCAGCTGTTCTACCTTCCAGACCTGCAGCTCCACTGCATCGAGGCTCTACCACCAACACTTATCTCTGGTGGAAAAGCTTATCAAGGCATTTTCAGACAAGCACCACTTATAAATCTGTGTTTCACAGAAATATTTTGAAAGCTTGGGCCCAGAAGAACTGGTTGAAGAATTTACTTGTGGTCACAGTTAAAGTGGCACCTGAATAATATTCTGAACAAGACCCTACACCCTGCTCAGAGCCCAGAACAGTTTGGCACCAGAGCTTAGAATTTTACACAGGGCTTCAAAGAGCAGCCACATTGCTTTGGAAAAGGAATATCCACCCAGGGCTAACAAAATAAAGATCTTTGTGGCCCAGAAAGCTTTTGAGACAGTGTTCTAGGGAAGCACACGTGGATGCATTTAGTGTTGTCATTCTTCCCCCCAGGGCACTCCCAGATAATCCAAGGAAGCAGATGACATGAAGGCAACAAAAATCCTGTGCTCCCTGCTAATAGAGGGGGAGTTTCTTTCCTGATCCCAGAACCCCTGGACACTGGAGCTGGGCACCCAAAGACATGGTAAGACTCATCACCACTCCTGACATCACCTTCCCAGCTGAACTCTTGCAAGAGCCACGCTGTGCACCAATATAAAACCCAAAGAAACCCCCCCCAGGGCATCCAGCACGAGCCCTGCAGCAATAGTTTAGTACAACACAGCTACAAACACACAAGCAAAGTGACCTAGAGCAATGTAATCCCAGAAACAAAGCTTGGCATGAACACAGCATGAAGGGAAAGGTGTTTTTAAGCACAGAAACAAAGGGTTAAAAGGATGGTTTGTCCAGGTGAGATCCCTCATTCTCATACATCTTCAGTATTGGCAAATATGTGAGTGCAAGTGAGGGAATGAAATCTATAAAATGAGAGTTAAGAGACAAAGTTGACTTATTTAAATAAATAAATACCACCTTCCCTTCCAACAGGATCTTCTAATGGGTTTTACACTATTTTCCCTACACCTGTCTCTGAGCTACAAGGTACCAATTACTAGTTCTATTTTATGAAGTTCTGATACTAATGTTCCTCACCTGGAACTCAGTCTGTCTCTGAATGCACTGAAACAACACCTCACACACTTCTGGCCCTAGGAGAAGAGCTTCACCTGCTGCACTGCACACATTATCCACACCATCCCATTACCACACCAACCCTTTCACTGTACAACTGACAAACACACCCCATTCATCCTCCAGAACATCCATGTCAGCCTCTAGAAAAGGGTTTTTCTATTTCTGCTGAGGACAGAAAAGGGATGAAGTATCTGAAGACTCCAGAGTTTCTATTAATCCCAAAGGGAGAACAGGATCTTCCTCCACACCTTAATGCTTCCCAACTACATCTTCACAGTGGTCACTGGTTTGTCTCTCACCCCATCCTGGTAATTCTCAGCATAACCCAGGAAAACCTCCCTGTCAACTCATTCTCAGCTTCTGTATCATTTCCTGCCTACATTAAACATCAAAGAAAGCCTGATAGGAAACTATCTAATGCCCCAGTTAAAACTAAATGAAATCACTTCTTCAAGAGCCATTAGGTTTGCTCAACACTTTCTACCTTTGATAAAACCACTTCTCATTTGATCACACTCTACCCACTCCTTTACAACATCTTGCACTCTTTAATTATGATTTTTTTTTCCAAAACCCAAGATTGTGCATAATATTAAGATTAAACTAATAGGTTGCTAGAGGGGTGTGTTCACCCTGTGAAGCCTGTGAGCCCTTTTCTACATTTTCTTCTTTCATCTGGAATAGAAACCCTGAAGAGTAATTCAAAACTTTCACAACCTTTCAATCATTCCACTTCCCATTTGTTTTCTGCATTTCTCAAGGTTTCCTATGAAATCCCAACCCCATCTTGAATCTCTTTTGCAAGCCAATAAATCAGACCTGCTTGTGAACACTCAACCCAAGATCCTGGTTTGAAATCAGCTCTTGTACAAGATGTTTGCTGCTCACAAACCTTGATAAAGTAACACAAACTTTGCTTTAGTGTTTTCACAGGTATCCAGCCCAAAGCTTCTAAAATTTAGTTCCAAGTTTTGAGAAATTCATAGTGGGTTTCCCCCTAAAACTGCTAAGGTTCAGTTCAACATGACTGAAAAACTTTAGAGACTATATTTTATTTGGTTTGCAGAAATTATCTCAATTATCTTCTCAGTCTCCCAGGTTATTCCAGCAGCTTTTCCAACTTCTCTCTCACCAACTGAACTTTTGCTGAATACTTTGAACCAGACAATTCAGCCAACCTGATCTTTAATGACCTGGAAATTGCTCTTCCTGTGGTAAAAGCTTCTTCTTTCCAGAAACTCACCTGTAGAATTCTCTGCAGGATTGAAGGAAGGGCAATAAATGCAGCCATGTTGTTCAGCACTTGCATTGTCAAACTCTTCAAAGCTGAAATATCAAAAGCCACCAGCAGCTCATTAGGATTCAAGGAGTAAAGAGAGATTAATCTTGCAGATTTATTTCAGTTCATGTTTTCTAGTTTGAAAATAGCTTTTTTATTTTCTCTTCTGCACATTTCACACTAAGCACACACAGCTCTTTGTATCAGGAGGTATATTTAAGAGTTCTCAATACCATGATGCCTGTTCCCCTCCCACACCCTACCTACAGTAAACAGTCACAGTTTGAGGCTTACTTTGAAGCACTGTCATTCACTTTTCCTACTGCTAATAAAAACCAGTTTGGATGCCTCACCATGTTATAATCCCACAGATTCTAAATCTTCCTAGTATTAAACTTTGCATGAAACTTGTCCCTAGATCCCCAATTCCCCAAAGTAAGTGCCAATGTTCAGATATGCACAGACCCAGCCACTCAGCTCTTTGTGGGGCTGATGAGCTGGTTAAAGCAGTTTGGGAGGTGTGCACATTAGGAACCAAGAGCTACTGCAGAAACAGAAAATACAGGAATTGAGTAGCTAAAAGTGCTTGTCTTCTACTCATTCAGTAGTGGAGAATCAGCACACAGGTTTTGATTAACATTTGGGGTGATGAAAGCCAGAATACTTACACTCAGAGTATCGACACTGCGAAGAACCAGATAATTTCTGTGGGGACATCATGGCCTCCAGCAGGGGAAACCAGAGGGCCTGAAATAATGGAATGCAAGGGAAAAAACCCAGTAAGAACATGGCAGTACTGAAAATGAGCTGTGGGCAGTGTCAGAGCCCATTTCCACAGACAATTCCACATTCTGAAGAACAGAAGTACATTTCTCCTGACTGCAGAGGAACTGAACTGAACCATGGTCAAACAACCTCAGAGCAAAGCACTCAGGGACCTGCTTTCAGCCCACATTGCTCCTTCCTCAGGCCCAGGTACTGTTTGATTGGCATCTGAGCACAGAAGACCTTTGGCTCCTGTTGCTCTCTTCTCATTCTCAACTGTTTCTTTACTGGAGTTGTGGATCTACTTTTCCTTCCTTCAGTCTCCAGCTACTGCAGTGAGATGCAAACTCTCTGGTGTGGAGACTGCTTACATAACAGGCAGCACAATAAATGGATCCCATCTGGAAAGGGGCATCTAAATTCTCCAGGAGTTGGCAAAATTCACTTCATGTTGGACTGGAGAAGCTGGTCCTTCATTTGGTGACTGGAGTCAAATCTTGGGTGTCAACAAAGCAACTCCAGCAGGGGGAACAGGACCCAGAGTGAGAGCAAACACTAAGTGAAATCCACCCAGTTAGGCCAGGGGGGCTGTAACCCCTCTTCAGTGAAACACAACTATCTATTGCACACTAAAATCAGTTAAGAGAAGGAATTGAGCAGGTCACCTCATACACTGGACTGTGCTTGGAAGAAATGACAGAATTCCTGACTTCCAGACATGTCACCCCTTCAGGCACAGGAACAACATTCTCAGTTTGAGTCCAGTTATATAAAAGTTGTGCATAATCTCAGGAAAAGATGCCTCCTATGTCACTGGTGTTGGCAAAATGGAAATGCAACCTCAATACCAGGAAACAAACCCAGTTCTCTCTGCAAGAGCTCAAACTGTGTTGTCCCCACCCCTCAAAGACCAGGTTGACATTAAACTCAGGAGGTGTGACCTGTTGTGGTTTAACCCCAGCCAGCAACTAAACACAGCCACTCACTCCCTCCTCCTCCTCCCAGGGGCATGGGCAGGAGAATTGAAAAGAGAAAAAAGTTGGCTCAAATCTTACTCTTTCTTTAGTGTCTGACTGACAATCAAGCCATAATTTCAACTGGAGATAAAAATGGGGGAAAGGATGAAGGATGTTGCCTCATCTGCCTTCCCACTGCTGCTATGTGCTTTATTCTGTGTTTCATCCTTACAAGGGAGGATTTGTCTCCTGAACCACTCCAAGAACACCACAAGGCAAAGGAAAACAAGGACTGCTGGAGACACATCAGTGTCCAATAGATGGGGAAAGAAAGAAGCATGTGAGGAGAGCTTCAGGAGATGCAGAGGCCTTTGTAGCACTAAAATCAACATTTTTTTATTACTTTACCTCTCGCTGCTGCTGGTCTAAATTGTGTGAATTCCTCTGGCAAAGGGCAATTGTTTTTATTAAGGTATCCTCAATGTTTTCTAGCAAGGGGAGTTCAGCTGAGCCTATGGTTTGGGGGGAAAAAACAAATTGCAATTAACAACTTTTACATATGTTAGTTCCCAAGCATTCTGCAAAATAAAATCATGTTGTTCACTACAGTGAGCAAGTAAATTATAAAGACAGGTCCTTATTTTGGGGCATTTTTTCTGAACACCACAATAAATCAGGCATGTAAAACATTTCACCTAATTGAATAAAGATCTCAGCTGTGGATTAGGATACAATTAAATATGGGCACTGCTTTTAATGAGGGGCCTGTGAGTCCTTGGGCTAGTGAGCAGTGCACCTGTGCTATCCTCATGGTCTGCAGGCAGAACATTCTTACTTCTCTGAGAAGTTTGCTTCAAAAAAAGCTCCTTCCAGCTGTCTGTCATCACTGTTCATATATAAAGCCTGCTAAAGTCCAGCAATGAGTTTGAATGGACTCTAACATAGGAAATGTGTCAGGTAAACCAGTAAGAGCACCAGTCACAACCCAAAAAGCCAACAGGGCACAAACATCCACCACAGTTTCTTCTAGATCAGAGTAACAGAGCAAAGAAGTATCAGAGTAACAACCACAGCCATGGGAATATAAATTTAAAAACAAAAGTCACCATAATAATAATAAATAAAGTCACCATAATATCTAGAAACCTGAGACAGGCTCTCATTATGTCAGGTGTCAGGCACTTTACATTTCAGTAGAAAATGGGATTTAACTTGATAACTCACTTCCATCATCTTGCATAAGCATCAGCAACTTGCTCTGCAGTCTCTGAAACAAAAGAGAGAAGCAAACTTGCAGAACCTTGAGAGGAGTGTTTTTAAAGCTATGGTTACAGAGGAGCATCCTCATTGTCTTCCCCAGTATGACTAAGGCAGCACAAATGTCTTTCCAAATACAGAAAGGAAAACAGGAGCTGAAAAGACTTTTGATTAAGAAAATCAAATTTCAGCACCTATTATCAGCTAGATGTTTGAAGACATGCCAGAAAACATACTGCAGACAAGTCAACACACTGTTATCTGACAGAAGGTAAAAGCTTCCATGGGTTTTAGTGGGGAATAAATGGAGAAGCACTGACAGTATCAGACCTTAAAAGTGCCACGTGCAGGATTGATCTTTGAGGTCCCTTCCAACCCTGATGATTTCAGTGTATTTACCTCCAGCATAACCAAAAAGGCACCATGGATATCTCCCTTCTTCTCCAGTAAATATGAAGAAGCTTCATGGAGTTGATGTTTCTGGGTTATCTGAGTTAAAAGAGAAAAAAAAAAGGTAAATATCTATCTTGAGAAATGTGCTGCTGTTCATTTCCTGCATGAGACAATGACAACCAGATGGTTGGAAGGGAGGGGGTCTGGGTGTTCCCAGTCTGGGCAGCACCACTTCTTCCCCTGCTCTGCTGCATTTACTTCTCAGCTTCCACTATTCACACAATCACTATGGAAAAGACCTTTAAGATCATCAAGTCCAACTCTACCAGGCCCACTACCAGCATGGAAATGAGAAAAGCAGCTATAAATCAAGATGAAGGACAGATTATTGTTAAAATTCTCATAAAGAGAAGAAATAGTCACTCTCCCAGCACTAGGCAAATTTTGGCAGCTTTACTTTCCAAAAACCCCAGGCCCATGATTTCAGATTTCTTCACAGAATGTAAGGGATTGGAAGGGACCTCCAAAGATCCTCTTCAACATGTTAATCAGCATTAACACAGCCAGTCTCTGCTCTCAGTTACTCAGGAGCTTCTGAGCACTGACAGCCCTTTTTCTTATTAGTTCTGAGACTAAACTCAGAGCCAGTATATTAAATATATTAAATTAATATATTCAATATAGGTAACCATGTTGCAGGAGAGCTGTTCAGCAGCTCAAGGGGACAAACAATGTCAGAAAAGCATCCAGGAGCAAACCCACAACTTGGGCTGAAGGATTTTTACAGTCCTTTAAAGAGGTAGGAGCTGATGTGAAGGCTTCCCCTGGCCCCTGTTCTTATCCATGTCTTTCCTACCTGGATGGTTTCCTCCAGTCTGCAGCATTCCAGGACTTTGAGTGTCTCCAGAACCTGGTCTGGGCTGTACTGACAGAGCAGCTCAATGAAGTGCTCAGTGATGGAGGGTGGTAAGTGGATCAGGTCTTGGTTAATGCCTTCTCTGGAATACAAAAAGGCACAGGAGGCTCAAGTCAAATTCTAGCCCAGAAGTTTGGCTGTAAAGAAGAATTTCTTATTCAATCCTGTGTTATCTTTTATCCTTTATACAGAATGAAAAAAAATCTGGGTTTAAGAGACAAATGATGCTGTTTCTACTAGTTCCCAGTGCTGGAGGTCTCTCATTTCATTTGCCCACAACATATTCTACTGTTGCCTCAGCACAAATCAGATTAAGAACTCTGTAAAGGAAGATCCCAGCACAGACACATCTTCAGAAATTCTACTGCAAAGAGGTGGTGCAAAGACCCAATTTCTTCAATGAAACCTCATGGTTTGAGTGGCCTTTTTAGATGTTTATTTTCTTTTTGCCCTACAGACCTTCTCTGCAATTGTTTGAAGAAATATTCTGTGGCTTTTTGCTTATTGTTCCTGATCCTGAAATTCTTCTTTGGTTTCCTTGATCACATTTTAATGTTTCATCTGCTAGAAGGAGATTCTTTTTATCTACCCCACTGATGATGGTCAGGCACTGACCTGATGCTCTCCTGGCTAGTGGATGATGCTGCCTGGCCTGAGGAGGAGAATTAGGGCTTCCCTTCTGCTTCTAGCCAAGGTCATTTCTGCAGGGGAAGCTCAGAGTACAATTAAACTCACCTAACAAAACAATATTTCCCTGTAAAAAGGATTTCTGCATCCAGCAGCTGCTGGCATTGCAGTGGCCATTTTCTAATCCCTTGGCTTATTATTAAGTAATTAAGTAATGTGGGGGAAACAAAGCAGAGAACAGAATTACATGCCTGTCCCTGTGACCTGACTGCTTTCTACTCATCTTGTTTTTAAAAAGAGCAACATGAAGCAAGAGATTTCCAAGAGTTAGCATGGAAAGGATTGTGCTTTCCTAGAGTCACATGTAGCACCTGCAACCCTTCAACATGAGCAGCAAGAACTTTCTCCAGCCTAGGAAACAGGGCTCTCCAAACTGTCCTGAAGCTTCTGCTAGGGAAGTAAACAGATCAAAGTGTGTATTTCATTTTGTTACCTCTCTGAACACAAATTCTTAATCAGGAGATGTGCAAACCCTACAGCCATGGGGTGGAAAAGGTCTGATACCCAATATGATCCTGGGTTTCCTGGTAGCTCCCAGAGCTAACAGCATTATTATCATCCAGAACAATGTGCCCCTAGCAAGGCAAAAGTGATTTTTTTCTGATTACAATGTCAATCACTTGATTAGAAAGGGGTTTTGTCTCACACAGGTGTTGATCACAGCAGCCAAAGTACACACACAGTTGGTCAAAAATTGGTATCCAAATATTGTGTTCTGACATCAAATAAAGAGTGGGCTCTTGAAGGACCAAAGAACCCTAAATTCTGGCCACTCCTCCCACCCCCACCCTGTAAGGCAGTGAATGTTCTGCTCTTTTAGCAGCTAGGCTAAAATCAAGCAGCACTTTCAATCTGAAACAATCTCTACCAAACTGGGAAGAATGGCCAGTCACACATTGTTAGTGCAAGACCAAACTTCTAGTCTGGAAATAACTCTGGCACTCATGACTTTAGGAGCAAGCTGACCTTGTCCTTCACCATTTCACTAGGAAATGCAGAGGAGAGAATGGAAAAAAAACCTGGATTTTGATGGTAGCAACAGTCTTGAGACTTGCAGGACCTGTTCAGCTCACCATGATTATGTTTATCTTCAATATAACCATGCTAAACATCTCCCCTGACATAAAATAAAGAGATAATCACTGGTTTCTCCCAGAACCTGGTCCAAGTGTCATGGAGAGCTGGTCAGTGAGAGAATCTGTAACAGAATCTCCAAGTTTAGGTATCTGGTAATATATTTAGACTCAGTGTGTTGCCAAGTAAGTTAATGCTGTTGGTATAATACACAAACAGACATGCTTCACTGCCTTGGGTTTTTTTAGAGGGGAAAAAAAACCCTTAGAGTTTAAAATGGAAATGTAGCAAAGGCTGTGATTAATGAGCTGAGCAGCACACTCCATATTCTCCCTTTTCTGGGGCTGCTTGTAAGGCACAAACATAGAGACATTTGGTTTTAATTTCCCCAGGCAACTTCTATTAACCCTGTTTCCTCCCTTCCCCCTTCCACCCCCTTTAAAATAAATCTCTAGCTAAATTAAATGGGCCAAATTAATCCCTAATGCAATTCCACCAACTAGGAGAGTTATAGTAGCATGATGAGCCTTGTCCCCATATGATCAAGCAATCATTCCTATTTGAGACATGAAGAGCTCATTTGCTGCTCTAAGAGTCTTTAATAAGAATTTTGCTCCAAAAAGCATATAAACATTGAGATTGACTGAAAAGACAGATGGTTTAGAACCTAAGCACTACTTTATGTAAAGATATACTACAAAATACAGGTGTATCTGCAGGTTAGGGCTTGCATAACAAGGTTTCTCCTTCCTTCCCCATCTCTCAGGATGTTCAGCTCATTTCAACAGGTCTTAGAAGCAGAAGCACTAAAAACAGACCATGGGGCCTTGACTGTTATCTAATAATAATCAAAAATCCCCTCCAGCAACCTAAGATCTCTACAGACCCCTTCTCAATGACAACATGGTTCAATAACAGGTTAAACCTTGGGCTCCCAGCCCTCCTGCTTTAGGGTCAGTCCCTGCCACATGTGAAGCCAAAGTAATTCATAATATTTCACTGATTTTTCTGTATAACCACCCCACATTTGCTTATTGAGTATTCTGGCAACTAACTGCAGTTGGAATGTGGTTTATCTGCATTTTACCTGGACAATGTGCAGAGAATTAGTGGGTTTGGGAACACAGAAGGAAAAGGAGCTGTGCACAAGGAGAGAAGCCCCGTGGCCTGATGCCCCTCACTGAGCATCAGCCTTGGGTGGAAAACCAGAGATCTTTGGCAAGAAAGTTGCTTCCTATTGCTGCTTTGATGTGTTGCTTTTGATTAGAAGATAACTACAGGAGCAAGGGTTGTATTTAGCTCTAATTATAGGAGAGTTAAATTAGATATGTTTATTACTTGGAGATTCTGCATAAGATTAAAATCCAGGTTAATTACTACCTTCAGTGGCTCTCACTTGCTGCAAGTGAGATCACAGCATAAACAAAGTCCTACTTAACATCCAGCTGGGTATCATTTCTGTTAACTATTCTTTTTTTTCCTTAAGTATTCATTTATTAGCTAAATAATCTGAATTTCTCTCCTATAAAACCCAAGCAAGATGTTTTCTTGGCAAAACTTGGATTTTATTTAGACTTTAAGGCTTCTATTGTTTTAATAGGTGTGGAAGTTCACACCTTCCATACAAACGTGGCTGTATAAAAATAGCAAAATGTGTCTTTTTTAAATTTCTTTACATCCTAACAAAATCCAAAAAGTTAATTCCAGGTTCTAGCTTCTAAAATATTTTTATTCTACTTCAAGAACAGAAACATTGAATTTAGATAGTATTCCCTTTTCCTCCTCCTCCTCAAGCACAATTAATTTGTAGCTAATTGACAAAAGATCTCTCTCAATTGCATTAACAATTGCTTGAAGGCACTTGGAGCTGAGTGTATATAAACTTCTTAAAATAAATAAATAGAATCAAGGCCTTGAAGCATTTGAAACTGATTCAACAGAAAGAGAACACTCAGTGCTGAAATAGTGCAAGAACAGGAGCAGATGGAGCAAGTAGTTAAAGAGAAGTTTGCAGGGAAATATGGTAAAAATCCTGAAATAAGCTAGAAATTAAAAATGCCAACAGAACAAAATGCTTTTCTGTTTTGGTTAAACTTGAGCCCCTTGGTCAAGCAATGGAATGGGTGGGTTGAGAACAGAAACTGCCACTTCTGAGAAGAGAACCAGGAGTTTCAGTCCCAGGGTAACCATTTCACAGCAATGCCCAAACTCCCACCAGCGTGGGGGAGGCAGCACATGGCACATACTGGAGCCCACACTGCTCCCCAGTTAGGGCTCTGCTGAAGGATACTCCCCAGAACACTTATTTCTGGGCTATCCTTCTCAAACTTGGGCAGTTTGAAGAGCAAGTCACCTTCTCCAAGCTTTAATCCTGGCTGGAGGCTGCACTGCTGCAAAGGAACCTCTTTTAACCCATGCTTGCAAGCTCTAGTTTGTAAATGGCCCCAATTTCTTACATACCTGGGATCAAGGAGACTCCTCAGGAACTGGAAGAGTAAGAACTGGTCCTGTACAAGAGGAGAAGACAGAGAATTGCTATTTTAAATACTGGACTATAAACCAGTGAGTCCTGAGCTGCAGCCACTGAAGAAAACACTGTTGGCAGCTGGAGCCTGCTGGAGAAGCTGGTTTAGGCAGTTGTCTTGTGGGCATCTTTGCAGACAACAGCCACACTGAACTCTAAACTAAACACTACTGCATCCATGATGCAACCAACAACCCAGAGATTGTACATTTTTATGGCTAAATAATTAAAATATAGAAATTCCTGCAGCTGAGTAGCTCTCACACTATTTCTCTCTGGTTTTGGCACAGTGACAACTCACCCTTACCCTCAGCAATCATTTCTAACACCACCAGTGAAGTCTGACAGGTTACCTGGAGGTTTGTGATGATGCTCTCAATCTGCTCACTGAAGTGAATGGCAACCAGCTCAGCTGCTTTACAAGGGCTCAGCAACAGCAACTCCTTTGGAGAGGGGGGAAAAAAAAAAGAATTCCTCTTAATGTTGTAGACAATAAAGCAGTATCACCAAGCCTATTTGGATTGTGACTGCATCTTTGCCTGGGTGAAAGCTGCATAATAATAAATAACATCACACAAGAAGTGATATTGAAAAAAAAGCAGAAGGAAGAGTAGTTTGGAAAAAGGCAATTTTGGAAGTCAATGATTTAACACTGCACAAGCCCCTAAGAATGCAAAACTCTTCACACCAAGGAGATCACATCTCAATCCTAAGGCCAGGAAATTATTCATCTGCTTTTCTGACAACTGCCTTTTCCCCCCTGCCAACAAGACATTCCAGTGCCCACCAGGAGCCAGCAGCAGAGAGGAAACAAAGCCCTCAACTGACCCTGGGGAGTGTCTCAGACAGAAACAGTGTTTAACTGCCTTGAACTCAGCCACACCAGAGCTTTAAAAGCAGGTTTCCTCTATTAACTGCAACCCATACCTGTCCAGGCATGAAAAAACCCCTACACAATTTCTTTATTGTAATAAAAATTAAAATAATCATTTAGATGCCTGTAGGTTTGCCTCCTATCAAGCTCGATCTAAGAGGCTTCACATCATACAAGTTTATACAAACCAGAACAGGATTTTTTTGCCCCTAATGCCTCCAAATGCACCCACACTTCCAAATAAATGAGGAAAAACTGCTTCAAGTACACTGGGCTGTGTACACCAATGCAGCAGGAGAAGGAAGCAGCACAGGAGACACCACTTGGCTCAACTGGGCAAGCCCAGGATGGAACCACAGTTGCTCTGATGAGGTGGTAACAAGCCAGGCCCAGCACAAGCATCACCACCAAATCCCATGGGCTCAAAGTGCATCTGGAGAGGGGGGGTGAGCTCAGCAAGCTGCATGTCACACAGCTGGGGTCACAGGAGTTCTTGTTTATCCTTTGAATCATTTTCCCTCTTGGCCCATGTTCTCATTAGTCAGGAATTACTTGCAGATGCAGAAACTAAAAGTATTCTCTAGTTTTCAAATGTACCTAGTAATTTTTTTGTCCCCCTCCCAGGGTAGAGAGTTCTGTGGCCATTTGCTGCTAAGTATTCTGGGCAAGTGCTTGTTTTATAGACAGTTATTTTCCTGGTTTATCTCCAGATCCCCCTGGAGGGGACCACCACCACCTTGTAGGAAGAGATAGTATGGATTTCCTATATCTACTGACTAGACAATTATTTCAGACACATCTTCATCCCCTGAACCAAAGAGATTGAAGAGAGATGAAAAATTATTAGCTAAGAAGACTGCTGTAAGACACAGACTATTGCCAGAAGTCATGACCCCATCTGCTGACAGGTCAGCAGTGCCAGACTCCCAAAGTTGAATGTTATTATCAATGTAAGATGAGGAATTTGATAGCACAGGCTGAGGTCAGTGATGTCAATGTCCTGACCTTGCTGCTGCTGCTGCAGGAGATGAAAGACTCTGCTAATGGATCCCTCCCCTGCCACACTCACTGCCCATCACCCCCTGAGAGGGGCCCATTAGCCAAAGAGCAATACTTGGAAGCAAGGCAGCCAGCCTGAATTTGAGAGATGCACTTAGATTAATGTGTGAGGCTGCTGAAAATTAAAGTCAGAGCTTCCTAAATAGCTGTGGCTCCACAGTGAGACACTTGTGCTCACAGAGCAGCACCAGGCAGCTCCAGGGGGGTCAGCAGGAGCTGAGCTACCATGGCTTTAGGATGCACTCTACCTCTATATGTTCCAAAGCTTTCTGCCACACCAACTGCTTCTCTTCAGCACTGTAGCCAGGCATGGACAGGATGTTGTGGATATAGTTGAAAACTTCTTCCTGTAAGGCATGAAACCATAAATGGCCCAGTGAGTTCTGCTGCACCACTAACAGTGTTAGAGTATGGTAAGGAAAAGCATTTCAAACAGTCTCAGGATGACCTCAGGGCCAGTCCTCCCTTAGCAAGTCAGGAAAAGTTAACTGCAGGTGAGGTTTATGTTCCTAAACTGCTGCTGAAGGACTGCCAGGGAAAAAAGCCAAGAGGAACTGAATTAATGCTAAACACAGTAAGCACTGAGGTCAAAGAGAATTGTTCTTCCACTATTAGAAATGTCCCCCCTGGCTCCCAGGGAAAAAGGACAGGACATCACTCTGTAGCTAGGAGCACAGGCACAGAACACTCTACCAGAGGGGAGGTCACTTCTCCCAGAATATTTCTGAACTCCTCTCTGACATTAACCTCTCCCCCAGGTTCTCCTGCACTGTCCTCAGCTCAGATGCTCTCCAGCACTGTGGTTTTTGACCATTCCACTATCACAACCCCTTCAGCACAGTGGTTTCATGAGGAGCTGGTGAGATCACATTTGCCAGACTCTCCTCCCAACCTCTGTTGGTGGTAAGGAAGAGAGTGTCTCAAAAACTATGGCAGATGTGCAGCTTAAAGACATGCAGGAGCTATAACTGCAAGGAGATAGCAGGGGCAGAGAGACCCTGTCCAGGAGGGGATTGACAGCAGAAAAAAAGCAGTATTGCAGTTAGCCACATCTGCAATAAATCCCACCTTGCACTCAGGTTTTATAGAGGAGCATTGTTGAGATTTTAAAAGAAATTAAAAACTCTAAAGCTTGAAAAAACTCAATGTCTCTCCAACACACTCACAACACAAAAAGCTTTGGCTATAACTAAGAAAACTCAACTAAAATAAAGAAGTAGGAGAGCAGAGAGGGGCTGTTGTGCCTGTTCAAGCTCTGGGCAGTGGGCACAAGGGCCAGCAGCACCAGTTTGACTCACCTTCCTCACTGGGTCCCTCAGGTAACAGGCAATTATCTTGTCGTAGCGAAGCTCCCGCTCGTACATGAACTCACAGATCTGGTAGCTGAAAGGGGAAATATTGGCCATGTTAGGAAAAACCCTCACCCAGCTGAGTCAGCACATCAGAGGTGGGTAGCTCAGACCCAGCAGAGTTTGGCAGCATCCAAAAGACAACGCTGGAAGCAGCTTAAATTGAGGTTTTCAGCACAGAGGTTGGGGGGCTCCAGTTTAAATTTGCCATTGGGTATCAACCTCCCTCTTTTGGGGGAGTTAGAACAGAGGAAAATGGAGTTACTGAGGTGAGAGGCAAGTGACAGAGGACAAAAATCCTTAAAGACACCAGGTTTCATAGGTTCTGCTGTTGAGAGATCATCTCCCCTATCTCCATAACCCACTCAGCTCTAAGCTGGGCCATCCACAACTTCAGCTTGAAGCAATAGGCTGGATGTGACTCAGTGTGCTCTGACACAGCTTCCTACCTTCACATTCTAATAGACATCTTAAATATTTGGAGAGTTCAGATAAAACAGATGCAACTGAGGCCAAACGAAGGGAAAGTCTGCTAAATAACATCACACTGTAGGTCTTTTAGCTCTGCTGAAGTGGCTGAGCTGGTGGTTCTGGCAGTCAAATTGCTGAAGGAGGAAAAAAAAAATGCATTTATTGAGTTCAAAAAATTTGATTAACTCCTTGTAGGGCACAGAGGAAACCAGGCATGGCACACCCCTCCACTACACTCCTCTCTCTCTGGTGCTCTGTACTATGGTGGATTAATTCACAAACCATCCCAATTCAAGATTTGGATGAAGAGGCCCCTCCCTGTCCAGCTCTCTTCAGGCACGACAGACTCTTTGTGGAAGTGTAAAGCTAAAGGAGATGGTGGAAATTTTTAGCCTTTCTAGACACTGTTTGTCTCTCCTACTCAATTCTAAAATGAGTGCCATGGGGGTGGCTCCAGACCCCTTCGTGCTTTTAGATCCACCTGTGGGTCTTACCCCAACGAGTCATCTCCATCTGTCAGTGGCAGAGCATTCAAACACACAACCACACCTCTGAACAAAGCCTGGGCTCTAGGATGGGAAGTGCCAGAACTCATCAAGCCCCACAGGGTTTCTACCCCCTCTTAACAATGCTTTCTGTAAGAACACCCAGTAGAGACAAGACAGACTAAATAGGAACATATTAAATGTGTAGGGAAAATAATCCAAGAGTAGGAACAAGAAACGTGGAGGAAAAAAGCTTTGGAAAAGATTTAAAGGCAGCATTTAAATATCACAAGACTTAAAGGCAGTCTTTATATATCATATATCTTTATATATCATACACAGCAACTTACAATTCAGCTTTCTCTGCCATTTGGATAAGACGACTCTCTTCAAACTGCACAATCCCTCCTGCCTGCAGCAGCTCCAGAAGCACCTGCAGATATTGAAGACCATTATTAGCACCCTGCTCCTGCTCCATTAAACTCTGTATTAACACAGGGCTGATTTTACAGATTTTTATTGTAATTCATTGTCCATTAACTAGGAAGGTCAGGCAGTTATCCACAACTCTATTTTTACTGCTGTCAAACCTCTCCTGCAGGCAATGCTGGGGTAGGATCCTCCTTCACTCACTGCCCAGTTCTTCCCTGCTGGCCACCACTCCTGTGTTAGTGTCAGCTCTGGGATGTGACCTTCAGCCAACACCAATTCCCAATGAAGCCAAACTCTGCTCCACAGTCTCAGATGTCCCCCAAAGGCTCTTACCTGTTGCCTCTCCGAGTGACGGGAGTCGTCGTCTGGGCTGCACAGGAACTCAAGGACCTGGGCAAGGGTAAAGTCAGCATTATGACAAGAGGACATGTATTTTCTAACACATTTTTATTAGTGTTCATATATATTATCATCAAAGCACAACTGCTGGAGCTATTGGAGCCTCCTCCTCACTCTCAGGAGTTTCTGGGACTTTAGCTGGGATGTAAACATAACCCCTGCAAGCTTCAGGCACACGTTGGTGCACATCAGCCTCCTGCAAACAGAGGACAGTGGCCACATCAAGTAGACATTACAGTTGCATATACATGTTCTATAAGCTCACTAATGCCACCTTATCTCCTTACCTTGGCATCTTCTTATGCATAAGGCAACAATACAGCCAACAAAATGCTCTCTGGGGCTTAGAGATAACCAGCTTGGTTCCTGCCCTCATGGCCCTTTGCCTTCCTCCTCTCCTGACACCCCAGTGACCACAGGAATCTGCCATTCCATGGAGGAGAGCAGAGGCTGTTCCACCTCCTAGGACCTGACCCCTGTTCCTCACACAGTTCCAGCAGGTGAAATATGGAGCTTGCTCTGCTTCTGTGGTCTCTCCTACTCCGCACCCTGTCTGGAGTTTTTTCCAGCCCTCACAAACACTTGCCTGGTCAAAAAGTGTCCTGTTGACAAACAAGGTGTTGTTGGGCTTGGCGAGCTGACGGGCCAGGAAGGTGAAGAGGCAGCCAACCTGGGAGGGGGTGAAGTCAGAATTCTCCACCATGACCTGCAAAGCATTAGAGAGAAAAGGGAAAAGTCAAACCACAAGGGATTGATTCTTTGGGAAGGCAATCAGGGCACTGCAACAAGAAATTCCTGTGCAGCCATCATGTCTCCTCCTACCCTGGACATCTACAAGATGTCCTGGGTGTTAGTCCATCCTGAAGGTCAAGAGATAAAAACACCTTCCTTGGCATTTAATTGTGTCCTCCTACCCTAGACATCTGCAAGATGTCCTGGGTGTTAGTTCATCCTGAAGGTCAAGAGATAAAAACACCTTCCTTGGCATTTAATTGTGTCCTCCTACCCTAGACATCTGCAAGATGTCCTGGGTGTTAGTTCATCCTGAAGGTCAAGAGATAAAAAGACCTTCCCTGGCATTTAACTGTCACCTGAAGACACAAACAGTGGCTGCATCCTGGCCAAATCACCTCTCCTAATAAATAATAAATTTAAAAAAAAATTAATAATTATAGGAGAAAAAAAAACAATACATTTGACTTCAAGCCCCAGGCCCTCACCACTTCAATTGTGGCATGCAGGAAAACTGATCAAATAACTAAAACAACTGTAGGTTTGGGGAAAAGTTTCTTTTCCTGCATTAAATTCTCAGTTCTCTCTGAATATTTTGGGAAACTCCTGCCTGTGCTGACTCGACTGGAAATCACAGCAAAGCAGGATATCTGAGAGTCACTACAAAAGGGATTTGAAGTCTGAAGTGCTTGTCACCTGTCTGGCATATAAAAAAACAAGTATGATGTGTCCTGACTTGGTGCCTCATGCTTCTAAAAATATCCTAAACACTAAGGGAAAGTGAAATGCTCCTGTTTGAGAGTCTCCCTCTAAGAGCAGTGGGTTTAGCTGGGAGGAAATCCATCACCTGAGCAACTCTGTCAGCTAACATCTCTAGCAAAGCCTAAATACAGAGCATCTCATGGTTTATAACCTCATTCAGTCTAAGCCTGGGGGATCCAATTGATTTCTTAAAGTGACCTGGAGTTCCAGATCTCCACGAGATGCTGATGGTACCTTCCAAGTGGAAGCAGAGAGCAAAGACACATTAAGGAATGAAGTAGAGCTCTGTGAGCCACTAACTCATGTTATCATCCTCTTTTAACTCTCATTTTCTGTTTAAAAAGGTGCCTAGTCAGAATGGTGTTAGCTAATAGCATGAAAAATGTGGCTCACTAAAACAACAGGAGTCTTTTAGTCATTTTGGGCTTTGTTTTTAACAAACTGAGTCCTCATGAGTCCATGTGAAGGTGAAAATCCCTCTGAAAACATCCTTGCAGAGGCTGCAGCCCAACCATGCTGACAGACACTTGGCAAAGTTGACCAAACTATTTTAAACCTGCAGCTATTTCCCACGTGGGGTTTTTTTTTCTGCTAATAATAAATTTAAATAATAAGTTCCAAGATTTTTGAGATTTTTATCCCAAAGGAGAGCAGATCCCAGACCAAGGGACTGATGGTTCTCATAACACCAGATGTTTGCCTGCAGATGTGTTTAACCCTGCAGCACTTCTCATGTTTGCACCTCCTTTCCCCCTCCAAGAGCAGGGCTGAATCCTGTCGTGGTGGATTGTCCAGCAGCACAGACCAGGCTGTAACCACTGGCTGCTGTGGCACAGGAGCTCCAGAGCAGAGCTGCAGGGTGCCACCTCCTGCTGATGCTGGCTAAGGACACAAACCCCATGATCTAGCCCAGCACAGGGCCAACAACATCCTCACAGCAACGTCCTGCTCAAGGAGGCTCCCAAAATCCCCCCCACCGCAGCCTTTTCTCAGCCCCTCCAGCACAGGCTCCTGCAGCAGCCCTGCCACTGATTCCCTCTTGTCTCAGGGATGCTGGTGACAGGGAAATGCTCCTTATGGTGTGTTTATACATCAACAGCCTCCAAGTGGAGTCACTCATGATTAATGCTGACAGCTCTGAAGGGGAAAGCGACCGGCGTTTGGCAGCCAGAGCTTCTAATGAACATCCATTGTTAGGGAGCAGGGGCTGCAGATGACAAGGGATTTCTTAGAGCATCAGGCTGATCACTCTGACATCCCTCTCCTCTGCCCTGCACTAAACATAGCCTGTCATTCTGGGGGGTCACATCCCAAACTGCATTTACAGACACAGGGAGGGGGGGTTATTAGAGGAGCATTAGCAGCCTGCCAAGCACGGGGTTCCTGGCAACTTTTTGCTGGCTCAGAAGGACTCAGGGAGTGGAATCAATGAGAAGCAGATAAAAATAAAGCTTAACAGTGCAGAGAGGACAAATTTGACAACAAAGTACAACCCGGGTGAAATCACAGAGAGGAAAGGAGGCCTCTCTGTCACTGTGTTTAATGTGCATGAAGCATCACTTCCAAATAAACAACCAACAGCCTTGGCTGAGGTGAATCCTCATGGAAACGTGCATGGGTGTCAGGGAGGTGGGTCTGGTGTCTCTTCAGTGGAGCCCAGTGATAGGGTGAGAGGTAGAGAGGACAAACTGGAACACAGAAAGTTCCATCTCAACATCAGGAAAAGCTTCTTCACTGTGAGCATGACAAACACTGGAACAGGCTGCCCAGAGTGGTTGGGGAGTTTCTGGAGACTTTCAGTACTCATCTGGACATGTTCCTGTGTAACCTGCCCTAGGTGAACCTCTTTTGGTAGGGGGGTTGCACTAGATGATCTCCAGAGGTCCCTTCCAACCTCTAATACTCTGATTCTGTGAATCCATGCTCCAGCCCACCACCTTCCCACAGGTGTCATCCAGGGCAGGACTGGAAAAACCTCCTCCAAATTAGAGACTTTAGTGCCCAGAGCTGTATATACAATCAGTCAGATGTAAACAGGCTAATTTCTAGGCACACTCACTTTCAGAAGTATGTCCACAATCCTCTGTTGATATTCCACAGCTTGCTTGTCATTCTTAAAGTCTTCAAAAGTCTGCATGAGGCAAAACATGGACACCTTGAGAAGAAAGCTCTCCACTGCCAACCCCAGAAACACAAACACACACAAGCAGCAGCCATAGCACAAAGCTGACAACACTAAGTCCTTTCTGCACATACCACCTGAGCAGCAGGTTCCAAAATACAATTTGCTCTTTGTAACTACCAAAATGGTTCTTACATCATCAGATTGAAGTAACAGGTTCAAATAGAGGAAACCCAAGAAATTTGGAAGGAAGACAGACAAATCTTTATGCAGGAGAAAGATGTAGGTACTAAAACACTCTTTACAAACACATTATTCTTGTTTTACCTATTTTTTAAAAAATGTATTTAATTTAAAGATGGCAGAGTCTTCATTGTATAATGTCATGTTCAATTTATTTTGAGGACATCAAGGACTATTATGACCTCCTCTGCTAGAACACACATCAAAGCTTCCCTGCATCAAGCCAGTAACTGCTGGTTTAGCTAAAGCATGAACTTTTTCATAGGAATCTTACAGATCATGCACCCATGACACAGATGATGGGAGGACACAGATGATGGGAGAACTTCTCCTGGAGGAGATCAGTGCTCTCTTACCAGGGCAAGAACATTGAGGAACTCCCGGGTGTCGAAGTGCAGCAAGGTACGGACGTAGGGATAGACCTCCTCATCCACAGAGCCCTCTGCTGAGTGCAGCCTGATGAGAAATTCAAAGACCTGCAAGGAAAATTCAAACACAGCACATTTGCCATGGATTCCAGGGAGCTGGCAGCACAAGCTGGCAGCATCACTACCTGCTTAAGCTCTAAAGCACCTGAGGAGTCTGTCAGTTCTTACTTGAATGATGTTTGCTGCTGCTCGTTAGTAGGAAAAAAAAATTCCCCCTCCTCAGGTTTGCCAACCAATTGAAGACCAAGCAAAATTTAAGATACAGCAAAAATTAAGGCTTATACTTGCAGACTGAAGTGTGTGCAATAAGATAACTCCCTCCCCTTCCTGGCAGCATTCCTGAGAAGCTCTGCAACTCCTCCTTACCCAGGGCACAGCTCCCCTCCTTGCCAGAAGCTCCCTTAGGAAGAGCCAATCTCCCCCTCACTGAGGCACAAAGCTCTTGGTGCTGCAAAGACTGACTCAGGTGCTATTCAACTCCCCATCTCCTCCACTAACCTTCTAGTTCCTGGAATCTTGAGCATATCTTTCAAAATGAAGGCAACTCTCTTTACAGGACCACTGACATTCTTTACCATGGGGTAAAGAATAACAGGAAAAAAAAACCCTAACAATCAAAATTAGTGCCACTAAGATCTCTTTGTTCCCATGCCCCAATTTACAGTTGAAAGAAAAATATTAGGTTTAAATGCTCAAACTGTTCAATATTATTCTTTAAAAAGTTATTTGGTATTTACAGTGGTATATACACTCATCTCACAAGGATACAGCTACCAGATTGATAGTAGTTTTCTATCAGAAACCCACAAATTAAGACATATGCAGCCTGCTCTAAAAATCTCACATGAGGAAAGTTTCCATCCAAAAGGTGTTCACCTGATTTTTCACCAAAGGCACCAGATCTTCAGGGATGTCACCCAGAGGATATGCACGGCCTGCCAGGCAGCAGCTAGAGAAGAGGAGAAGAAAGATGTTTTTAATACATCCTGACATGAAGCAGATTGAGAACAGTTTAATTTCTGAGGTAGTTTCCAAGATTCTCTTAAAACCAGCCAAACCAATTTAGTTTGTAAATCATGAGAGGCAGCACTGCAGACAGCACTGCTGCTCATACAGGATAAGCCTGAATTGGCATCCAAGGTATGTCCAACAGGGAAACTCAATATTTCTCATGAACACCTTTACTCTGCATTTGAGGAAGCAGGAGTAACACAGAATCTAATGCTCATGGTCTTGACTAGATCCCAGAAAGAGGAATTCACCAATGAATCACTGCTGGGCAGGCTCAGGATGACCTCCTGCAGCAGCAGCTGGGCACAGCTATCCAAAAAGGCACAAAGGGCTAAACCACAGCTCCTCAGGCTGCAGAGTCCTTGTTCAGGGAGCACCCAGAACAAAGAACTCTAAAGATAAAAACGTGGTCTTGGCACATCAGCAGTAACTTGAGCTCTAAGTCTCCAACTTTAACCTACTGGATCCTGTTTTACACCATCTCTCAGACTCACAACTATAGGGAGTTAAAAATCTGGTGCCACCACCAGGCAACACCTCCCAAACTTTCTAAAGGCTCTTACCTTATATATACAAGCAGCTTGTTCCCCATCACCACCTGCTCATCTACAAAACAAAAGTTATTTGTCACCTTCTCTTCACAAGACAACATCCAGAGATGCAATTCTGTCCACAAGACCCCTCATCTGACACACACACAGCATCCTACACACAGTAAAACACTTTTCTGCTCTCCAAAACCCTAATATTGGGTATGTGCTTCCTTTTTGCACCCCTCTGTTGGAACAGAGATATTCAAAACACCAAATATCAAAACCAGAAACCCTTAAAGGGAACATTTCTGTACCTGTGAGGGACTTTCCAGCGTTCAGTGGAGGAGCAATGACTTTGAACAGCTTCTGTAACAAGAGAGAAGGCAGCTGGGAGAGCTCAAAGCAGAAAAGCTGTGTGGTTTTAGATCAATGAGGTGTCTCCCCCACAGAAACTCTGCCTTCTCACCACATCTTACAAACAAAAGGTGCAGAGGACATCAAGATGTGGCAGAGGATGCTTTGCCTTTATCCTTTAACACCCTTAAGCTGATGTTATATATGATAAAACAGCCTTTATTCAACCAGACCTAACCCTAAGCACAGCCCACACTAAGAAAAGCAATGTTCAGAAGTAAGAGCCAGAGTAAAACTGACCAGCCCCATTTTTATACAACCCCCCCACTTGGCAGCCTCAGCACAGAGCCTTTAGTTTGGGTATGTATAATAAGATATATATGTATAATAAGATATATAAATACTTAGCCCTAGCAAGCAGAAAACAGCCAGTGCTGGGTTTCCAGCAATCCTATTTAAATTCATGAACACCTAAAGAGTCTCCCTTCCCTGAGAAAAGTCAAATGAGATGATAACTGCTACAAATTGAGTGTGAGAATCTCACACTCAACTGGGCCCAGCTAGTTCTGCACTACTGAGAAAATAAAAATCACAGCAGTGCTTCCATAATGAAACATCTTGGTATAGTTACATGGGCACATCTTCAGGATGATGAGCAGAGCATCAGGACCTTTGCTTACAACATTACTTTTATTTAACTCTTTTATTAATAAAAATATTAATATGCTATTGTATTAGCAGAGGAAGAACAGTATGAAGGGGAAAAAAAAAAAGAGGTGTTCCTAGAACCTCTAACATCCAGAGCCCCACTAATCCCATTGTGGAGAAGTTGATGCTTTCTCAGCACATCATGCCACAGACTGCTCACCACCAGCAGCAAAGCTGTTAGGAAGTTTTCTAATGCAACCTCCTTCAGTCCTCATGTTATTCTCTTCTGCTGCTTTTGTTCTATGTTTTATTAACACAAGTAAATTTCCTGCTCTGACACTGCAGAGCATTGCTGCTCCAGCAGGGAAATTTGTGTTCTAAAGCACAGTAATTACCAATTGCTTTTCCCTTCTACTGCACCTAGTCAAATCAACTGCATGTGTCATACATCATTTCTGCCTAGAAATGAAAAACAAGAATATAGGCACACTGAATGAGAATATAATGTACTGGGTTTGAAATGAGGATTGTCAGGAAGGCTGTTTGCTGACCACAGAGAACTCCCTGCACTGAGCATCCTTCCTACCTCCATGGGACTGATGAAGTCGTTCATCCCACTGTTGTACACATAGATCATGGCATCATAGAGGTGGTTTTCCCAGCAGAGAAGAACCACCTGCAAGGCAAACAAAGAACAATGTAGGTATGCAACTGCTCTTAGCTCAGTTTTCTCTTCCCCAAGTCTCTCAAGTGCAATCTGTGCCCTTGAATTTGCATCAGCCAACAGGATGATTTAAAGCAGAACGAGAATTTCCATTTGCAGAACAAGTCTCTGCAAGGATCCCAAATCCCCAGAGACAGTGTCCAGCTCACTGCTCACACAGCAAACATGGGAATGTGTCTAGATTCTGATATTCACAACCTGCATGAGCTTAAGGAATAAAAAACCCAAACAAAAAACCAAAATAAATCAAAAAGAAGCAAAACCCAAAAGTTCTCAAACCCCTTGATTGCACTTGTTTGCCTTTGGCTGGGTTAGTGAATCAGTTTGTCAAGATCTCAAGCAGCAATTCTCTCCTTGGAATGGAAAGTCATGATATGAAATAGAAACTGGCCATGGAGAACAGGCCTACCCAGCAGGAATTTGTTACAAATAAGTGACCAAAGGCATGAATGGTTTGGACAACATAATTTTTGTGTGTTGAAAGGTGACATCTTGTTTTCCACATGCTGTGCTTAAAAGCATGAGAAGTTTGCAAGGGGGTGTTGTCATTTATTCAGAGGAACTCCACATGTCCAACAGCTCACCTGCTGGATGTCTAAGCTGGTGATATCCATATGCACAATGCAGGCTTCCAAGTTTTCCAACCTGTTCTTGTCTTGGAAGTGAAGCAGCAAGTCTTTCATCACCTGAGCTGTGATCCCCATCAACTTATCACTTAAGATATATGGCTCCAAGCACTCCAGAAAGATGCCTTTAGCTACAGAATTCTCACTCATCTTATCATATATCTGGTTAAATAAGAGATCCCTAGGAGGAAAGAAATGTTTAGTTAGGAAATAATCTTAGTACAATCTCCTTATCTACTCCCCAAGGGCTTCAACTCAAACTCCATTTTCTCTGTATGTCTCAAACTCAGGATCTGAACAGTGTTTAGCTCCTAAGTTACAAGCACAGAATAAATTGACTATAGATCTTGCAGCAAAAAACCTGCTGACAAGAGGGGAAATGACAAGGACAGGAAAATCTACCAAGGCAGCTTCTTAAGGGATGGTTTGGGGGGAAACAGTTTGAAGCAAACTTTTCTTTCTCAACACATTGATGAAAATTTGAGTACTGAGTATCCTGACTTTAGCATCAGTCTCTAAAATGTGATGTCATAGATGATGTGATGATGATGAGAGACTATTCTTCTAAAATGGATATTCTAGGAGACAGGGCTACAGGGGGTGTCTGCCTTGGAGAAACTCAGACTCACGTGCGCTGCAGTAAGAGGCAGTAATCAACAATGACAGGCACCAGGTCCTGAGGAAGAAACATAAAATAAGCTGTAGGGACTGGTAAAAATCCTGCCAAATAGCACATCCTGCAGGGCAAAAAAAATGAAGGCTGGCCAGGCCAGAGCAGAATCAATGAGTTGTTTGAATCAGCTGGTAGCTGGCACAGTTACAGGTATTTCAATGAATCACAGCAGTAGTTTTCCAAAACAGATAAGTAATTTTTGCAGCAAAAGGTTAAAAAATTATAAGATCTACATAACAGAGTCCTCTGGAACCCCATACCTGAAAATGCTGCTCCATAACCTGGATCTTCCCTTGGTCAGGACATTTCTTCAGAGTCCGATCAGCATAGTGGAGAAGGATTTCAACCATCTGGATAACAATACATGAGAAAATTTAATTTAAATCCTACACTAGACACCCTACTTGGTAGCAGAGCTAGTGGACTGAGTGGGGTTTGGCAACACTGCAAACTCTGTGGTCCCATCTTGGGTATGAACTACTGCAGAAGAGGGAAGGAGCTGCCAAGAGCCAAGGGGATGACATGGTAAAGAAGGGGCCCAGTGGGATACTGGAGGTCTACACTAACTTTAACTGGTGGAGAAACTGGGCAGCCAGTCTGCCAGCACATTTTCAGGCTGATCAACACATCCTGGCTCATCTGGGCCATGTTTTCACCCAAAGCTTAAGTTAAAGTATCTTAAACAGCAAAACTTATTTAGCTGCAAATAAAATATAGACGAAGAACAAAGCACAGCTGAAGAGTTACTGCAATAATTGTGTATTTTAAACACAAGAAACACACAGAAAAAGGTTCCTGTAACAACTGAAGAGGATCAAAGAGTTTGCTCCATGTCCATGGAACAAAGTTTCTGTCCTGAGAGTCAGCAAGTAACATACTGATGGACACCTGCCAACCAAAGGTCAGGAAACTCTGGAGTTACCTACAGAAAAGGTTTCTCTCCACTGTAAGGGGACCAGAGATCTCAAAGTCTGAATGATAATGTCACATTTTGATTAGCTTATGCTGCAGATTTTATCCTCACCTTTACCCAAAAAGGTGTTTCTGAGTCTTTTCTAAAACCCTGCTCACAATCTCAGCAAGAGAGGCACATGTACACGTCCTAGAGTTACTTGGGTTAACTCCTGGAGGACAGAAGCCATTTCCTTCAGGAACACAGTTAGTATCACATCAACATCCATGAAAACCCAGTGAGGAAGAGCTGAGTGACTCACCCTGTCTGCAATAACTGCTTTCCTCTTGCTCGTGTCCCCAGACAAGCCTAGGGAGAAGAGGGAGGAGAAATGAAGCTTTGCTCATCTAAGCTACCAAGTGAAAACATAAAAACCCCACAGTTCAGCTGCTAACATCACTGCCCCTGAGATGCAGAGCTCAGGATATCTAAATACACAATTGTGTGTTCTACTTCTAGCCCAGTCTTCTCCTGAAGAGCTTCTTCTCCCAATAATATATTATATAATTTTATATAATATATAAAAATAAGACTGTTCCAGCACAGGGATGGCAAGAACAGATCTGAGTGTCAACAGTGAGAGAACTATTAACAGGGGGCTGGCAAAGAATATGGACATGAGATTAACTGCTGGAGGATGCCCTGATGCAAAGAAGCTGAATTAAAGGAAAAAGACAGTAATTCTTTGAATACTAAAAATCTGTTTAATTGCATTATATCTGTGCATTAAAATGAGACACATCTTTGTATGCTAGCAACTGCACAGCAGGAGGATCTGATCCTGAGACTCTTCCTTTTTTTTTTTTTCTTAAAAAAAGTTATTTCTGTAGCATGCAGAGGTTTAAAACCTTCCCTAGTGGTTGCAATTCAAAAACCCAACCAAGCAAACAAGAAAACCCCCACCAAACCCAAACTTACCTACTACAGCCTTTGCTTTACCTTCATAAAAAGACCAAGCCAGAGCCAGGGCATCCGTGAGACGTTCTTGCTTCAGAAGGTGGTCAACTCTCTAAAATAACAATATGGGACCTTAGAATTACACAGAATATGATCCCTTCCCATTTAAGATCAACATTCACCACTTGTGGGTCATGATCCCTGATAGAAAGGGGACTGGAAACCTTAGAAGGGCTCAACTGGTTGCAGTAAATGATAGTGTCTCAGTGAGACTCTCCCATATGTACATTTGCTGCTGGACAGTTAAGAAGTCCCAAGAAATGTCAGGCTTGAGTATAACAAGTCCCTGTGGGCTACAGTTTAGGTCAGATGCTTGATGGATGGAGACCCACAGCACCAGTGAGTGTCTGAAATCACAAAGAATAAACATTTTCCACTCCCCATCCTTGTCTCCTCACTTAGAGCACAACAAAAACCTCTGCCATGTTCTCAGCACACAGGTGTACTCATCCTACCCTTTATTTTCTCAGGACTGAAGGAGATCACAAGTATTTTCTGCTTTCAGGAATTATCAGCACTCATGGTCGAGCACCACTAGTCTTGGTATGTTAGGTCAAAATGTTAAAGTGCTGCTTGAGAGGAGAGATTCTGAGTGTCAGGACTGCACTGCAGTAAGAACCAACTCTCAGCATCACACCCTCCTACCTCACATACTCAATTACTACTCTTGAGTAACTCCCCTCTAAAATAGTGACAGTTGTTGCTTAAAGGAGAAATATGAGACTGGAAAGAAATGACTATTGAGAGTTCCTTGAGAATCACCCTTCTACTAATGGTTTGGTCAAATAACTTGGCATAGGCTGAATTTACTGATCTAAGTTTGCTGAGGCCCAACCTGTATTTCAGTAATTTGAGCCTATTAATCTGTACAGTTTCCTCTCCACTTACCTCTCTCCAGCTTCTCAATGTCATGACATGAACAGACTAGAAAAGAAAAATAAAGAGTTATTTACTCACAGTTGCTCCTGTAGCCTGTGGTGTCCCACAGACCCACTGGAGTATATGGATACAGGTGAATCCAAGTAAAGCAACCCCCAAGCTTGGCATGGCAGGAATAAATTGGATATTTACACTGTTAAGTATTTTCTGTTAAGAAAACATCCTTTATGTGGCCTTACAACCCATCTGCTCCAAGACCTCATCCCTGCAGTCTTATCTTTTATTATTTACTCACTAATACATTCAGGACAGAGGAATTGAAGCTTAGGACAGAGGAGATATCAGTAAAATAATGCTAAGTCTACCCTGAAGCAGCATGAACCAGGATACTGTGAAACTATGACAATAGTGTAGCCCATACCTTGGCCAAACCCAAATTATGACACATTTCTCCAGCAGCTGAGCTGCCATCAACAGTGAATGCTCTGTGTTTTTAGTGATAAACTCCCCACATTTACCTTAGTCCCAAGGTAAAAGATCTGGCCACCACAGCTGCTGATGGACTGGTAACAAGCTTTCTCTCCAACCAAGGCCTACAGGGGGGAAAATTACATGCAAGTAAAACTGCTTTTTATTTTCATTTTTGCTCCAAACTTGAGAGGAGGGAAATTTTAACCATAGGCTCCCCTCTTCCACCCACCTCCCTGTCTCTGTGTTTGAGTATACACATTTATCTTCACTGGTGTGGGTGCCTATTATTTCCCTGGATCCAAATATTTCTGTTTGCTTGTGTATGTTTGTAAGTTTTATGTTTACATTTATTTATTTAAGATATCCTGTAGTAAGTTAGTGTGAATCTGGGCATTCTCAAATCTGTAGCTAAGTCACAGTTTGATTATAACAGGTTCTACTAAATCACCTGTTAACAGGTAAATTGTTAAATCGTTGGGTGCTGCTAAAAATCAACCTTTGGATTTACCTCTACTATTAATAAATTTTGAATTGCTGGACTTTTTGGGATGTCAGGTAGTGGTAGGACTGGGGGGAAAGGGTCAAAACGAGAGGTGGGGAGATTCAGATGAGACATTAGGAAGAAGTTCTTGCCCAGGAGGGTGGGGAGACACTGGCCCAGGTTGCCCAGAGAGGTGCTGGAAGCCCCATCCCTGCACATTTGGAAGGCCAGGCTGGCTGGGGCTGTAACTGCTCTAGTGGGAGGTGTCAGCTGGGCACATAAACACCATCTATGATTTCTGAGATGCTTCAATAAGGGCACAGCTGAAACACTTTGCTAACACCAGCAGGTCACTGGTGCCTACCAGGGCCTCGCTGACGTTGCCTCCTGTAGCCAGGGATTTGAAGTGGCTGCTGTTGTAGATGAGCTGAACCTCTGAGATCTCTATGGTCTCCAGCTCCTCCTGTGTCTGGCGATCTATGACGTGCAGTTTCTCCACACTGTCCAGCAGCACTGCTGTCCTTGAGTTGATCCACTGGAAAAACCAACAAATCACAGATTTCAGCAATTAGAGGCCAACTAAATAGGCTCTGGCCACATTCCTGAGTAGCTCCTTCTGGAGTATCAGCTTTAACCATGAGAAAAATTACAAGGAACCTGTAGACAAATAGGAATCCACCAGAGAACTTCTCCTCTTGGTGCACTATTTATGCTCTACCACCCCTCTTCCAAAGGTCTCCAAACCAAGACTACTGTAACACTTGCTCTCGAATCCTTTAGGAGGTAAATAAGGCATCATGAGGCATTGAAAAGAGAAATAGCAGATCTAAGTTTAACTCAAAGCCTGGCACTCATCTTCTGTGACTTCTACTTTTATGTTCAAAACTCATTTTTTCCACTGCTTTTACAATTATTTCTTTTTTAAGCAGCCAAGCATCTTAGTTAAACTCCAAATTCCAGCTGATGTGGATGCCCACCTTGGTATCTTGGCCTTTCATGTTTTACTTGCTGCACTCTGTAAATGTTTAGAGTTGAACAATATTTTGTGTTGACAGCACCAAACAATTATGGTGCTTTAGCAATCACTCATATATGGACACACTAGAATTACTGAACCAGTTATACAGAAGTTTGCTTTGTTTTTAGTGAGAATATAGATTGAAAACCTTCCTTGCTAGATTCTCTGGCTCTTCAAAATATTTCCTCAACAAGACTACCCCTCCTTCTCAAGAAAGGGCAGTACTGTTGCCTCCATGCTACTGATTTTTTTTATCCTTTGGTTACTACTTGCTATTTCACTTGTTTTCCACTGAATTCCAAGTTTAAGGACATTTCCAGCTAGCCCCAAACACAGCTGCTTCTTCAGCTACATTTGTAAAGCAACTAGTATAGAACTGAGGGCTAGGGAGATGCATTTATAAAGAAATTAGTGCAAAAAAAGAATTAACCTTTTTACAGTATTGAGACTTACAGTGAAGTTGATGAGGTCATAGTGTAGATGAAGCTGCCTCTGCTTAGTGACATGAATGGCACCAGTATCATCCCTCTTTACCTGGAAGAGAAATCAGACAAGGCTGACTCCAACTCAAAGCTCTTCAGCTCACCCTCTCTGCTCCCAGAGTGTGTCACAGCTGCCCTCAGACAAGCACACTGAGCACACAGTAGAGGTGCACAGGCTTCTCAAAGGGAGTGTAATTCTCTCTTTCAAAAGCACTCATGTGAGTGAGGAAACAAGGCTCTGAGCAGGGGGCAGTAACAATATACAGCCTCTGCTGGATCAATTTTAAATCATTTCTTTGTAGCACAAGAGCTGCATGTCATAAACAAGCTGGCACTACTTATGTTCAAGGGATTGTTCCCCCCTGCCACACCTCACATGATATAAAGCAACTGTTTTAACAGCAGCATAAAGCATCCAGGCCTTACCAGAAGGAAATGAACAACATCTCCTCGACAAAAGGCAAGCATGGGGTTCACAGAGCCCTGCACAGCCACAAAGTGCCAGGCCAGGAGGGGGACACTGGAAGGGTCCATCTGTCAGACACAAAGCACAGCCAGTATTTAGCACACAAGGCAGGACATCAGTTCCAGGACACTTGCTGGTCATCAGCTCCTCCTCACTGACTTTGCCATGGCCATGCAGGCTGGAAAGCAATTTCCTGGTCTGCTGGCAGCTGAGCAGTAGCTTGGGCTCTTTGGTCAGTTTAGGGGCAATGTGTGTCTCTGGGCAAAGGGATCAGCCAGTCAGTAAAACCTGTGTCCCAGGTGCCCACAGGGATTGATGGACCACAAGCTGCAGCTTGCCAGCAGCCTTGTCTCCATTCTCCCAATCTAACATATCCCATGTCTTTCCCAGCTGCTTTTCCAAGAGGAATTACACCAACAACTAGTGAAAGTGAATAATGAAGAGTTTAGAATACTGCTCAGTGCTCTAATTCCACTCCCCTTCTGTCCCTGCAATTAAGGGTTCTATGGTATCATTTTTGTGTAAAGCTCCAGTCCAAGGTGACATGATTAAGTCCATGTCCTGTCTGTGAGTGTCTCCAGGCTGCAGCAGGAGGGGAGACAAGAAGCTGAGGAGCTCCTGTGATCCTCCCTTCCTACCTATGAGAGCAATTCAGCCTCTTCACACAGGTACAGCTGAAAGCAGCCTGTCCACCTCCTCTCTGCTCACAGATAAACAGATTACCACTGCAGCTCTGCAGTGCAGAGCTTGCTGTGTGCTGATAAAGTAATGATACCAAGCACCTGGTCCTAATCTCACCCCCTTCACTCTAGGAACTCTTTGTAGCCATAATCCAGAAAGCAACTCTTGGGCTTCATTACTCACACGACCATAGGGAAAGGTCATCCACACCTTCAGAGATGGCTTCAGGCCAATAACCAGTATCTTGAGACAGGAGAACAAAAAGGTGAAAGAAAATGTTTGAGTACACACCAGAAAACTTCTCCTTTGGGATTTCTCACACAGACCTTCCTGCCAAGTTACCTTTGTGAGGGAGGCCATGGCCAGCAGTGAGTACTGGGTGATAGGATGGTCTCTCAGCTCCACTTTTGCATGTAGTGGTTCAATACAACAAACTTCCCCCTTGGAGCCACTGAAGAGACACCGAGATTCACACGTTCTCACTCCCATAACCCTCCTGGCAAAGAAGAGAAAGAAATCAGCTTGGTGGGCAGCTATCAAAAAGAGATCAGCCCAACCACCTCATGAAAGCTCAAGAGTGATCCTTCTTAAATATTGCTTTTTAGAGCTCCAGGGATCACTGTTAGGGTGTCACTGGAAGCTGCTCAGATACAGACAAGAATCCCTTAAGATCTTAACAGTAGTTTTGGAAATTCCTGGACATGCTCAGACTGCCAATCCTTCCTCCTTGCCTCTTGATGAGGCCAAGAAGAGAACAAGCAGCTACTGCAGGGCAGCTCCCACTACTGAAACAAGGAAAAACAGAGGCAGCACTTTTATGACAACTAAAAGGAATGCCAAGATTCTGGACAAAACACTGACACTAATAGCTCAGGCTATTCTTTGACTATGACACTACCAGACAGCACCTTGTTTCAGCTGTGACATTATACTGCGGCCCTAAATCACACCTTTAACATTCAGATTTATTGGTTCCACTGGGTTTTAATTCCTAGGAATTAATTTCTTGTGCTTTCTATGGGTACTTCAAGTTCTTGTCTTACTTAAATGAGAGTTCAAAGACAGAGCCTCCGCTGTCATTGCAGATTGCAAGTGTTGGGTCATCTGTAAACTGAGCAGATAAATCACATTAAAAGTGGGAAGTGGCACTAAGAATAAACTATATAAAAAAAAAAGGATGGAAAAATGTTAATGCTATGGCATTATTAACAGCACACAGAAGTACAAGAGCTAGGTAGCTGCTCTCCTCTGTATATCTAAAAGTACTACAGAAGGAAAGTCAAAGCATCTGACTGAACTCGAGTGTGATTTAAATTAAAAATAAAGTAGCATACAAGGGGTACGTGTGGTGGTTGTTACCTTGATGTGCAAAATGGCTGTTCCTGGTGGGTGGGCATCTGTTATTGATCGGAGCAGCTTCCCACTGGCCAGATCCCACATTGTGATCTGCAAAGAGATTGTTCTCAGCACATGTTTAGTGCCAAGGAGTCCTCTCCATCACCCAGTGTATTAGGACCTCAATCACTTCTATATTCCCAATGTCATTCTGGGCTAGTAGTGTCTTCATATCAAAGACAAGTGATTTGAAATATGCTCCTACTCTGATTTTACAAGCAGTTTACTTATCTGCTTATACTTGTTGATAACATTAGAGCTGTCTTTACAACATCTCTTTTGGCAAGCTCTTGCTACTGCTGAACTCACTCACCTCACACCTACCTGATAACACAGAAAATGTGAGATCTTTGCTACCAGATATCACTGTTCAAAGTGGTTCAATGCATTTCTCCCTCTCAGAATCAGTGAACAGTTGATTAACCTCTGCTAACACCCATTAGCAAAACTCCAGCATCGCCATGGCTACCACGGACCTTGCCACCCCTCCTGCATTTGCTCAGCACGACCATCTCCTCATCCCATGGGATTTACCTGCCCTTTAGCAAAGCCACACAGGAGCCTGGAGCAGTCGTTGTTGATGCTGAGAGCAGAGATGGCTCCATACTGGGCCCCCACAGCAGTGCTGCCCAGGCACAGCCGAAGGGCCTGGTTTTGATCTAGAGGAGAACAATTAAACAATTGAAATTAACATCATGCAATTATTTACATCTACAACCCACTCGGGGCACATTAACAGTTCCCAGGCTTGCAGTTAAGTTCTTATAAGAGTTTATAAGGTGAGAGCACGTGTTAGTACAGAACAGTGGGACACCACCTTGCAGGGAAATACCCATATTATTTTTAAGTAGAAAACAGGCACAGACAATATGGGAATGCAGAGGTATTACCAACTGAAGAACTATGAAAAATCAGTACCCAGCTTGCCTTTTCCTATTCTGCAACAGTGCTTAAATTACAGCAAGGAAGATGACAGACAATTAATTGTATCTTCCAAGCCTTGTACTTCTGTATGTCCACTACAAATGCCCAACACAGGCCTTTGGTAAGTGCATGAGAGACTAGAAATAGCTTTATAAAGATGTTCAACTGCAGGCATCATGAATGAAAACCCTCTGCCTGTCTTTGGTGCATTGCTGAGAAGACTGATGTTCTGGGATCTGTCTTTTCCACCTCTCTCTGGTTCTGTCCTGCTTTTGAGTAGGGAAGGAGGAAAAGATGCTTTGGGAGGACTGCTGGAATGAAGAGTAGAGACTCAAAATAACCAGAAGCACCACGTGCAGCATTTCACCTTGAGCAAGGAAAGGACTGGACCAGGGGAACAGACAGCACCAGAAACCCCCTGGAAGAGCTGACCAGGGCATGGGACATTTCTCCAAGCTGCAGCACCACTAGATGTGAAACAGAGCATGGATGTGTCTCATTTTTCCCTGACACAGTGATGTATTCATCACTGCACTGACAGATCAATGGCTGAGCACACACACTGGGGGAGTCACCTTTCAAATATCTCCCTTTCCAACCTCTGCCAAAAAGCAGAACAAGGGACCTTCATTTTCAAGTAAGAACTGACATTTGCTGTTTACCCTCAAAAACATTTCATTAAGATATTGGTTCTACTCTAGCAGAGGTTCAGTTAAACTACAGGGAGATGAAGATTGTTTGTCACAGTTAAATAATCAGAACTGTGCAACACTACATTGTCCCAAATAAATAATAATGCCTGTTACAGAGGTCTGGAAATGCAGTTCATTTACAAGAAGACCATCTGCTAACCACAGAAATATGTTTATAAATAAGGTGAATGCTGTAGCTCTTGCTACTAAAGGCAAATTGCATTATTTTCCTTTTACTTCAGCAGAAATCTGTAAGTTAATCAAGAACCTGGTTCCTGTAAGGCATGAAAAAGGAGGATCTTTCACAGCCTTCTCTCTACTACATTCAATCCAGCCTTATATCTTTATATCATACCCACCTGAGCTTTCAAATCCCTTTTCTTCTTCCCTCACTCACAATGTCAATTCCAAATAAACAAGACCCTCACTCCACCCTAAATTAAATGCTCTGCACCACCAGGTTATTCCTTCCTAAGAAGTAGTGTCCATTGTTTGCCAGAGATGTATTTTCAGAGCTGAGAAGTGATCACTTGGAAAACTAACCCCAGAAACTACTTGTAACCCATGCCAGTATTGTTCTTGTTTCCACCAGTCAAAAGATGACACACAAGGAGGAGCCATTAGATAAGATGGGAAAAAAACCCCAAACAACTATGAATAAGATGGATAAGATTGTTCCCAAAGCAAAGCAAGATGCCTGAATTAGTGAGGTTCTATTAATCAACTACTAGAGTAATAAAAATGGATAAAAGTAAAATATTATAGAAGCTGATCTGATTTTTTTCCAGCTTTGAATTAAGGCACACTGAGGATTAAGCATAAAAAGCTGCTTTCCAAATGTTTGAAACAAGAGGTGACTCTCTATTGTCCAAATAAATGTTTGATTTTGCAATTTACATCAAGCAACTGTCTGAAAAATTTCTGGTGGGAACTATTTGTGTTGCTTTCAAGTCTGAAGTCAGAATGAGATGGCACCTTGATACAGCTCTACAAGATTAAAAATGTGAATAGGAAACATGCTCCTTTCCAGAACAAAGGAGCAAGCACAGCACTCCAGCAGCTCTCACTTCTCAGACCACCAAGACCAAGACCTTTTCCTTCAGCTCTGATTTTCCTGAGTTTGAAAGGCCTGCTTAAATTCCTACAGAATTACTCAAATATTACAGATTTTATGGGCAGGTTCTTTCCTCTCACCTTTATTAAGCACAGCACCAGTAAATGTTCTCCCAGGAGGTTCATCCCTCTTGGGGCTGGTGGTCAGGAGGCCAATAGATGGTGAGTTAATGGCTGTAGACACCATCTCCCCCAATAACACAACAGCTGTCCCCTAAACCAGGGTGTACTGAAGCCTCCTCCCCACTCATCTTAAGCTAGTAAAATGAATTTTACTAGCTTAAAATGAATTTTACTAGCTTAAAATGAATTTTACTAGCTTAAAATGAATTTTACTAGCTTAAAATGAATTTTACTAGCTTAAAATGAATTTTACTAGCTTAAAATGAATTTTACTAGCTTAAGAGCAGGGCTTAGGTGAGCCCACCTGTGGCTACCACCTCAGGAACCCAGTGCTTCCTCCTCAGCTGGGTAACTGGTGCATGAGCCTGGCTTCCAGAAGTTGCTGTCTGCTTGGAAGGGTTTCACAGAGTTTCTGCCTTGTGGCTCTTTGACTTGGGTTCCTACTCCATGGTGGAGCTCTCAGGCAGAACTAGATGGGTGCTGAGCTCATGTCCTGCTCCAGAATGATGCCTTAACAAACAGCTATGGACCTGTTGCTCTAAAACATCATAAACAGCAGATTTACCTGCTCCTCTGCTGTTTTTCCCTGCAGGATTGGAAGAGAGCAATGCACATGCATTCAAGAACCAGTTCCCAGACTGGTCACTGCACTGCCTTGCTGTTCACACAGCATCTCAAACTGTGGCACAGACAACATGCAAACTGGGCAAGACAGGGGGTGCTCATGCAGGGAACGTGCACAGGGCAGTGTTACTGTACCTTTTCCTTTTCAGTCCACACAGAAAGGGCCAAAAGAGGAGAGAAAAAAGCCAGAAATCAATATAAAAGGAAGGAGTGAGGTAATGAACAGCATATACGTGATCATCTCCAAAACCAGAGAACTTCCAGGTTCTGCTAATGGTGTTTCCTTCGGTTAACATTTCCCCTTCTGATTTATTCCAGTAACTGAGAGGATGCTGCAAGCACTGAGGTCAAGTTTTTGGTACAGAACTGAAAGACTTCAGCAGAGAACAGGAGCATTTGTGCCCAGATCTGAAACAAAGCTGGGTGACATCCTTTCATTCCTCATCACCTTTCAATCACAGCATGGACTCACAGAATAACTTCAGTCACAAGGGAGATGGGGGGGGGTGTCTGGCCCAGTCAATGAGATCAGCCTGCTCAGGGCCTCACTGAGTTTTCAATATCCCCAAGGAAGGAGGTTCCACCACCTCTCTCAACCCTTACCTGAGGCTTCAGCATCTTCATGGTGAAAAACTGAATTAGAGCTTCCTATATTGCAACTTGGGGCCACTACCTCTTATCCAACACCACTGACCTTTGAGAAGGGTCTGGGTCTCTCTTCTACCACCTACTGGAAAGGTAGCTCAGTAAGAGCTTTTAGTGTTGACTGTAGCTGATAAGAAGTTATTTATATTCTATTTATATTCTATTAAGCACATTCTGTACTTGTTCCAATACTGAATTAAGCAAACAGCATCAGTTTCATGTCTAAATCCCAGGAAGATGAGGAGTTGTCACAATCTTTTCCATCCTCTGTTGTACCCTGTCCCCCATAACTTTTGGTCTCTTGAATAATTTCAGCCAACTTCAAAAGAAAAGTAAAGAAGATGATGAAATTTCTGAAGTTAAGAATCACAACAACTCGATGTGTGGGGGAGTAATTCAAGAGTGTTCTCACCCAGCTGGTAAGCTGGATAAACAGAGGCCCAAGCTCAGAGACTCTCAGAAAGTTTGGCAATAAGAGGAAGGGAAGAACAACAGAAAGAAGGGACACAGGGGGAGTTGAGGGAAGGAGAAACCTCTGATGCAATCCTGCAGGTCACAAGTCCCACATCCCAAGGAACACATTTTAATTTCCCTTCTGCTGGCAGCTATTATATCATAGGGAAGAAGAAGATTCATACTGTAGGAGATGATGCTTGGATACTGGTTCTGGTTTCTTCCACATGAAAACAGAGGAGTTGATATTTAAACATAGAAAAGGCTCTTTAGACACTTGTCACAGAGCTAAAATTTCCCAACCAATCCTCAACAAACCAGAAGAAATGTGAATATGGACAACTCAAATCCTACTTGTGCTTTATTTCTTCACTGAAACAAACTCACATTCAGCACAAACAGAACACTAGAAGAATCCCACCCTGCAGTTCTAATTCAGGCTGAGAATTTTTGCTAGTAGTTTTTAGTCTTTTTTTTTTTAAGATTGTTAAAAAAACTCCAAACTCTTTTGAACTTACCAAATATCAGTGCTAACCCATGGGAAGTCCCCACTGCTATCAGGTTTGATGCTGCCTGAAATAGTCATGCAGAAAGAGTGACATTAGAAGAGATGTCAGTCACTAATCCACCATTTAAACTCTCACTACACCCCTGCAAGGAAAGATTTAGAAGATTAGAGATACCACTATTTTTCAATTTGTGAGTCATCAGTCACAGTGTGCCTCTAATTTTGCTGTGCAACCTTTTGCCTTAGGTGTGACCAAAGATTTTTGGTTTTTTAAACAAAAAGTATAATTTCTTATGGATTGCTGCTACTCCAAAGTGACCAAGCAGGTCTTTAGTTCCCTTGTAAAACATTAAAACTCATTTCACAGGGCACAATAAATACTTGCTGCATTTCACTTCCTTAAAATGTTTCTCTTTAACTACAGGCAGCTTCACTTCTGATTTATTTTAATTAGCTTGCTTGACTTCAAGAAGTTCAATTCAAATTTTAATGAGTATTTTTCAGACAGGCTTTTAGTGAAATCTTGTATTTTAAGCTCATATTTGAGTTACATCAGATCTTTCAATGCTGCTGCTCCCACCCTTCATATTTAAAAATTCTCAGGGTAAGAAGGAAGATGAATTAAGCTGTCTTAAATCACTGCTTTAACAAACTTGCATGAAAACTAACTCCACAGTACTTGAAAACTGTTACTTACAATTGCAGTGGGCAAGCCAGCATCCACTTTGTCCTAGAAAAACAGAGCAAGTCATGAGTAAAAGAGACACAACTCCCAGCTCTGTGAATGTCTCTAGTAATTAAAACTACAGCACACAGAAAAATCAACTCAAGTTGGATTTTAATAGTCTCACCAGGGCAGACAGTGCTGAGGGAACCACTGGCTAGAAATACCCAGAAGGGATGAGAAAGTGCAGAGAAATGGAAGCAAAACATCCTGTAGTTCCATATGAAAGTTACTGTGTTCTTCTCCAAACAGCCCAATCTTAATAACAGTTTTCAGTATTCTTTGTGTACACAGCACAACCATTGATGGCAAAGTGATGCTATCACTTTATATGAATATTTCCCACCAGGTTTGATAACAAATCAGTGTTGAAGAGGACCTGCTGCAGTAAATCAGCTAATACTGGCTAGGAATTACTAGTTTCTGCACCAAACTTGTTCATGTTAACAAGAACTAATAGTAGGGGGAGGAAAGAGATCACACACACATCAGAAGAGGTTCAGATTTTTCATAATTTGAAAATTATGGAGAATTATTTGAAAATTAAGGAGAAAAAGACACTTACTGCAGCAGACACTATCTGGGCAGAAATTCCCTTCAGAAGTGAGAGCCTTATGACTGACCCGTGGAGTGAGAGGGAATCTGGGAGCTTCTTCTTCCTGAGGAAATGAGAAATAAACCAAATGCATTAGAGCAGAATAAAAGGTTGGGACCTTCCCAAACCCACAGCCAACTGATGCAGTTTCCATTTTTCTTGGGGCCTACCCACACAGAACAAAACAGACATGAGTGTATCACCACTGTGCCTGCCTAAACTTTGGGTTTAACTCCTCTCCCCACACAAAAACAGTGCTTCAAACAAATTGTCAGTTTCAAGAATGTCTGTAAACTTTAGAGTGCATTAATAAAGCCTAAACTTAACACTTTTGCTCTTTTACTGATCTTCCTGTGTCAGGAAGTTTCTTGTTAGCAGAATACAGACCCCTAAGAAAATAGACTAACATTAATTAAAACACAGCTGATGTGATACAAAAGGTTAAGTGTTTGTTTATGGAGAAATATCTTTAAATAGTAACTAGTGTAAGGGAAACAGTTATTTCTAAAGAGGGAAAATCCCCAGGAAAGTTGCAATGTTGTTGCATCACCAGAAAATCAAATTTCCCAAACTAACACAGAAACATTTGGTTCTTATCTCTCCAGAGGTGCACAAACAAGCAGCTTACAGGTAGGCTGAAGAAACATGTTGTTAATAGTTTATATTATGGCAATCAGCTTCAAGCTTCACCCAAAGATGACAATAACTTGCAGGTTTTTCTGCCCACTCTGTACTGAAAAACTTTTAAGCCACTCCAGGTAACATTTTCCTCAATACAAACCATTGTACTTGGAAAAAAAAAGACAAAAAAAGACATCACCATAAACCACCACACTTAAAAGTGTTTATATCCTATGCAATTGCTCATGCAACAATCACAACTTCCTACAGCACCTAAGAAAGCCATGGGAGTGGCTCAGGATGCAGCATCAGGCCATCATTTGAGTAATTAATGGGACAGTCAGCCAGTGTTCTAGCCAATTATCACATTTCCAGGCTGCTTTTAGGTGTCAAGATTAGCATTCCATTTACAGGAGTGACAGCAGTTCACTTGCCCTTCAAAAACAACCAGACTCTGGAAGTCACCAGACACACCTTTGAAAGATTTTCTTTAAAGGCATCATGGTTTAAAAGATTCCATTAAAATTCAGAGAAATTTAAACACTCCACGTCCCCTAAAAAGCATTTCTTGCTTAAACAGGCCAGTTCTCAGGGCAAAAATCCCATCTTTGCCTACTTGATCAGTTGCATACTCACAGCAAAGCTCAAGGAGGAGGCAGCAGGAGGTTGTCTTGGGAAGTTTCAACTGTTCTTAGCTCCTTCTACCCACTTAAAGGAGAGTTTGTTTTTAATGGTATAAGCAGTGCCCCAGCAGAAGCCACGTAAGCCCCCAGCAGAAGCCCTGCAGTACCTCTTCAGGTGTGTCCTGTCCCCACTGTCAGAGCTGGCTACAGAAGAGGTGTCGTAGGAGTGGGTGTCCGTGTTATCAATGTTCAGCAGAAAGGGATCCTCCAAAATGAAAGACTCTTCTTCATCATCAGTCTGAAGGAAGAGAATCACCACAGCTCAGCAACGTTTCAAAACACTGTGGATATTAGCTATGGATGTTTTGATTGAAAAAACCCCAAACTAAAATACTGTGCAAAACAAAACATTGTACAGAAATTGCTCAATACAGCCTGTGCTTTGTCAGCTCTCAGTACCAGGAAATTAGGAAGTTAAACAATTTTATTTCCCAGGAAAAACACAGTGTGAGAAGAGCCAGAGGAGTATGTGCTGCCTCATCTCAGCTCCTCCCTGTACTGGAGCTTGTTGCATGCCCAATGGACCACTCACCTCATTCAAGATGCTCTCCAGTGTTGGAGGGGTATCAACTTGAGGAATGTCAAACTCTTTGTCATCGATCTGTACATCAGAAACCACAGACTGAGGTTAGGTTGACTGCTCCACCTCCCAACCTTCATTCTAACTAGAAAACAAAAAAGCAGCTCTGCATGCACTCCATCCAACACACCTCTGCCTAGAAAGGCACCTTATATACTACATCATCTCCTGTTCAAAATGGGCTTTCTGAAATCTGGCATTGCAAGACAGAATAAGAGGTATTTAGTATCAAGAATATAATATAGTTCTCTGACCTGTGCTCAGATCTGAAATGTCACACTTTTTTAATTTCTAATGATCACTACCATTACACTGCCTTTTAAAACACATAGACATCAATACACAACATATTTCTTCCTGAGTGCTTACTAAGAGGGAAAAAAATATAGTTTTCTTACAAATAAATACACTTTTATCTGGGACTTGCCCTACTGACACCAAAGCTGTGCTGCAGCAAAGGACCAGCCCCAGCACCGGGGTCTTCCTGGCCCACACGAGGTCCAAATGTCCCCACAGCTCCTGGGGGCCAGGTCCGAGGGGCCATTCCGCGGGACGCAGGGTTATTTTAAACTCAAATGACCCGTTCCCGTAGCGATGGGGCAGCCCAAGCGCTCCCGGGCCTTCGCCTCACCCACCAGAGCCGCCTACGTGCGGCTTCTTGGGCAGGAATTAGACCTGGCTGGAGGCACCTGTGGGCTCTGCTCTCACACCGGAGCGCCTGGACACCGGCGGGTCCCGCCGAGCTCCCCGGCCCTCCCTCAGGGCTCCAGGGCACTCAGGGGACGGGCCCGGCCGGGCGGGGGCCGGCGCAGGCACCGCGGCCCGGCCGCACCCGCCTCCCTCGGAGGGAGGGCGGTGGGAGCCGCGCCCCGGGTTCGCGACGCACCAGCTCGCTGCGGGAGTCCAGCTCTCGGTCGAGCTCCGCCACGCTCAGCCGGTGCACGGGCGGCTCCGGGCACGGCTCGGCCTCCGCTCCCGCGGGGTNCGTCCGGAGACGCCCCCTCCGTGCGCAGGCGCAGCGGCAGCAGCGTCCGGCCCCGAGCCGGCCTTAAAGGGGCCGCGGCCTCCCGGGGGACGAGGGGACGGAGCCTGAGGTGCTGCTGCATGAAATCCTTTTATTTAATGAGAAGTTCCACGTCTGCTCCATGATGACAGCTGGAAAACTGGGCCCTGGACCGAGGGGTGCGTTAACCTCCGAGGGAAATAAAAATATAGATAAAAAAATTAGCAAAGCCAAGAAAAAGTGTCTCTGTAGGTTAGAAATTGAGACAAAATAGAGACAAAAGCCTTTGGGAATAGGTGGCTAATTTTAGACAAGGCAAGAGGCTCGTGGAACAAGGTTTGGTGGCCAGGATTTGTGTTTTCTTTCAAAAAGCAGCTGGAAAAGTTGAGCAGCATTTGGAGCTAGGTCAGGATTTGTTATTCAAGGCAGAAGAAATCCACGTGGGATTCCCAGGAGCCCCAGTACTGATAACTGCAAAATAAAACACACATTAGGGGATAAATACTTACTGTCTAGTGGTATCAGACACCCAAGCTACCCTGGTCTCATTTGCACCTATATTTATTATTTTGGGGGGATACTATCCCATGTACTGATGTGTCAGAGACTGGTGGAAGAGCCCCCATTGAGCCCTCTGGTGTCAGCAGCAACTGAATCAGCCTCCAGGGTTCCAGCTGTAGCAAATGCACATATTAAGGGCACAAAGAGCTCCCCACAGCTGTGTCTGCCTTACCTATTTGACCTCCCTGAAGAGCAGCCATGTCTCCCTTCTCTCTGGAGAAGGCTCTGTCTGGTACCTGGCAGCAAGAGCACATGGATGAGCCAAGCAATGTCCTGAGTGTTCTCTTACCCTCTAGGTGAGCACCTGTCAGGCAGGTCCCCACTTTCCACCTCCATCTGAGCAGGAACCAGTCCTCAGAGCCAGGCTTGGCTCAACTCAACAGTGAGAGCAGAAAATCTGCTTGTCCAGGGGCACCTTCTGAGCCCTGAATCAGTTGACTAGCAAGGGAAAAAGCATTCACAGAAACAGGCCAGCCAGTGCCACCAGAGAGAGGAGCTTCCAGGTACCAACACACCACCATCTGTGCTTCAAAGATGCCTTAAGACTAGCAGGTTACAGACAGAAAAGTCATTTTTGTTCCTCAGAAGTGCCATTAGTTCAGGAGTCAACACACAAAAAGAGGTCCCTATCGGGCAGCAGATCCCAGGAGCTGTAGGTTGGCAAGAAAGAGGAGCAAAGCTGCAGAAGAGGCTCTACAAAATCAGTCACACCAAGAAACATGAGTGACTAAGATAGCAATGAACTGTCCCTCAGCACAGCCTGAGGAATGCCATCGGAGACCTGCTGGAGATCCTGGCGTTAGAGGCTGCTTAGGAAGGTAGCTCTAAGGGATAATAGAAGTGCTTATGGTAGGTAAACAGGTCAGGAGAAGTCACAGTGGAGTTTCTCTTTCATCCTGCAGAGCTAGCTGATGAGGAAAAGCAGTACCTATCAAGAGGACAGAGGTTTTGAGAAACACCATCATCCTTCCTTCCCAGCTTCCTCCACCTAGGTAAGCTCCACAGGCCTGGGGACACTCCAGCAGCACACTAACCAGTTTCAGAGGCAGCCCAGACAAAAGGACTGCATTTTTGAGAGGAAATAACTGCTTTAAAGCTGTGCTGGTACTGGGGAGCTGAACCTTTCCTCTGCTATGCACATCTACAGGTATTTAAGGATTTAGTGACTGGTTACCACCACACGCTCTCCTCCATGCTCTAAAACCTTCCTCTCCACTGCCAGCTGCTCCAGGATGGTCTTCTGCAGCAATGGGGCATTCACCCCTCTTAAAACAGCCACTAATTCTCCTCCCTGGAAAGGGTGGAAAGCAAAGCAGTCAGTAAGTGCTCCAGTGGTGCCCACTGGGTGACAAAGACAGATTTTCATGACTAGGTCACCCTGTCATGGAGAGGAAAAGGGCCATGAACTCCAGCCATCCATCACAGGCTACACGGGCCTTCCCCCAGAAAAACCCCTTAATCTCCAACTAGAGGAGTTCCTATAACTTTGTGCAATGTGCCTTTCACACACCTGCACAATTTAAACTGTTTTACTTCATTCACACCTTAATTTCTCAATATTTAAGATAAATTAATTTTTTTTTAATGGCATTGTTCTGTTCCTCAGTGACTAAACAGAAGATACTTCAACTCTGGCTGTATACTTGATCACCAGTAGATAGTGGCAGATATAGAGCAAATAAAATTGTGCTTCACAAGTAAAAGAAAAAGAATCTCTCTGAAAAAGGGCAGTTGTTCCCAAGGCAAGTGATATTTCTATGCAACTACAGTAACAATATTTTCACTCACTGCATAAAACAGAAAGAGGGGCTCGCATTTCCCTCTGTATTTTTCCAGAGCATCAATGGAATCAACTTCAGCCTAAAAGGAATGTAAAATAAACCAGGTGTTTCTCTAGTAAAACTGGATAAATTACTCCAGCCTTTAGTTACCTGCTAATTCCAGGGGACTGGATGTTTGAAGCAGTGCCAAATTAGCTCTTACCACAGCAAACTGCAGGAGGTCACTGCCAACTTCATTCCTTATTCTCCGGAAAAGATCCACCACTGGTTTGCATGGACCACACCAGGCTTGACATGCATCAACAACTGCAGGCAGGAGGATTAGTAAGGATGAGGTTAAAATGGGCCAGTTTGGACAGAGATCAGTAGGTTGGCTTGGGGACTTCTCCACTTTGCAGTATAATTGTTTGGAAGAGGACTATGAAATGGAGCGAGTGCAATAAGGAAAAAAACTCTGAGGATTGAGGTCTCCTCCTCTAGTGATCTCTGCAGCTGCCCTTCCTGGTAAAGAAGATCTTCCTCATGTCCAGCCTAAACTTCCCAAGCTGCTCCCATAGGTGTCTGGAGTGTGATAGGACTTGAGCACTACAAGGGCTATAGATTTAACTCTGAAGTAGAAACTATCATACTCTTTCAAGGTTTCAAATGCTAGATTGGAGGGGAAAACCCCATTATAAAATAACAAGCTAATAAGGATTTAGGGAGAAGTCTTTAGAAGAAAGATTGACATGGGGGTGACCTCAGGATATCAGATTTTCTGGGGAAAACTAGAGGTAGAGCATATGAGACTTACTCTAACCTCAACCCTTGGGAGCCAGGGGTGCTCCTTGCACTGAGCACAATCCTGCTGTGGTTGCATGATAATTGTCCCACATAAATGAGGAAGATACAACCTCCAGCTAGTCACCTCTGTCAGCCTATTTTTTACTTCCATTCAGGGAATGGAGGGTCGTAACACCAGGAGTAACTGATTCCTAGCAGTACTGGGGTCATTTTAAGATAATAAAGCAATCTAAGATGTTGACCAAACCCTTACCAATGAGTCCTTTGAGACACAGCATTTCTTCCCAAAGCTCCTGGCTATTGATGTTAATCTGCATGAAAATGTGAAAACACAGCACAAGCAGCAGTAAATCACCAGGTACTACCTGGATGAGGCAAACAAGTGGCAAATCACTTCATGCCTGCAATTAAGACAGACTCATCTGCCTCTTCTGAAGAGGCACTTAAGAAACTCACCTCCCACTCACTGGAGAGGGCCAAGCTGTGGTAGAACATGGGTGGAAGAAACAGCTGAATTCAGATACCCTCACCTCCAAACTCTTATTCCTTCCCCCCTTCCTACATTCCTAGATCAGGGTCTTACCCCACCAAGGGCACCTTGGACAATTCCATACACTGCACCACGTACTATATCATCCCACACTTCCAACACTGTTAAAGGAAAAGAGCTTATTCCCCATCTTACAGGAGTTACCCCTCAGTATGACCTTAGAAAAACACAGGAAGTTTAAGAAGAATTTCTTGAGAAATGGTTTTGTTCCTCCTGAAAATGAACAATGAAGATCCCTAATAACTTCCTCAGATGGTATCATCAATCTTAATTACATTTAGCCTACACTGGAGGACATTAAGCTTCACTAAAGCAGCTATTCTACAACAATTAACACCAATGTGCATTAAAGGGCTGCTAAAATTGCAAAGTCAAACATTCCAAGTGTGGAAACTCCAGTGCAAATTAAATGGCCTCTGACAGACTTGCAGAGGTGTCACTGGAGGTCACACAGCAGCTTCTCCAGGATCCCACCTCCCTCAGAACAGGGAGGTGTTCAGACACCTCTCTCTGCTCTCGGGCTCAGCACATGACCCCAAGCTTAATTTGTTCAGAGAACACCTGCAGAATTAAGCAGCTTAATTATTGCAGGTATCTCCAGTGCTAGGACCACCTGCAGAGTGTTTCACAGGGTGTTAATGACTCAGGATAATGATCTGCAATAATGAGCTCAGCTGCAAGTTCAACTGATGGACTTGGAGAGTCATGCCAGCACCCTTCAAAGAGCTGGGCTCATTTGGATGCCCTGAGGTCTCAGGGACTTGGCTTTTCTCTAAGATAACCAGAACCCTTCCAGAACATCACATGTACCCTACATGAGGTTCACCTTTCATCTGCAGATGTGAATTCTACTTTCACAGATCTAGACCCAGTTTTCCCTTAGTCCAAAGCTGCAAAGTCTGGTTGATTGAATTTTTCCCCAGCAGGACAAACAGCAGCAGAAACCATTTTGACCTTAATAAAGTGATCATCTTTCTCTGGAACACTTTTCTACCCCAAGGACCTCACAGGAGGGCTGTGCCAGAAGAATCTGAGATACTCCAAGACTGAACTTCATCCTTTGCACCCAGTTTAAAAAGATAATTAAAAGCCTGCGTCCTACTGACCTGCAGCACTACCTCCTTTTTCTTTGCAGCCATCCTCTGCAGAAACAAGGGTCCTCTGAGCAGCAGCCCCAAGCACAAAGCTCTGTAGATGTCCTCTGATTATGTGAATCCAACTGCTGGCCAATCTGCACCAGAGAAAGCATTTTACCCACCTGCTCCTCCAGGCTGGAGCCCCCAGCAGCATCCCCCAGCACTGGGGGGAGTGGGGCTGGCCCAGGGATGCCCAAAGCCTGGACACAGCTCTGCTCATACCCTCAGAGGCAAGATGGTGCCACAGGGCCTGAATTGCTGCTGCCTTCCAGACCCCCCTTGCCTGGTGAGGGTGGCAGGAGCAAAGGGACTCAGGCAGGGCCTGGCAGTGCCTGTGTGGCAGTTGGCAGCCCTCCAGTGCTGCTATGGCAGCCTTGGCAACGCCAGGGTGGAGCTGTGACCCAGCCCCTGCTCAGTGTCACTGCAGCAGGGAAGTTCAGCCCTGTCTCCTCTGCAACTCCCCTGGAAGTAGCTGGAGCCCTTCTGCCTCCCCTCTGCCTGCCAAACCTGCCTCACCCCCCCTGCCCACCACACACCCCACAAACAACCCTACAGTGTTGAGCCTGGGGCTCAAAACAAGGCACAGGATTCAGACACAACCACCCCAGCACGGAGCAGAGATGAGCTGCTGGCCCTGCTCCAAACCCAGCTCTGTTGGGTTACTGGCAGCAGGGGCAGAGCCTGTGCCCAGAGACCCCCAGGGGGATACCCTTTAGGGCAGGGCTGCTGCTCACCCCTCTCCATACCCACACTTGGGGTCACTGGGCTCCAGGTGCAGGCCTTGGAGGTGCTTCTATTGTGGCAGCACATGGTGAGGGGTGGCCTGGTCCTCCAGCTAGTCAAGGTCCTTCCTAGCTGAGGATTCCAGTCCAGCAGAGCAAACTGCACCCCTGGATGCCCCCAGCATCTCTATTTGTAGACATAAGCCTCCAGTAAAGGCCTGATGATTTTAACCACCACTCAAATTCTCCATGTTTATATCTTAGGATAACCAGACAGTCCAGCTAAACCCACCTTCTAGTCTTCAAGATCTAACCTCACTCACCTCCATGATTCCTTTGCCCGTTGTGTCCCTGCTCCAGCAGTTTCATGGAGATGTAAGAAGATATTTTTAAGAATATACTGGCACAAGATGCTTCTAAGCAGGTCACTCAGCTTCCTTTGCTACAACACAAATCTGTGATTGGAACAACAGGCACACTCTAAGTCTCATCTAACTTCTGGGTGGGAGAGTCTACTCCAAACATGGACTTTGCTTTGGTTCTTCAAGCAACTCTAGCTCAAAAGATGCTGCCACTTAAAGTTGGTAAAGATCTGGCCAACCAGCAAACAAGTTTGTTCCCACTCTGAATCTCAATCAATCTGCAGAGAAGCTGGCACAGAGAGCTGAGATTTCTCCACGAAGCTGAGAAAAATCTAGAGGTTCTGATAAAGTTCTTTTTATTTACAGTATTCTTCTTTTTGTACATACCTAGAGAAACATCAAAAATTATTCACAAAGCTTCACTGGCTCTAAAAATGTCCTCATCCAACAGTTTGTCCCAGCAATACCTGTTCTCATGCAGCAACGAGACTGTCTGAGCATTGGTTTTGAGTGTTTTTCTGGTAGGATTTCAGGAAACCACCTCAAACCACACAGATACTTACTCACCTTTTTTCTGAGCACCTTTAGGCACCAAAGTTTTATAGAATCCAACTCAGATTGGGTTTTAGAAACGTGAATTGGGGGAGGATGAGAAAAGACATGTAAGAACTTGAGCTCCCAAACACACACAGCAGGAGTGCAAATTGTGGATGCTCTGTCCAGGTTTGCACTTAAAATACCTGCCTCAGAAGGTTGTTTTTTTTCCTTAGTTTAAGCAAAATAGATTTGATTGAATTTTATAAATAAGACTTCACTCCTGAGGTACTGATATTTATCAAGTTCTCACATAGTTTTACTTTCCCTTTTCTTGAGCCCCCAAAGTCCAGCCTGAAAAATTTGCAGAAGGACATGAAAAAACTGCCAGTCACTTACTGCAATGCCTAGGGAAAAAAAGTGTCAGGTGCTCACTTTTATTTGTCTTTCAAGAGTGGAAGAAGTTACAGGAAATGTATATAATTCTCCTTTGCAACCAAGTGATAACAGTTATCTGATACACAGCACATTCAAATTCCAGGCCAAACTGTGCTCACATTTTCTGATACAAGTAGTTACCTTGGAAAAAAAAAGTAAGGCTGTCACAATTTGACCTCTGATTAGAAAGAGAAGGATTAAGAGACTTATCAAAATTGGTTAGCAAAGTCACAGACCTCTCTTCTTGCTGCAGCCTTCCTGAAGTTCAGTGGAACAAAAGCAAGATTTGGTTTAAGACATTGGCTGCAGTCTTTAGTGTGCCTGTTAGTGCTATATAAATAGTGTTTGGAGGGTCTATTGAACTATGGTCTAAGCTGAAATCAGAAAGCAGACACAGGGAGAAAGCAGGAACTCTGAGCTGCATGAAAATTCCATGGTTGTGAAGCCACTGGGGTCTCATATTCCAGCCTAACTTTACAGAGTCCTCTTCATTTGTACTCCTATTTTTTTTCTCCACACTTACAGGCACAATTTCAGGAGCTTAGGGCCAGTCTAGGCTTCTGAATCCATTAAAACCCCATTGCTTATCATCCAGGTATCCAAACCCATGCAAGTGTGTATATCTGGATATATACACAAAATCTGTAGCAACAGTACTGAGCTAAAAAAACCCCCAAACAACCAACAACCCAAACCCCATAATTTTTCTCTCCCTTCCCCAACTTAATGCACCCAAGCTGGATCTTTAGTGGAAATAATTGAAGTCACTTAACTCTATGTGGAGGGAAAGGATGCAAAACAAAAGCAATCCCTTATTCACTGCTTGCCAGCTCCTTCTGGTCTCTTGGAAGCACAACTCCTGCAACATAGGGTTTGCTCTAGTGATATCAGTGAAATAAGCTAATCCTCAGCAATTATCTGAGCAAGTCCTTGGCTACTAAAGCAATAGCTTATGCCTGCTGATATTGCAGCCACCTCTTCCTTTCCAGAGGAGTCACCAGTCATGCTAACTCTGAACCAAACCAAGCCAGTTGACCCATTCCATGGATGTGATCATGTCATCAGCACCAGGTGACCTCATATGGTGGTAAAAAAACTCTTGGATCTTGTCAGGACAGAATGTGCTGCTTGGAATTTAGGGTCTACTGCCTCCCTCTATTTCTCTCTTTAAAAAGGAAGTATAATGTAAGTTAAGCTGAAGTTCAGAAATGCATATATTTTACTTAAAAACATTCATCTGTTCAAAATTCAAAATAAACTTTATGGGATACAACAGTTTGGTTTTTTTTTCTTTTAAATAACATTTCATTCAAACTGTATATAATTCATTGAAGTCTTCGTACAGCAAACAATGGTTAACCCTTGAAAACCTGTAGAAAAAGATTTTCACACACACAAAAAAAAGGAAAAACAAAACACTTGAGGTATCACACCCACACTCATTCTCCCAAGCACACCCACACACACCCCCACACACACAGGCTGCAGCAAAAGCAGAAAATTGGAGGCCCAAAAGGAAAATGATGACTGATTGTTCTATCCCAAAGTCCAGGTAGCTCAGGAAAAACAAAAAAACCAACCCAAAAAAACCCCAAAACAACCCCCCAGGAGTCCTCTGAGTAAAGAAACTACCTCAAGAAAATTCTCAAGTGCACTGGAGACCTGATCATTGAAACTGTTTCTGCAAAGCAGCTCCCTGCACCTGAGAAAAATGCAGCCCAAGGTGACTTGTGCAAATATAAGGAGGAGTCAGGAATATCTCCTGCTATTCCTTAAGTAGACATGAGGGGTGTCCATAGATTCAATCAGTCTTTGATCATGCAAGATACTGCTGGAGTGCTGTCTTCGCCCTGCAAGAGAGGAAAAACCTGTTAATTATTGGGGTTTGGCTTCATCACCAACACCACAAGACTATGGGAGGGTGGGGAGGATGAATGAGTGAGGTGGAAGGAAGATGAGTGGTTGGCTCCTTCACTTTGGAAGGATCCAGCCCATGGGTCAGAAGAGCTCTGGGTGGGCTGTAATAATTTAAGAATCCATCTCCCATCTGAGAATAAGATGATCTAAGCAAGTATATATATATATTTTAAGCTGGGAAAGGAGAGATTTAGGCTGGATATTAGAAAGAAGTTCTTGAATCTGAGGGTGATAGATCAGTGGGATGGGCTGCCCAGAGAGGGGGTGGAGGCCCCATCCCTGGAGTCCTTCAAGGTCAGGCTGGATGGGGCTCTGAGCAGCCTGCCCTAGGTAGAGATGTCCCTGCTGGGGTAGGGAGGTGGGACCAGATGAGCTCTGGAGGTCCCTTCCAGCCTCAAACATTCTCTGATTCTATATTAGATGCTCAGCATAACCTGAGCAACTTTCAAGGATGGTGGGGGCTTAAGGTATATATTGAATCTCATTATCAGCTCACATTATTAAAAACCCTTAAAAGCTCTAATTGTGAAGAGCAATTACATTTCTTTAATACAGATATATCAGGAAAAGCAGAAATGAAAAGGTGTCATAACTCAGAACACACTAGAAGCACTCTAGGAACACTGGCCCTACCAAAACCATACAAGGAGGTGAGAGGAAGAAAAAAGCAATAGAGAAATTCCAGGGAATTTCAGAGAACTACTGGAATTTATGTAATCTAATATTGTGCAACATTTTTAAGAAAAAAACCACCTCCACAAAGTCTAGGGTGACAGTTTCACCATCACTTCAGTGAATTCAGTGTTTCCTACCACCTGAAGTGAGCAGCTTTGCTCTTGCTTTGTCTCCCACACCTCCCAGCCAGGCCATCTGGACCTTGGCAAACTTTTCCAAGATCCAATACAACCCTTTTTAGTTCATGAAAGAAATAGGGGTTGTTACTAACTGTAGGTGGGATAACTGCAAAAACTCAGGTTTACACAGACATTTGAGTATCAGTGAGATTTCAGAGAGGACCTTCCACTGGTTTACAAGATCTTATGTGTAGTTATTTTATACTCCTGAGAACTTCACCTAAATATATTACTCCTGAGTAATATATTTTTATACTCCTGAGAACTTCAAATAAATATATTACTCCTGAGTAACACAAATCCTGCTCTTAAAAAAATATTAATCATAATTTCTTTTTATATGTAAAACTCTATGCAACAAGACAGGGTTTTGGGGGGAATTTTTCTATAATTAAAAGATTTTTTAAAAAAATTTTAAATAGAAAGCAAAGATTTCCCTCTAATCTTTTCAGATTTTCCTTCATACTCACTTGTCACACAGATTTGGATCTGAGGACTGACTCAGTTTATGTAGAATATCCACTATTCCCATGTCTCGTAGTTTATCCTGGCGTTCCTGTGAACCTGCAGCAAGAAACCACATTGTTGGGACAGCACCAAAAATAAATGTCTGCAAAAAAACAACTCAAAGGAGGGGTCTGCAACACAGTGCAGGGAGAACATGGCAATGGAACAACTCCCTCTGCTGCACTTACTTCCCAAGGGAGCTCCAGTTACTTTTTACTCTATGTGCATATGTTTAGAGAAAGGAAAAATCTGAACACATTTCATCTTCAAGTAAGAAGTTTAACTTCAGTTGATTTATTCTCTTATTGTGGCCTTCCAGATCTTAAGGGGGCTTACAAGAAAGCTGGTGAAGGACCTTCCACTGTCCCAGGTCATGACTCTTCTTACCAAATGCCTTCCCCATCCCTTCCCAGTTCCACCCACAAGTCCTTGGACTGGTTTCAGAGTCTCAACACCACTCAAGCCATCCATGCTGGGGAAAAATTCTTTGCAACAAATCCCCTTTTTAAACCATTTACCCTCTCCAGTGACCCTGTTCCCTCCAACAATGAGTTTCCTCAGCCTCCTTAAGAGCTGGAAGCTCTTACTAGGATTCTCTTTCATTCCAGTTGTTCTCAGATTTTACAACTGATTTCTTATGTCTCCTTTTCCTGCTCTCTACATTTTCTTCCATGTCCTCCTGACCACTCTCACTCATTCCACATCACACCTATAAAGGTGTCTCACTGTATTCTTTGGATCCCACTGTGCCATGCACTGCAAATATTGGTTGATGTGCAACATTAGGCTTTTGATCAGAACAGTAACTTGTACACTCATTAATAATGAGGCATTCTTACCTTCTTCTTCATTCCATATGAGATTAGATATACAGAACATGGCAGCAAGCTGAAGTTTAGCATTTGAATGACTCTAAATAGAGAAAAAAAAATAGTACCCAAGTTTAGAAAAAGAAATTCAGACTTATATTTTGATATTCATCCTATAATAAATTAGCAAAACTGGGACTAATTCTTATCTACAACCTTTAAGATAGTGCCCTAACATATGGTACTTGAGTAGGATTCAATCATTTCCAAAGATTTATGGAAGTCTACAAGATACACCTATTTCAAGATCATGAAGTGTTTTCCATGTAGATTTGTTACAGGTATTGCTTAAGTCCCTGTAACATTCTTTCAGGGAAATAACTGGATTTTATTTTAATCAGATTCTCAGTACACCTCTGCCATGCAATATGTGATCTCTTAAACACACCTGGGTATATAAAGTTAAGTCCATGATACTGAATAAATCAAAAGACAAAATGCTGAGGTATCTTTTTCATTCCTGTAAAAAAACCAACATAAAATCCTTCAGAGAAATCCCCCATACCATGTAGTATTTGATTTTCTGCAGGATGTCATCATTGGTCATAATGAGCTCTTTTGCTGTCGTTCCATCTGCTATATTGGCAAGTATACATAATGTCTGAAAGAGAGAAAAACTGTCACTTGGCCATGGATCACATCAGCTTCCCTGACAGCTTTGAACTTGGGACAAACTATTTATTTAATTAGTTTTAATATCTTTAATCTGGAGTTTTCTGCTTGCTTACATCTAGGGCCAATGCCAAAGAATTAACAGCTGTGGCAAAAAACCCCACTCATTGCCATTTTAAAATAAAAGTAACATTCCTTAATTCATCTTAAGGAGTAAAATTTTAAGTGTCTCTCAGAAATATGCAGCATATAGAAAAGATTAAATACAAATAGAGCAGTCTACTCTTTATCAGTGGCTAGGGAAAGCAAACCAAAAACCATGCATAGCTCTGCAGACCAGGAAAAGGCAAGAGAGGTTTATCTGCTCATCTAGCAGAGCAATCATATTTTTCAACAAGCCTAATCACAGATCTCACCTGCAGAGATGACTCAAACTATTAACACACTTGGTTATTTCCTGCAAATTAGAGAAGCCATCCTACAGAATCACCTTGAAGCAACAAAAGATGAACCAAAAAAGGGTACCTGCTCTTTGACTTCTATATTGTGCTCCCCTTCCAGAATGAGGGTCACTGCTTGCATGATCTGCTTCCCATGAGTGCTCATTATATGGTCTATGTGCTGCCAAAGCAAAGGTGAAACACAATCAACATCATTTTCCAGACAAAGCAGGGACATCCCTACCTGAATCATGCTAAGGAAAGAGTAGCAATGTTACACAAAGATTTTAGCTCCTAGCAAGGTCTCCCAAACCCAAGAATTTATCACAGCAGAAACACTTCAGATTATTCCTCTTCATGGTCTGGTCTTGTTTGAGAGCCTGAGAAAGGGCTTGGTTCTGATTTCAGTGTAACCTGGAGAAAAGGTTTCCCAGTTGCATGGAGGCCAGTGTGAAGACTGAATCCTGATGGACCCAAGCTCTAACTATGATGCTGCAGTTGGAAAGAGCCACTTCTCTTGTGAGATCAGGGAGAGCAAGAAAATTAAGGTTTCTTATTTGGTATTTGCTGCTCTTACTGGAACACTGTGACCAGGTCAGATATCCACACTCCAAAAGCCTGAGAGGGTTCAGAGGAATGAGCCACATACATTATTTGTTGTCTAGGAAAAGTCTTCCAAGGTAAGAGACTTACAGGTAAAAGGTGATTTGATCACAGACTATAAACACCTGCACTAGAATAAAATTGATCACTAGGAGCAACAGAAAAAGACAAAACTAGATCTACTGGGTTATGTGATGCCATAAATCAAGAGTGACAGCAAAGAGCCACCAGAGATTACCAGTGGTTACCAGCACATGGCACACAACAACTGTTTAAGACATTGAGGATTCTTGTAGGGCTTCATTAAAGCTGCTAATAACAAGACTTCTTTGGAAAGCTGCTGGATGAGTTATTCTGAGGATGAGAATGGTTGGTTCTGGCTCTAAAACACACTACAGAAAGTGGGTGAAGCTGGGACAAAGATTCAGATGAACACCTTAAGTGATAATGAGACTCTGCTGCCAAGAGCTCAGGGTGAATTTAATGACTGGCTGGTTATTAAATAATCTTTCCATATTAAGACAGAGCTAGTTTTCTATGAAGCTTATTGAGACTCAATGAGTACAAACATCAGATTTTTTGCAGTGACCTTTTCATGGTAGAAACACAACACGTGATAAATGCACAGCAGAGGCTTTTGTGGGGGGAAAAAAACCCATGAAATGTTGGCTTGCCAAATATCTGCTGCATGTTTTCCCTCTCTTCTTCACAGGGGATTACCCCTTTCTTTTCCTCCACCAATATCTCTTTCTCCCTGTCAAAAACAATTCATGGGCTTACACTTCCAAACCATTTTATTCCAGGGTGTAAAATGAATGTGTGCATTTTGTAAGGGCACAGCCCCACAGCCAAATTCAAGCAGCCAGGACCATCTATATAGCTGGGTAAGGACAGGAATATTTCAGGTGCCAAAGAAAGAAGAAATACAGGTACCTCTCCACACATTGACTCAACTCTTCCTGTTATTCTGCTTTCCCAGAAAGACTGTTAGGAAAATAATTTTGCCTAAAGCTAAATGCAATGGAATTGAACATTAAAGGTAACTGCCTAGCTCTGTATTTGGTAATTATCACAAAGTTCCAGGGGATGTGGAGAATTCTTTCACATGTTTTCTTACATTGATTTGGTTACTGATGCTTGGATAAATCCAAAGGTCTCAATACATTAATCTTAAATAGAAAAATAACTTGGCTTAAACAAAAAGATTAAGATTTAATTGGTGTTTTTGCATATTTGATAAGACTTTCAGAAGGTCTGTGCTTTACTTACTGGGCGAGTAGACAGCAGGTTCCTGAGCAGCCCCAAAGTTTTCATCAGAACATTTACATCAGAATCAGAAAGCAACTGGAATAACTGCTCTGTGCTCAGACCCCGCAGGATGTCTGACTTGATCTTCTGTTCTGCTTGAAATGCCATATTCTGAAAGAGACAGAAATTCTACTTAAACTTGGGCTTTCACTCTTTTAGGAGATTATTACCTGCAAACCTATATCCCTGCTAAAATTCATTTTGCAAAGGTTATAATTTATGAGGAGCTGCTGCACAGTCAATTCAATTTCCACACAGTCTTAGGGCTGACCTGGTTATTACCTGCTGTTATTTGTCCCCTGACATGCTACTGACACCACTTTTTTCCCCTGAATGATCTTGGCAACCAAACTGGTATCAGAAGTGAAGAGTTTATTTTATTTTAGGGACCGAGTTTATTTTATCTTATGGACTAACTGATGAAGTGCTCCAGGTTGATACTGGTTTTCTTCTGCAGTTAAGTGGAAAGATTTCAGCTATGTTATTATTAATAACTGGCAGGTTCTGGAAGTGACATTCACAGACTTTTTAAGCAGTAAAAATCCCAAGAGGTGTTTTTATGAGTGTGTTCTACTCACCATTAAAGCCCAGATGCCGTTCACTCGCAAGGCAAGGTTTTCACTCTGGGTTAAACTACATAGAAGTTCTATGGCTCCTGATTCTAAAATAGGCTAAAATGAAGAGGGAGAGTGGAAAAAAAATATATTTAAAACATTACTTAGACTAATTAGACATATATACAAATGTAAATTTAATTCAACAAAGTCTTGCTTGTATCATATTGAGTTTACAAGTTGTCCTCACATGAACTGGTCACGCCACACCCTAGATTTATCAGCATTAAAAGGTAAGTTCTTATGAAAAAACTCAGGTCAAGATGGCTTTATTCTCATGTGTATCAGTTTTCTTCTTGCTCATGAATATTTTAGTGTTTTAAAAGTAAAAAACTCCAAAATGTCGCATCTACTGCTCTTTAGAGACTCCATTTAACTACTGCACAATATTTAAGTGTAAATATGCACTTTACATATGAGTTACATACTTTACATATGATTTTTTTATATTATTTATATATAATATTTTAATATATA